>CM035791.1:35509332-36109332 GCA_020466265.1 Siphamia tubifer | reverse complement strand
TGGTTTTCTTTTTGGTTTCTATTTTATTTTCTATTCTTGATAAATACTGGTTATTTGAAGCACTTTTTTGTGTCTGAGAGAATATGGACAATTGCCCAGGATCATAATAACAACACACATAATAAAAACACAAATATAGTGATTACAATACAGTGATTACATTTCCATCAAGAAGGTCAAAGGTTAACTTCACAGAGTTATTGTGATAATGTTCTCTTAATAGACACTATTCAACATCAAAATGGTCTTTTTGGTTGAAATCATACATGTTAATGTGGTGAGAACATCCACTTCATGTACACTTACACACTCCCCTCATGTCACCTGACACTATACACTCATAGATGTAAATTGTAACTTGACTAGTTACCGGGGTGGTAACACTAGTTATGTTGTGATAACCTTTATTCTGTTGTTGACAATGGAATTTGTATCTTATCACTTAAAACCATGACATACAATGAGTGTCAACGGCTGAAACAGGGAGTGTATTTTGTTTCGGCACGCCCATCAGACACATACACTCCAACACATGGTACTAAATGTTTGTCACCTGTACTTTTACGTCACATGAACCTGTTGGTGTGTGAGCGCGTCATGGAGGAGGTGACTCAGCTTGTCTTGGAAATAAACATCCCATAAATATACACAGTACACACAGCGTACTGCAAATATACAGTACAGTCAGTAAATGCATGATGTAACAGAGAGACATCTAATCACCTTTATTTGTCAGATAAGAAGGTAGAAAGGTGGAATATTTTCATTCAGTTATAATGTTTCCAGTGTGAAATTATAAAGTCAACCCATAAAGACCCACTGTTACTTTTGTGGCACTTCCCAAATAGATTTTTTTCTCTAGATTTCACCTTTCTTAAATGATTTATCAGCATTTATTGTAATATTAAAATCTCTATTTTGTGTTTTTCAATGAAAATCCTGTATTTAATTCACTGATCATGTCAATCTTCATAAAATCCTAGATTAAAGTTGAAGCTTATTAATATGAGAAATAGAGAAAAGTAAAAAAAAAAACATTACTTTTTCAGCAAAGACATCAATAACTGAACATAAAAACAAGTATCTGCAACCCCCCTCATTTATCAAACTACATGGGTTTTATCGGTGAGTCAATGTTGCAGAAGGTGACAGTGTTTCTACGTTCACTATGAAGTGTCTGTGCATCCCAATGAGTCATATGTGATGATGAACAAAAACTGATAAAATGTATTTTACATGAATAAATTTACATGTATGGATAGAATAAATTTTTGTCATTGTTTTAGTGCAACCCCCCCCCCCAATTATAAAAATACTTTTATAAATTATGCAAATGCAAAAAAAGGTTCCATTTCATAAGGAAAAAAAGGGCAATTTTAACAATATTCTGCCTCAATTTATCATTTGCCCATGTGTTTTTATTGTGGATCAGTTCTACAAAGACACTAAACTTTTAGTAACAGAAGCAGAAAATGGTTCAAATTGTGTCTAATTTTCTTTAGACATTTCAGATTATTCACATTTCATTGTTACAGGATAGTTTATAAATGTAAATATTTTCAGAATTAAATTTTTTTTTTGCAGTAAAACAATGGCAAAAAATGTGAAGTTGTCATCATTTATAGGCAAAGAAAAAACTGAGAAGAAAATATGGAGTCATTTAATAGGTGATTATGCTCTTCATCCCAGGGGCCGTATTGGAACCAGTGGCGAACCGCAATTGGCCCCCGGGCCACATGTTTGAGACCCCTGCTATAATACATGACTGGGCAGGAACCATTTTTGCGTCACCTGCCCATGTTTTCCACCTTTCACCTCTGCTTGTGTCTGATAGTGTCAGGTTCAGTTTACTTTCTGAGGCTCCATTGTGTGGCCCCCGTCTGCTCCATCCCCTCATCAGTCACCTGCCGCTGCCCTGACATTGTTCCGTCAACTGTTTTCATAAATATTTAACCAGTAGCTTTGACACGGTCTTAGTTATTGCCATTATGCTGCAGAAAGTCTGTGACAAAAGAGGACAGGCCGTGCAGTGGTGGCTGTGTATCTGTGAATAGTAATCCCTGTCTGACAGCTGCTCGGCCCGTTTCTGTAGTAACACCTTATGTTGTGATGTTTCAGACAAGGCCTGTTTTAAAACAAACCTATTATTTATCTGTCTTTTTCGTCACCTGTTTTTCTCCATGGTGTGATTTCTCTCTTCTCCTCTTGCTACTTGTCTTTCTGGAGCTTTTAAAGCAAAAAGCAAGTCCACATTCCTGAATTTATCAGGGAGTCACCTGATTTTAATGGAGGGAAAACACACTGTTGTTTCCCCCTGGTGGCTGAAAAGAAGAACTGCAGCCTCAATGTGCAAAACTTGGTACATTTTGAGCTTTTTGGTTAGATGAAACATCCAACCCTCATACATTGTATTGCCAAAAGTTTTAGCTCACCTGCCTTGACTCGTATATGGACTTGACATCCCATTCTTAATAAATAGTTTTAATCTGATGTGGGTCCTCCCTTTGCAGCTATATAGCTGCTTCAACTCTTCTGGGAAGGTTTTCCATAAGGTATAGGAGTATCTTTTTTTTTTTTTTTTTTTTTTACCATTTCTCTAGAGTTGCATGATATTGGTAAAACTTGTGATATGCGATATAGGTGTACAGTATTGCGATAATGATAATATTGCATTATATCCTGTTCACCTAAACCAATTTCATCTACCAAGAAAAATTAACCAATTGTTTGTATGTGGAGTCAATTATTTATAATTTAAGGCAAAATACTGTACTACTAAAATCAATAACACAATTATGTCCAAGAACATGGTGATGCTGCAACTGTCGACCTTCAGACACAAACAAAGTAAAATATTTGTCCTTTTATTCACATATAATAAATGACATGGATGTATTTCATAATAACAAAAGTGCCAGAGTCCCGCCATTTACCTAAGACCTTTAATGAAACAATATTTAATTGTTTGCCTTGCCTTGTCCAGATTTCACACACAAGGTCATGACCTTAGATGAGGAAGTCACAAAATTTCATGAAGGAAAATAAAGGGTAACCTGCACTTTGGTCAACTCAAAAACTGAAATGGGTCAAATTGATCCTTAAGATTTAACAAGGGTTAAATCAAATGACCTTACATTATAGGCCAGAAATTATTTAATTATTTTATCTTAAAATATATATCACAGCAAAATCTTGTTTTAGTGATGTAGAAAAATGTCAGTGAGTCTGGACATGTGGTGGAGCATTTGTTCATTTCCTGTCTATCAGACAGTTCAGACCATGAGTGTCTCTGTTGTGGCGTCCACAGGTGTCCTTCTGTACTGATAGTTCATCCATTCACGTCTTTGAAGGAAGCATATCTGCTGCACTGTCTGATTCATTTGATCAGTTCATTTCTTCTCAGCCTCTGTTTATCAGATGCCTCTCTAAGTCATCAGTTAAAGTGAAAATATTTTTATTGTTTCAGAGATGATGTTGCATCTAGTTCCACGTTTACTCTGGAGGACAGTGCGATCTGCCTCACGTCAGAGCAGAGCACCATGGATGTGGATATAGACCGTGATGATGGATCTGTCCTTGACGTCTACTTGGTGAGTTGGTAATTATGTTAATCATAAGTAGTTCTTTGAAACTAGGTTCATTTGGCACTGTGCCAGCAAGAGAGATTTTTTTTTTACATATTTTACCGCCAAAATTTGCACAATGATGACCTTAGATAATAAAAAATGTATACCGGTGTACAGGTGTTTATTAAGTAGAATAGCGTTGTGTGGACAGGAATGGAATGACTGTCAGACATGCAGATTTCACAAATTACAATGGTCTGTTAATTTTTTTCACAGCTGTAAATTTACAGTACTAACATGCATAAAATTAATAATACATTTGATTTCTCATCTCATCATCTGAACCCACTTTATCCTCACTAGGGTCCCTGGGGGCCTAATCCATTTACAATGGGCGAAGGCAGGGTACAGACAAACAATCACTCTCATGTTCACACCTATGGGGAATTTAGATTAACCAATTAACCTATCAATGCATGTCTTTGGATGGTGGGAGGAAACTGGAGTAAACATGCAAACTCCACACAGAAAGGTCTGGTGTGGGATTTGAACCAAAGTCCTTCTTGCGATGAGGCATGAGTGCTAACCACTGCACCACTGTGACGCCCTACATTTGATTTATATAATAATAATGGATTGTTTTGGCTACTCAAAGCACTTTACATCAGTGACCCATTATTCATTCACTCTCACATGCTCCCTCTAGTGGCGATAAACTACATTTGTCGCCACAGTTGCCCTGGGGCAGACTGACAGAAGCCTGGCTGCCATTTTGTGCCTACAGCCCCTTTGACCACCACCAAACATTCATACACCAGTGTGAGTAGCACTGGAGGCAAAGAGGGTAAAGTGTCCAAGGACACAACAGCGCATGCCAAGGACAGAACGGGATTCAAACTGCCAACCCTTTAGTTATGAGACAACCCACTCTACCGCTTGAGCCACGGCCACCTCTGTGAAGTGAAATATAATACTTTAAACAAAGAACATAAAAGCTTACATCTACCACACATGCTCACACAATAAAATAAAATAAAATGACAGACAATCCAACTTCAAACATTGTACCTTTTAGCAGTGGGTACTTTCTTGTTTTTGTCAGTCAGTTCAAATCCTTTGCTGTGAATGTTTTACATTTATCACTTTTATACTGATACTGTCCAAATATGTTAGTAACCTTCTCCATCCTGATCATGTTTAGGTCATACTTTGATATTTACTGTAACCCCATCAGCTGAAAAAAAAAACCCACCCAGTAATTCATGATCTTCGTTTCTGTCCTGCAGTGAAAGTGCAGCTGTACGACCTTCACCACCTCCTGCTTATCATCAGACAATCTTCATACATCAATGAAAAGGCCAAGCTGACCTTTGACCCCACCTCCAGTGCTGCTACATCCATGTTGCCACTCGTATTTGCCAACACATAAAAGACTGAAACTCTTGCCTGGTTGATGGACTGAAAGTAACCAGGAAATCGATGGGACATTTACAGGAACAATGTGACATTCCATCATGTGATACGATAAACATTGAGCTGAGTGTTGCTTTTAAAGCATGCGTCAACGCAGTGCCATTTATGTATACTGTTTTTACGGCTTACACAAAAATCTGAACATTTACTGTATGTATATATACACAAAAGAGAAGACGGACAACGTATATGTCTTTAAATATTTTTCTTCCTGCTGACCAGAAAGATATGAAAGACACCGACATTTCCAGCCGCTTTAGCTGCTCATCATTGAGAATCGTTTACAGTGAAATGATGCTCATGTTGGTCCTACAGGAAGGATGACAGGATGTTGTTCGTCAGAGGACAGCCACAGCAAATGAGGAAAGGACTCAGTTGATGAATTTTAAAGCTACCGACGCCAAATACTGACTGTGACAAGGTTTCGACGGCTACGTTATGACGACAGAACCCTGAAACCCTGCCACGAGCTGCTGGAAACTGAAGTGAGATAAGACAGTTACTGGATTTTAGATGAACCGCAGAGCAGACGAACCACGCACTTGCTCTTGATTAAAAGGCACTTTTGACGTTGGTTATGATTACTGTAAAAATATTTTTTCTCGAGGACATTGCGAGGCAGTTGGGCTACCTGATTCAGAAGCACAGATTTGGATGTGTGAATATGCACTTTTTTTTTTTTTAAACTCTACAAATGCACACCTGTGTAAGTCATTCATAGTATACGTACACAGAGACAATGAAGGAAACATTGTAGATCATTTTGATGTGGCGCTACTAGTTTTGTGAGGTTTGCGTCATAACTGCTTTTACTCAGGATATTCTTTAATACTGAATAAATGTGTCCTCTTTTAAGACGCTATGAGGCGTATTGTCTCATACCTCTTTATCAACACCGTTCACGTTCAACTCCAAAATCATGTCAGTAGATATAATTTATTCTGTAAATCCAAATATTTTACCATTTTCTGAAAAACAACAAAAAAACACTTTAACCTTTGAATGTAAAAGCAATGCATATTTATATATAGAAGATTCTCCTATAAATAAACGGCTCAGTGTCTTAACTCTGCTCGACGTCTTGTCATTGATCGCAATAATAGAGACTGCACTGGTTCCTGTTGTGTAACAATTTTAATTTACAGAACATTGTCAAATTGCATTACATTTAGTGCAAATAATAACACTTCTGATGTACAACTTAGAAATATACAAAGTGTGTAGATTACTGACAAACAGAATTAAAAACACTAAATGCATTCTTCTGCTGACACTGCTCCTAAATCTTACTTTTGTAATCAAACAGAATAATTATTCCAATCCTTTGATCTTCTGACCCTCTCCCTCCCAAAGATCAAGAATCTGATGGCGACTGTTTAGCCACGCAGACCTGCTGATTGCAAAAATCCCAACATTAGGGGGTAAGACAGAAGAAAAACAATCTAGAGTAAATTTCATTCTTGAGGTATGATGATGTGAAATGCTGACTCTTCCCCCTCCTGTTTCATTTCAGTGTTGATAAATGCACATCTGGTAGCTGTACATACGAGATAACCAGGATTTTTAGGGTCGGACCTGGCGTCTAAGGCATTCTGGGGGTGTGTCATCAGTCAGAGGGTTGAGATGCCACCGCGCTGTAGTGCAGCATGTGAAATGTAATGTTACAGTACGACTGGACAAGCAGAGTTTAGATGATGTCCTTTTCAACATGTTACTTAACTGCGTCTCAGTCCCACAAACATCACAATGGGGAATATTTCACAGAGGGAAAAAAAAGACCATGGGGTGTGAAATGTACCTAGAGATCTCTGTAAAAGACAGAAATCTTTAGACAATATGGCTGGTCAGTTGGGAGTACCTGTAGTTTTAAAACAGATACACACCGACTGCGTCACACATACCAGTTAATGGTACTCAGTGAAATCATGTCCAACACAAATATTGCCAAACATGAGTTAATAAGACATCACATATTCTCTTTATCTTCCATTCAGGTTTTTCTTGGTCCATCGCTGTCATCAAATTCAAGCGTTTAACAGTCAAATTCACATTTGTCACATTGATAAACTAACTTATTTTGTTTTCTCTGTACAATACATTGTGTCCATGGTGCTCTCTGAAAGCTAGTTTATAACAATCTAGAAATATAAAGATTTTCAAGAAAAAAAGGGAAGAAAAACAAATCATGTTCAAAGCTGTAGGCTCTGACCCTCCATCAAACTGCAAAGAGAGTCATCACCAGAGGGACAGGAGAAGGCAAGAAAAAGGAGATACGGTACCACGCCTCGTTAACGCTTTTCTGGTCGTCCAATCACCTACTGTCCTGACACGGTAGTTACTTTAGCAGCAGCAAAACAAACAGCTGTAATACTAGTGATCAAAGCAAACCCCAAAACTCAGTAAGTGTGTAATCATAACAAATATACAAAACAATTTACAAAAAAAAAAAAAAAAAAAGCAAATAATTGGTAACATCAAGTCAAAAACCACTTATGAAACTCTTCAATATACATAAAGATGTACCCTCGACCAGCAGATGGGATGGCAACTACTGAAGGATTAAAGCCGTAAAAACCAGTCTCTTCTTTAGACGGCGTCCTACAGGACATGGATGGTACAGTCTCGGACATGTAGTAGTGTGAACACATTCTGATTGGCAGATGAATGGGTCATGTGATCACCACAAGTCCATTCAGTGTTGAACGTTGTAGCGTCTCCACTGAGCAACTTGAGCCCTTGGTGAGCTTAAAAGAAGAGGAAATAAACATGAGTGTTTCTGAATACAATAATATATAATCTAATCTATAAACACAAAACTGAGATGGTACAGAAATGTCTGTGGAAATAGAAAGCAGTCATTTCTAAATTAAATACACATTCAGACTGTAAGTCTTCATGCTCAAATCACATTTTTTATTTTTACTTTTTACATGGTTTACATTATAATTGAAATGTGACTTCCATCAGACTTATGTGTGGACAGTTCTGAAGTTATGTGACATCAGACACCCCCCCTCTGTGCACAATTGTGATCTTTGTTGCATTTGTAAATTATGTAAAAGTTGTAAGAAGTCGACATGACAATTCAGAGTGAAGTCACATTGGTCAGATATGCATCAGATTTCAGACCACATAGAATCACCCTAAAATAATTGTCCAAGTCATTTTTTTTTTATATTTTTCAGGAAACAAACAAAAACAGGCAAATGGGCAAAATAGTCATTTTTGTCAAAAAAAAGAGGGTGATATGAAAGTGCTGTGGGTCTGTTTTGAAAGAGAATCTGATTTATGCTATTCAGACTGTCACAAAAACTCATATGAGGGTAAAAAAAAAGGCAGATTTGAGCCACTTTTGCTTGCAGTATGAATGCAGAAGTTTTACTAAATCTAACAACATTAATGTTTTAACTCAACTCGACCGCTTACCCTGGAGGACGTGTGTCAAGTGTTAACATGTAGGAAAATCTACAATTGTTGTGATAAGAAGCACTGATGACAGGATATGAGGTCAGTTAACAATGAGACTGAGAATGAAGTCATGTCCTTGTTACCTTTTCCTATTCAAAAGAGGATTGGTTTCCCAGCAGTCTTCTCTTGAACGTAGGAGGTGAAGCGTTTGAGGAACTTAGGATACTCTCTTTTGGCCACAGCTCTAAGCACAGAAGCTGGAGCCCAGCCACCTGGGTTTACTGCAGCCACAAAAGGGACAATTATCAGTAAAGTCTGGGTATTATGTAAGAATTACACATCAGGCTGCAGCATAAGGGTTCAGTACACCAGTGTTGGTCTAGGACGCCCTCTACTGAGGGTTTGGGGAGTGATCCTATTTGTACAAATGAACTGCTACGACCAGCCTGACTCATCCAACAATGAAGTGGCTCAGGATTCCTTCTGCTGTGCTGCTTTATGTCACAACACACTTATCTGGAGGAAGTCGGGGGAAGGGGAAGCTACGTACATAGAGTGATGTTTCTGAGACAGGCTTATGCATTGTCTGGCTGTTGTGTCAGCCAAGATTTCCTCAAAATTATTACAGGGGGGACCATATCTGGCATTTTTGTTTAAACACACCTATGATGTACAAATACTTCTTTGTGGATGAATTTGCTACTTATTTAGCAACTTAAACCAAACCGACTTATTTTCTATTTCTATCAATTACAGTGCAGTGTACATCTACAGAATAAATACATATATGCTGCAACCAAGAGACACTTTTGGTTTGGTACTGTGTAACATGATAGAATTATAGTGTTAACATGTTTAAAAAAGTGTTACCTAAAGCTGCTCACATGTTCACTTCTTTTATCATATATCAAATTATTTTTCTTGTTTTCTTGTTGTTTTGTCCTGATGTTCTTCTGTTCTGGGTTTGACAGACTCCAGATAATAAGGCAGTGAACCAAATTTGCATTGCTATCCACACTGAGTTGAAACAACTGACTCCTGCTCTGTCCCCAAACTGTGTTTTTACAGCAAAGTGAAAACACAGACAAAAATACCTACAAGTGTCTATGTATACACATTTATGTTTTAAAAGCCATACGCTAAACCATACTTTTTGTTAATTTTATTAATTTAATTTTACAAAAATATTCAAAAAGACTATTTATTTTAGTTACTCCTGACCCCAGCCTATGGGTGTTATTATTCACTGTAACATTGTATACACTGACATCAGCCGACGCACTTACCATTGGCAACGTAGGTGATTTTACAGAGGATGTTGTCTCGGCTGATCTCTTTATCTCCCTCTGGTGGGCTGACCAGTGTTTGGCAGATCATGGCCACATTGATTTTGGCACGAACACAACGGTTTGTAGCCTGTAAGTAAAACAAAAGGTATAAAGGCAAAACCACTCGAACGCCTTTCTCTTGTTTAATTTGGCAGAACATGGAGTCTAAGTGTCAGTCTACAAAAAAAATCTTCATGAGGGAACTTTGAAAATATTTCTTGCTACCACCCCTTCATACATATAAAAAAACACTTCTGAAATAATTTTTCACCATGTCTAGTCAGTCTGAGGAAAACACAGAGGACATGCAGGTGTCTTACAGGGGCTTTGTCATGGTCCACAGAGAAGTTGCAGACCAGCCATGTGTCAGGGTCATTTTCATTTGTTGCCAGGATCTTCCTGATGGCTGACAGATAGAGAACATCCCTCTGAGAAGCAGGCCAGACTCTCTGAAACACAGCCAGATGCATTAGGATGACAGTCCAACAGGACACATACTGTCAAAAATTTAATATAAGGCAGGTTTCAGCCGGTCGGGGGAATTCACCTTGTGTGTCTGGTAAACGATGACGGCATTATCGGACAGGGTTTCCACAACGTTGAAATTTTCAATAGTAGCTGAAGGAGAAGGATTCAGTCAGGTTATGACATTGCAGTGACAAAACAATGATATATTAGGTACTTATGTGTCTCTGGTGGGAGTCTTACTCTCCCAGTCCATTCGGACAGCTGTGTCCCAAAAGTAGTGGCAGACTTCATGTCCCGTGACCCCTTTCACAGCATGTGTGGCCTTTAATGGATCCAGAACAATACCATTCTCTTCCACTTCTCTCCTGTACACCTGTTAAATCAAACACAAAACAAGTGTGAACAAAGAGGATACTATAAATATTTTCACTACTTTACAAATATAAAATCTGTGAAATGTTGAAATATGTGTAGCGGTAACAGAAAGATAAAGGAACCATGTACATTTACAAGGTAGTAAATAAAAGAATTAAGTAATTTTCCAGATTTAATTCAGTAGAGAAATGATGAACTACTTCTGAGATGTTCCATAATGCATTCTTAATTTGTGAATAACATTTAAGATATTCATCTACAGCACTTAGTGAAAATGAATCATAGGCACCTTAGCTGTTCCACTCACCTTCATCTCTCCTTCCTCTATTACAAGCTGCCAGTTGGCATCTCCACCCACATCCTGAAGAGAGTAAGTCATATGATTCTGCACCATCTCCTCCACCTAAGACACAGATGAATATTAATTCAATTCAAGGTGTTAAAGATGATTTAGCTTCTACATTTCAGCACCAATGACATGCTTTAAACAGGCCACAATATCAGTATGGGAAGATAGGCTGTGTCAAGGTGGATACGAATAATTTATACTCTTACACAACAACAACTCGGGCATATACTGATGGTTTGATAACATTATAGGATGCAAAGAGAAAACAACTGCCCTCTCAGAATGTCAGGAATTTCTTAAGCAAATATATTAGCCACTGAGCAGTAGCTAAATAAATATTTGTTTTGGTGAAACTGAACATTTCAAAACCATTGTGATTAAACACTTTAACCTCCTTGGGAGGATTATTTAACGTCCTAACAACATATTGAGAACACAGTTGGGATCCATGCCTGCTCATGCTGTGGGAGAGAGCGATGTGAAGAAAGAAGGAGGTGGAGGAAAGAAAGAACTTTAACTAGATGCAACTCATGCAGCATTTCATTATGACTTCTGAGAAAAGATATAAATCCCTCCAGGAACTTCTAATGTTGATGTTGTGTATATCACATATCATCTACAAAAGACACTGCACCACAAAACCTAAATATTACCAAGCGTATTTTTCTCATTTCTTGTCAAAATATTAATCACCCTTAAAATAAGATATAATCCCCTTAACAGTAAACTTTCAGTGAGACATAAATGGCTTATTTTTAGACACTAGGTCATGAAAACCTAATTTAAAGAAATCTTCCCAAGAAAACTGTCATTTGTTCCATTGACAGATTTTTTTTTTAAAAAATTTCTTAATTGAAGCAAAAAAAAAAAAAAAGCCAATGGAACAAGTGAAAATGAACGACTTTCAAGGTTTATTGTCTCAAACTACGTTCTTTTAATCTCACTGAAAACATACTTTTAGGTGATTATGTCTTATTTGAAGTGTGATGAGATATTTTGACTAGAAATGAGAAAAACACACTTGGTAATATTTAGATTTTTTCCCAGTCACAACACATGATTATGAACATGCTTTTCAAGCACAGGGAGCATTTGTAAAATCCTGGAGAGACTGGTTAGTGGATAATTTCATGCTCATGCTCAGTCTAGAAGAACTGGAGGGCAGTGGGTACTTGCACCGCACCTGCAGTGGAAAGGCTCTGTGGTGACCAAATACAATACCTGAGCGCTGAATCTGTGAATGTCATCTGAAGCACTGACTAACTCAACCGAGGACAAGGAGGAAGAATAGCTATTGGGCTAGACAGCAGAGAGGAAGATTGAAAGAGAAAATAAAGAGACAAAACATAAAGAGGCAATACTTCAGCTGTGAAACATTCAAACCTGCTCAACTAGCACATTTAATTCCAGTCTATCCCTACTATTATGAGGATTATGTGGAACTCCCAAACTATTGTGGGCATCACCCATGTCAAAAGGTAAAACATACTGTGATTTTATATATTTTTACTGAAAACTTTTATTTCATTTCTTCTTTCTTCAAACTCCCTGTACATGTGCCTAAATCATCCACAAATGCAGTGAAAGTGCAGGAATCCAAGTGGCATTTATACAATCTGAAAACCTTCAAATAGTGTGAACATGTAAACTCTTCAAAAAACTAAATAAGCACAAAATGTTCGATTTAGTGGACACTCATTATGACAACACGTTATGTAAATGTGAGCACAAAGCAAGTGTGGCTGTACCCCTTTTCCACAAACGCTATTCAGAGTCTACTTTGAACCTGTTCTTCATGTTTAAGAGTCAATGAACAAGCTCTGTGAAAGGAAAACCGGTTCCAGAACAGAGCTCTGTGGCTGTCATTTTAGGGGATGTACTCTATATAGTGATGTGATGAAGTAGCTCCACAGTGGCTCTGGCCCATTCAAAGGTCAACCAGTTCTTGAAAGATTTGAAAACCAACTAAATAAAATACAAGGAGAAGTAGCACCAGGTTTACACTATTGGAACAGGGACAACTGAAGAAAGACTGATTAAACAAAAAGTAGCAAACACTAAAACAGAACTAAATATGATAGATCTAAGATTGAAATTAAATGGAGGAAATGTAACTGCTATGATCACCTTGTTGGCAAATCGATGTGTACCGATGGTAGAGTAGACATCTCCAGGAGGAACTGGAGTTAGTCGGGTTATTCTGACCTTCTCCGATTGGCACTGAGGGTTGAGAAGAAGTTGTGATATATAAGGGTATGCATCTTTATGTATACTTTGAAGTTTCACACACCCAAACTATATAAATATATAGGTTGTGCAAAATATTGGATCAGATTTTCTGGCGAGTAATATAAACGCACAAAAGGAAATTGTATGGAAGCATAACTGTTTCATCAGATTTTGAGTTTTAAAATCCATTGACTTTTTAACACTGAATTTTTTTTTTGCACTGAAATTAAATATCTGATTTTTTGTCTCTCATATATTTAGAATAAAAAAAACATTTCAAACAAATTCAGCTGCAAAAAAATTCCGATCCCACATCCGGAACACCAAGGATAAGCAATCAATTTTATCTATTGAAATCAGAAATTAAAAAAAAATTCAGATATTTAATTTCAGTGCAATTTTTTTTCACCCATTTAATTTTGGCATTAACAAAAAAAAAAAAATCTGTGTTAAAAATTCAATTGCTTTTAAAATTCAAAACGTGATGAAACAGATTTGCTTCTATAAAATTGGCTAAATTCAAGAAATATACACATTAATAAACAAACATCACACCTGTTCCTCAATCTTGTCTTGTCTGTCAAGTGCGGCTTCAACTGCATCAAAGAACTCATCCTCATTTATTAGACTATTAGGCCCCTCCTGTTGAAAACAAAAATGGCAGCAACAAAGAAACTATGAGGAAAGAGACCTGATCAAGGTACAGAAAGACACAGATGTGTGTGATGCAACACTTGAAGTGGGTGATTTATCCTGGACTTCCTAAACAATTCAATCGGATCTTGCCTCGTAGTCTGGTCCTCCGTAGTGTGACTTTTTCTTTAGTTCATTCATAGCAGACTTGTAAGCATCTTCTACTCTTCTTCTTTTCTCCAGCTCCTGTATAGACAGTAAGAACAGCGAGGTTTGTTAGTGCTCGATAAATAACTACAGTATGTAAATAGAACCACCCCTTAAACCACCTGTGCAGCATTTCAGAGCTATACAGGTCTTCACACAACATCTTGTAAAAACAGAAAACATAAAACCAATGGCTACACTTGTTTCATCAGACCTCAAATTACAGATGATGAAGACTGCACAAAAACAGGTCTGCATGTGCCATCAGGCAAACCCACCACAACATTCACATGTGGGTGGCCTTCAACGGGTTCTACCCAATTCATACTTCCTTGCCAGGGCCATATTGCACCTTCTCTAGAAAATGTATGTAAAATAACAAATTGCTGCAATCCATTACAGAGCTATTATATTTTGTGAGGGAATGTTTGCCACATGAAATCAAAACAACCCCCCCATTAAAATATACAATTATCTGTCCCAGTCACTCTGCACCAACTCATATCACGAGCAAAAACACCGGTCTACAAGTAAAATGCTTCCGGAATAAAGCTAATGAAATGTTACCAGATGTGTGTTACTGATAAAGAAACCTCAAGTCTTAAATGCTGGTTGGCTCAAGTTTCCAAGAAAAGTCTTGGGTCAAAATGTGAAATAGAGAAAAGGTTTTACACCAAAGGAATATTAGTCTCAGATATACTTCCAAACACTGTCTGCACATTATGATCCGTTCACTTTACAGGTTCTTTCAAGCCGAATATTTACAAATCCATTGTACACATGTACATATACCAACATGTAATAACACCACCGTATGTATTAAAAACATGAGCTAACCACCACTTGTCATTTGTTTTTTGATTCATCTTATTAAAGTATGAAAGATTTAGCACACTTAGTGTCTGAAGCAGATACAAAAGAAATTTCTAGAGCAGTGTAACAGGAGAGAGCAAATAAACAGAGGCAAGTATGACTGAGACCTATATGAAAAACGATAAGAGAAAAATCTATATATATAAGCAAATAACACAGGTTGAACCAGTGAAACACAGTGTAAAGCAAGCAAAGAAAGGTGTGACCGTGGACTGACAATGCAAAGACAGGAGGAGAATCTGTCATTATCTGAAAAGCCAAACACCTACTATAAAGAACAGGCTGCACGTCTGAAGAGGTATCCAACTCTGTGTCTGGTACTTGAGTAACTCTGTCCTCCATTGTAAAGATGGCTTCCACAATCTACACCCAGAAGTCATTTTCCTTTTTCCGTGCACACGAATATGCGCAGACATGCCTTATTCTATCAGTTCTGTTCTATCAATAATTTGGATTCCTTACTCCATATCAGCAGTTACACGTCACATTCATAACCAACACTGATAAGAGAAAGGCAGTAGCTCTTGTGCTGTTGAACAGAGAGTACTTCCCACCCTTTATGTTTAGGGTTGGGCTGCACACCTTTATACAAAGAAGGAAAAAAAGAAACTGGTTTGGCAACATCAGCTGACCTGATCAGGATGTAAGAATGTGAAGCTCTAAAGCAGAAAGAGTGGATCAGAGGATCAGTATGCACAGAACAGTTCTACAATATTTTTAAGTCAATGACAAGATAACATTAATAACATGGGATTCTAAGAAAATAATACGGGAGACAGGAATTAAAATTTTAAAAGTGAGTTTTGTTCATTGAATTGCGGCCACACATTTCTGTAGTTAAAAAGACAATACTCAATTTGGACTTTGGAGTTTAAAAAATAAAGTGTCTGTAAATTAAATGTCAGGTTTTACAGATGTTTTTTCTACAGAAAAGGTTTACAGAGCCACCACCATTAAAAAAAAAACAAAACATTTTAGTCTGCCTGTAAAAAGCAGACTTTCCATTGTTGATTTAGCAAAATACTGTGACAAATAGCTGACATTTTTCCAACTATAATCATGTCTTCACACTGCAGGATGTTTGATCACACTCTAATCCCCTGGGGACATAGTGAAAAAAACTTCTGATTATAAAAAAAATGCTCTAAATGATGGATTAGAACATGCAGTAAAAATTGCCATTGGGTTGAGACCAGATTTTGGTTAACATACAAATGATTCACATGACATCATAAACGCTGAGAGGTCCTACAGTGGTATACTCTTAAAGGGGAAGAGGGCTTTTAAGAAGATTAGGGACAGATGGATACAAAAGAGTTATTTGCTGAATGATTGTAAGGAAATTTAATTCTACACAATTTGTGTGGGTATAATGTTTGTTGACAGTTATACAGCAATCACAAAAAGCTGAGTCATTTTTATTTGTCAAATAGATGATTTACTAAAACATCTATCACAATAAATATAGACAAGGATATAAATAAATGTGTGAATAGGCTACTCAACAAGTAGACCAGTTATCAAACATTTTGTAGATTACCTTCAGACTATAGTTTATATAATCAGAGATGGTCATTCTGTTAAATGGCAAACATAATTATACCATGATGTAAGACAGACTAGATTCTAGGATTAGCCCTATTGGCTACACTGTCATTTCTATGTTCATTAGCACATTACGTTTGTCATTTTGTTTTTGTTTTTTTTAATGAGCCAATCGCACTTCTAAAAAGAATCAGTCATAACAAGCGACTACGCCTCCTCACCAAGATAAAAGCTTTTGTCACTTCTTCACTCGGTGCTGCTTGAACAATTTTCCTCTAGGACTCTTGAACTACATGGGCACTACTTGCTGGAAATTTTTAGACCATGTCAGAAGCTCTCAGAAAGTGTTATTAGAAGGCTTTTGAATACACCCCATGAAAAACAAACCCTGCTAACACTTAAAACCCTTACAGAGACTTAAGGCAGCAAAGACTAATGACAACTACAGTCTGTAACATTTCAACACAGCAGCAGCTGCTGACACACCCACTGAGGAAAACGGTTGTTTAGTCACTTCACTCAATGTGAGTGACCATTTCTCATCACAATAAGAGATGTCAATATAAGTACCTTGTCCAGTCTCTTCTGCCAGCTGTCTTCTCGTTTGACCATTAGTTCAATACAGTGGGACAAGGTGGATAAGATGCCTGCTGTTGTGGCCTTGAACGTGATGGCTTCACCCTTAAAGTCTATACCATTGATACCTTTGGGACTGGCAGGGGCAAACACTGGCAAAGGAAATGACAAAATATACATTTAGGACTCCTTCTATTAGTCATATTTAAAGTGTAATGGTTTTACCAGAGCTAGTATTTACAAAGAACATTATTTCAAATTCAATACATGGGGGTGGGGGGAAATCAGCAAACGAAAGCCAATAAACTCACATTTCTCTTTGCTGCCATTGTTGTTGTGATTGCATTCACCATCAGTTTTAGTTGTAGTGGGAAAGTCATCTTCATCTTCCTCTACTACTGGAAAGAACCACAGAGTGAGTGTTGTCAATGTAGGTATTAAAAGTAATGAATTATGAAACATCACAAAATCTTTTTAATCTACAATGAGGTAAAAGTAGAAGTGGATAATGTTTTTGCTATCTTTTTCATCTACAATGGCAAATAACATATTGATCTGTTATACAAAAAAAGGCCTATTTCTCAGTCTAAACTAATTCCTCTTTGCCTTGTTTTTGCCAGGGCATGAATTTTAACTTAAAACAACTTTAAATTGTTCAGGCTTTCATGCCACATAACAATAGACCTAATAGAACATTATCATCACACTGTGTCTGTATTGTGGTGTACAGTGTACCTGTGTCTCTCTGAAATTCATCTTTGGAGACAGCATCAGCGCAGGAGTCAAAGTACTTCTGCAGGGTGTCCACTTGTCTGCACAGAATATCCCGGAAGGTCTCCATCTCTGCTAGCTTCTCACGCAACCTATGACCCTTCTGGGCCAAAAAAAGACCCCAAAACAAAACAGAAGCAACACAAGCAGAACTCAGAAGAGAGGTCAGAAAAAAATAATTGTTACTTGGCTTTTTCCAAGCTAAACACAGTTTCTTATAGTGGTAGTAAAAAAAAGAGCCAAAAATGTAATTACTAAATTATATTATTCTTACTCAAGCTACAAATACTCAAAAGAGATGTATTGGATTATGATGGGTGTGGAGAAATGTTATGCTCTAAGCTCTGCAGAAAATATGTGCCTTTATCTTGGCAAAATATGCTATTGTTGATTTTAATATAATATGCTTATAGTCAACATCCACAAACAGTTTGATGATGATAGTTTTACCTTAAAGGAGGATGTGGATGCGGCAGACAAGGCACTGGCTGCTGATGTGAGAGACAACATGGAACCATGACGTCTCAGACTGGTTTCTGAACCATAACCGGACTCAGCCTGCAATTAAGAGGAAGTAACATGAGGAGACAAAAAACAAAGAAACAACTGCCTTTGGAAGTATAGTATATTGAAAAAGCAGGTCAAGAAAGAGGAAAACAAAAGATGTAGGGGTGAAAAGGAAGCCAAGATGAGTGAACAGCAGCTCAGTATGTGCACAAAACACATTAAGCATTGTGCAACATAATATGAGTGTCTGCAGCTCATAAAATCCAGACAGACACACAAATAGAGAGATCAGTTCTTGCAGTCAGCTGCACTGAGTAATGCTGAGCTGGACCAGGGCAGGACCTACACCTACACAGACAAACACTGCTGGGAGGGACAAAGGCTGACAGACAAGACAAATACATCAGCCCAGTCCCTGGAGACAATACACAGAAAAAGCTCCATGGATTACGGATAGCACAACAACAAAGTAGAAATAATTTCAGTTTTTCACCTATAAGCTACATTTATGACTGGATAATATAACTGCCAAAAGCAGCAAGCAGTGGATATGTAACTGTAATTAACACATTAAGTGATACTGTTGGACAATGGTACAAAAATTAATACAAAGAAGAACACAATATAGTTTTCTCGTAGATTATAAAAAAAGACTGCACTCCAGTACACTATTAACTATACTGAGGTAAGAACATTGAGCATAAACATGATTCATCTAACAAGTTGTCTGAAAACGGTAGCGGTGTGTAGATGGCCCTTAGAAACATTTCTATCTGCTTTCTTGAACATAATTTGCTATACAACAATTTTGGTTTGCAGAGTATTTTACCATAGAGATTTACCACAGTAAGATGTAAACCATCTTAATGATGCTTTGTGGTACTGGTCCCAGGTTTCATTTAACAACCCAGATCTAATAACATTTGACATGTAAAAGTTATCAAAATCGTTCCCCTTGCAGATAAATTGTTTTCTGATCAAATGTAATTTTTCCCATGTGAAACACACTTCAATCCTCATTATTATATATTCTATTATATATAGTTTTCCAACTGAAAGCTGAAAAAGGTGAAGAAAATCTAAAGCAGGCATGTCCAAACTATTCCACAAAGGGCTGATTTGGCTGCAGGTTTTTGTTCAAACCAAGCAGCAGCACACCAGACTTGACTCAATTAATCAACTGATCTCAGTCTTCAGAGAGTCGATTGGTCAAACTGTGTACTCTTGGTTCATTGGAACAAAAGCCTGCAGCCACACCAGCCCTTTGTGGAATAGTTTGGACATGCCTGGTCAGACTTTTTAAAACAGTCTTAAGAAACACAAAATAAAGACACGACAACTGATGCTGCATGGCCACATTTCCAACAACTCGCTAGTTACATGCCCCCACGGTGCTTGAAAACACCCTGCAACAAACCTCCTTATCCCTACAACATTATCCATTAAAACAGGATGATTTGACTTATTCAAAACTTTCTGTAGCTTATTAGTAACTTCCTCATTGTGTGTGACATCTGAAATCATCAATACTAAATGGCTGCTTCTGGTAAAAGGATAAAGGGAGGTAAAGAGATGCACCATCTCTGATGCCTCTGATACTGTCATCTTCATGCACCTGGTCAGCTGCATTACACAGCCATGCAAATTAAAACACCCACTCCTACACAACACATGAGATAACACTTTGTGCCCACAACTTTGTGCTGGCAATGAGATGAGTGCACAGTAAATGACCATGGCAAACCACTGAGTGATACACACAGTGAGGCTCAATTTTGAAAATATAGTTACCATTTCTAACACATCTGCCATGCAGTGGAGAAGCTAATCTCTCAGTGTTACTTACTTGAGCAATATAGCACATGCAAACATAAAATAATCAATGTGCTGTTCATACAAGAGCAAAGACAGGTCAGGAATTATTCATGTCAGAACATTAGCAGAGTAATTAAATACTTTGGTTATCTGTAACAGTGAGCAAGCAGCATGCCAACATGCTATGAGCCCACCATTCGGCCATTCCAACAGCCAAAGCAGAGCAGGACACTGCTGCAGTCCTGGCGGATTGCTGGGCCAAACATGGCCCAGTCGCTCCCACAACACTGCTCTGACAATTCAGAGGCTTAAATCCAGTATTCACGTTTCCCTGGACACACCTCACTGAGGAACAAAAGGGAAGAAAAGAATTGGAAGAGAAGCCATACAGGCTAAGCTGATCCCATCAACAAAAATCACTTATAGCATAGACACAGGTGGAAAAGGCAAAAGTAGTCAATTGGTTTGAAGCAGTCAGAAGAAAGGAAGCTACTGGTTCTTCCGTGCAGCAGGAGAGAGGCTGAGTCAAAAGGAGGAGTCTTTTAATTCTCAGCAGAGTGGAGGACATCTGCTTCCAGTCACACACATGGACTTGAAATACACACACATACATGCACTTCAGTCCTGCTGCAAACATACATCAACAGACCACACACCCTGATATGTGAAACCTTTTCATCTTGTCGATCTTTATGTCCAGTATCCATCTCTGAGCGAGGAAATGTGGCCGTGTGCATTTGTAAGAGAGTGAGGGATAAAAGGGAAGGGTGCACACATGTATGCATTAGAGGGAGAGACTATGGCTGTCTGGAGCTGTTTGCGAAAAATCCAGTCAAGTACTAAATGGGTGGGTGAAACAAGCAGTCTACTGTGTTATGACAGAGAAACACACACAGAGAGAGAGAGAGAGAGAGACAGAGAGAGAGAGAGACAGCCAGAGAGAGAGAGAGAGAGAGACAGAGAGAGGGAGAGAGTGGGAGGTATTGAGCATTATTGAACTGGTTCTTCAGCTTCACTTCTATCTGTCCAACTCCACTTTTATCTTTTCTTCTTCTGATTTGCTGACATCTATTTATAATGTTCAATCTTGGCCAACAGTGTTCAACCTGATGCTAAAAACGTGCCTGTAGAAGATGAGGGAAAATGAAAAATAAATACAGACGTTTCCCCCACTCCCTCCCACGTCACCCCTCTGAATCTGGCAGAATGGAACAGCCTCCTCACATGATCAAGAGTTTTATGGGTCTCTCTTGATTTTTGTTGCTGTCAGAATGGCCGATTCAAAAAAATGTATTATTCATCAAGAGGTGCATTTAAAATCCCGACATTTAGCATGACTTTTTCCACCACCAACAAATACACCCACACGTACTCCCCCCCCCCCAAAAAAAACATAAAAATAAAATGGCCTTTAATAAAAACAGGGATTTTTTCCTGTGAACAGCCTTATTAGATAATATTTACAAGATGGCTTATCATTCACATTTAAAAGCAGTAATGATGAGCACAGTTGAAAAAATATGACATACTGAAAACATTGCTCAAGATATATGAAAGAACATTCTTATTTTTCTGTCATCCATATGAATCCAGTTGCTACTATAGAGAAAGTATCAGTTAAGCAATGCATGACTAAAATATGTTACAATTGTTAACACAATTTTAGGTAATGCATAAAAAAAGTAAATCTGGTGTTCAAGACTGTTGAATGCAAGTCCTTTTTTGTCCAGATGGGAGCAGTGCAGATATACTTAACTGCTGCAGTGATGCAGGTAGTGCTGCATTACCGTTAATAAGGTTACTGTAGGTCACACTCCACACATAACCCTAAAAAAACTCTCACACTGTTAATGGAAAAGAGACGAGTGGTCACTTGCACTCAATTGGCAAATTAATGTCCACTGTCACTAACTAAATTGACGACTGCACCATTTACCAGAAGTCCAATGAGAAATCACTGTTGCAACCTCTGCTGAGAAAAGCTCTACATTTTACAGTTCAAATTAAGTGCAACCCACACTAAAATTATGCTGAAGAAAATGTACCTGGGTGTTTCACACATTTACTTAAGATATTAAAAAATACAGTGAAAACTAGATCAATGTTGTGGCATACTCGTGCAAACTATGCTTCAGCTAAAAATCTGCACCACTCCTATTATGAGTATATGTGCAACATGATGTACGTACATAGATCATGAGAAGTTTTCTTCCTTGAACTATTCATCTTGTAAAGGCAACCTGACAAAGCTAGAACAAAATACAACACATCGTCATTTGTTTAATAACTGCATGTGGTGACATTGTGTCATCAACTGTCAGCCTTAACTCAATGACTACGCTGTTACAGATACAATGATAACTATATTTGAGGTAAGTCAGATCTTTATGTGCAACTCAGCACCATGTTTGTAGCAGCCCAAAGGTATTACAGAGTGATCCAGCTTAAACTTGAGAATGAAGAGTTTACCAAAGACATGACGAATGAATGCACACATAAACCATAATACACAGTTTGACAGCAGCTCACCACAGTACCACTCCAGTAAGCCACAACACCATGTACTGTATAGTGTGCTTTATAGACATCCAAACCATCGATATACATATATAACTATGTAGATGTACAGCAGAGCAAGCAGCTGCCTGCTATCTGATGACAGGGGATACCCCACCTAATCACCTCACTTCTCAGATTCCTCGCATTCCCAGAGTGAAGGGCTGCGAGTGTGTGTATGCGACTTTGAATCACTGTCCGACCACACCCGGCTAACTCAACAAAACTGGTAACTCCCCGTCTGTTCTGAACAACACAACGGCCCCAGAGTGGACTCGTATATCTGTAAAATGTGTATAATGAAGCACAGCAATATCTATGTTCAGCATTCAGTGATCATGCAACACAAATAAACTGCGAAAAAATGTGGTAGCTTCCTACAGATAAACAGCAATCACACAGACGGGGCTGGATTCAGGCAAATCATGGATCTGTAGTTTCATCAAATCTAATAGAAGAACAACAGCTAACTTGCTTATAGTTAAGCAAATTAACTGTAAATAAAAAAGAGAGGAAAATAGGTAAAGCAAGGCATAGAAAGAAGTACTACTTTGAAAAGACAGAATTTTCACTCACCTTATGCAACTCTATTGACTCTATCCACTGGAGTCTGTGCTCAGGATCCTCAGCTCTGAGGTACCAGACACTGTCATTCACACTGATGTCAAAACGACACTCATCGAACTCATGAGGCTGTAGGACAGAAGAAAAGTAATATAAACAAATACATACTGCTCAGTCTTTCAGCCACTTTAGGATAATATTGATATATAAACTTTAGGAAAATTAAACTAATATAGCATTTACTGCATTTCGCCAAAATCATTGAAAAATGATAGCAAACAGCTTGCAACATCGTCCTTGTTTATTTTTTTGACAAAAACTGACTAGTGATGACATATTCTGGACACACATGGATTTCATCAGTCACAGAAAAGCTTCTACCACACAATAAACAGGAATCTTAATTAGAAACTGATGTTCGAGGACTGCAAGCTCCATCCAAAATGTCTGCAGCAGTGGAGCTTGCAAGAAAAAAAAATCCAGAATGGCTTCTCCTGAACCTAGGTCATCATAACCTTTCCTCCTACCGCTGGACAAATCTCTAAACTATTTGCCTCCCCCGTGTTACAATGCACCCCACCCAGCTACAATCACTGACTGCCTAAGGCACCCAAACACGTGCACTCAGAATTCCCCCCTTTCTTCTAAGGTTGGAATTTAACCAGAACACTCACATGAGGAACGATCTGCTCTGCAGAGGATAGCAAAAAGAAATTTTAGGTTTGACTTGGATCTCCTGCCTACTTTTCCTTACCAACACTAATACTAGAGCCTCCGTCAGCTGACATACCTCATGTTATTCACGTTTAATTAGATTTGCTGAATGACGCTCATGTGCCATTTTATTTGCTACTGCTGACAACAGCAACTTAAACTCCAACTCTGAACACAAAGTGTCCAGACTACCTTAATGCAACTTTGTTTTTTACTCTTTATAGGTTACAAATTACATATGTGGGATTCCAACAGGTATTCATTCACCAACAATCACAGAGTGAATACCCCCCTCCCCATTGGACACCAGTGTCAAAATACTCCCCAGTTGAAAGGTTTATCCATGAGAAAAATGTAAGATCCCAAGTGCATCCAGCCATGATACCATTACTAGTCAGAAAAACCCAGTCCACCCAACCGTGCTGTATCAGACACAGCCCATAAACTTCTGCTTTACAATCTAGTTTATGCTTCTTGCCTTCTGCTTGGAACACTCTCCTTTTACTTGCGTAAGCACTAGCGTATCTGTGCTGCATTGGCTGTTCTCTGTGCACAGAACTGTGGCATCTTCAATGTTAGAAAAGAGAATTTTATAAGTCAAACACTGGTAGTTTTAAAGGTGTCTAAAATTCAGATTTTTCTCTAAAATTAGCCTTTATTACCTGCACCAAAGAAGTTATGTTTTCATCAGGATTTGGCAAGATAACTGAAATAGTTATGAAAGGATTTTGATTACATTTTCAGGAAATATTGATACTGGCACAATGAAGAAATAAAATTTTGGTGTGATGGGTAGAGGTCTGCACTTTCCAAGTGCTTTTCTAGTTGAGCTATTATTTCTGCTTTTATCAATTTATTTTCATAAAGAATATTGTACAGCTAGTGATTAGTTTCTTGATTAATTGAACACGCAATCACTCCTATAGTACTAGCAACGTTTCAACAGCTAGCCCTCAGTCAGAAATCTAAAGATGTTAAACTAATGACATAGGGAGAAATGATCAGCTTTGAGACACAACTCTGTCATTTTTGCATGAAAAAAAAAAGAATTAAACAGGTAATAATTTAGTTGCTGCTCCAGAAAAAACAACAACATTCAATTCCATTCATGTTATTTTGGGTTGAAACATACAAATGAAACACAGTTACTTTGAACTTAAAAACAAAAGCTTTCCAAAAGATATAATAATGAGGAAAAAATGACAGTGGAGTCATGCTGATGTGAGACTTTGAAAATGGATCATAGAGCACAGGAATTTTCAGACAGTAATATTTCCTGCATATTTAGCTACTATAAGAGCAGTCTGGTGTGTGTGTCTGTGTCTACACATTAATAGGCCAGTGTTAAGCGAGAGGCAGAAGCTTGTTTCTACATTCCTGAGACATCATACCAATGTCTCCTTAGAAAGCACTGGCTATAGATATTTGGGATGAAGGAGAGGCAATAAAACCTGGCCATTTGGGTCACACTACTTTGATTATGACAGAGTGTGCATTACAAAACTGTGTACCCTCTTAATTAGTCTACAATAACACAATTACAAAACACCGTAAACCCTGTGTGGCATTCCATTCAGACTAAACACGTGGATTGATGTAATGCTTCTGTCAAATGACCGCTTTCACTAGGAAAACTAACTGTAACCTTTCATGTTGTAGTTTTAATCTAGTTTTGAGGTCTGTAATCCTGTTACACAAATCACAGCACAGCATTTGTTTGGCCTCTGTACTGGGAGGTGGTATGCTCAGAGAGAAAAGTGAATATTTAACCAGTGTGAGATTTGTGTTTATCTGACTAAAGTGAGGACTAGATCTGGAGAATACAACCCTAATCTTTATAGCATATAGCCAAAATGTATACAAAATGGGTGTGTACTGATTTTAAGTAGCCTCTAAGAAAATGTATGGTGTTAAATGTTTCAGTGTGGACTCGAGCACTAATGCAAGAATGTCTTGTGCTAAAGAGATCTCCATCCTATCCGTTTTAATAGCAGTCTCATTACAAGTTAATATTTAGCTATCCGTCATTCAAGAAGCATGAAATGACCAAGTTGCCTGATGACAGGGAAAATGACTGGGAAAAACATGATCAAAACACATGCGAGACTGGCAGAGAGGTAACCATACTCCAGCCAGTGATGCAGAAAATGAAGCCTTTCATGGTGCCCCATCTTATGTGTCCTCACTCCCAGACATAATGAACAGGTGTTTTGCTTTCTACTTGCTACGGTGGTGGCGTAGTATTCCTTCCTCATACCAGTGAAGATACTTACTGTGATGACCGCTTTACTGAGGCACAAAGACCCCCTGCATCCGTATTCCCGTTCATCTTGTGACTTGTAATAGCTCAGAGTATTGTTTTTCAATACAACCCATCGGTCCTGCCATCCGTGTATGTAGTTTGTCCACTGTAAACACACAATAAGGGCAAATCAAAAGGTCAACATAACAGCACAATTAAATCTTTATATCCCTCAATTATATGTCTGCAATAACTAATCAAAGTTGTGCACCATGCAATTTAATGATCAAGTGAGTGTTACTTGGAAGCCTTTGAAATGCAGTATAAATAAAAGCAGCACTACAATCTCACATTACCTTGCTTAAAACACCTCCCAGCTCCAGAGGCTGCCCAGATTCCGGGTCCACATCCTCATCTGAACCCGACGATGAACTCTTTTCAGACATTTAAGTCCAAGCTTTAAAGAAAACTTAAATCTGATTTTACAAGCAGAGCCACGCTAGCTGATCAGCTCCAATTGAACAGAGCTAAACCTGCTGACAGCTTCTTCAACTTCGCTTTACCGTCAGCAAAATAACATTAATTAAGACATTAAGTGGATGTATTTTACAGTGGCTGGCTAGCGTAATTTATCTTCCGTGTTTTGAGAGACTTCAACTTCGCAAGCTTTCCTGTAGCAAGCTTCTCCGACAGGTGACAGCTCAGTCCAAACTTCTCCGTTTTGCGGGCTTTGTTTTGAAACTGACGTCGAATACCAATGAGACTAGCTAGTTAGCATTAGCCTTAGCTGTCAAACGACGCAACAAACGCAAGCTAACGGTAACATAACCAGCAAATTATGACTGTAGTCGTCTGTTGCTTTGGCTAAACTCGAAGAGATACTAAAAGGGGCTATCGGTAAGAACGGGCTCCGTGTTAACGCTGCACTGAAACTTTAAGCTACAAATGTCGAGCAGGAACGGCTGCTTAGTTCCGCAGTTTAGTTAGCACAAGCGGAGGTCTGACTAGCTTGTCTTCATTCAGGTCGGGGGGAGGAGCCGCCGCCACGCTTTACTGTGTACCTAAAGAGAGCGACGTCAAGTCAACGTATTTACAGCCACACCGGAAGTTAATGTCCCTGTATTCATAGAATCGGTATCACACCTCTCATATAGATAAAGCAATTCAGCTCAAACTACATCAAATTACTAACAAAGACCTGTGAATATTTTCAGACAAAATGTAACCCACCCGTGTCTAAAATGTAGAATTAAATAAACATATAAAAAATAGACCGGAAGTTGCATTTATTTTGGCGAGATAAACGATATCTAGAGAGCAGTACTAAACTTGACTCTCTAGTGATTTGGATTTTTTTTAATATTAACCCTACAAGTCCTATACATTCGCCAGTGACCAAAAAAATTTCTTCAGTAACATTTTAATCAATGCATAATCAATATATATTCAAATAATTCAGGGACAATGCAGTTTTTCAGATTGTCATTGTATTCATTGTATTGTATTAAATTGTTTGTGTTTATTTGTTTATTGTAACCCTAAAATTGTGTGCAACACTGAATTAAACCTCATATTGTGTTTCAACTTTATCATCTGCACTCAATTAGCTTAGCTGTAATGTCATTCAACATCTATGTGATCTGTTATTATTGATAATATTATTAACCCATCTTACTGATCTAGTTAACGTTTACATCCAAGTTTTTTTTAACTCAAGACACTGCACATCTACATAGCGATTATTTTCTTCGTGTTGATAAATTTCCTCTGTTTTTTCTACAATATTCTATTTTTCCTTTTTTTAAATTTTATAATAATGTCAATAGTGAGTTGATGGGTTCTTCTTCTCCACAACATTTGATTACGTCTTCATTTGAAAAATTCCCTATTAAATGAATACATGACAAACATTCAAAAAATATAAGAGGTGACTTTGGAAAATTAAGCTGTTGGCAATTTATCTTATGCACTGCCTTTGGCCAAAGTATGACAAAGGTTACATTTTGCAATCTTTTTTGTGTGACATGTGACAGGTTATTCACGTACTTTAGACCTTTAGGCATATCATACTGATAGCGTTTCGTCCACAGTTCACTTCATATCAGAAAAAAACTGTATCTATATTTAAAGTAGAGGTCTGATACTTCAATGGATCATAGTTTTTCCGTTTTCAAACAAATTAATTCTCATGTAAACTCCTCCTCATTCATAACTCACGTGAAATACATTTAATCTCCAACCTGTCGCCCTATGAACACATGAGGGCGACATAGGACGGGTACTCTCTTCTTTGTTATCAACTCAATTAAAATAAATTCTCATATACTTTTCATTCGTAAATAAATACAAATGAGCCAAAGAAACCTAACATTATATATTTTTTTAGTATTTTGCTTACTCAATGGTTGATCAAGGGTTTTCTGTCCAAACCAGACACAGAAAAACTCATTAATTCATTCATTCATTCATTTTCAGTAAGTTAGATTATTGTAATGGTGTCTTCACTGGTCTAAACAAAAAATCAACCAATCAAAGGCAGCTACAGCTGATCCAAAACGCAGCTGCCAGAGTCCTGAACAGTACCAGGAAACCGGACCACATCACACCCGTACTCAAATCCTTACATTGGTTTCCTGCGGGTAAAAGGATAGAATTCAAAATCATACTCCTGGTCTATGAAGCACTAAACGGCCTTGGACCCAAATACATCCTAGACCTACTGGTTCCCTATGAAGCATCCAGAGCCCTGAGGTCATCAGGAACAGGTTTACTGTGTTCCAAAGATAAGAACGAAACAAAGTGAGGCATCATTCAGTTACTCTGCTCCTCAACTGTGGAACAAACTACCTGGATACCTGAGGTCTGCTCAAACTGTCAGTTCATTTAAATCAGGCCGGAAAACATTATTGTTCACTGGAGCTTTTACTTAGATTCTTATTTGCTTTAAAATGTTTTTATGTCTTGATTTTATTTGTCTTTAAATGCATCGTTATCATTTTAATTTTCTTCTGTTCTGTTTCTATTTTTGTGTAAAGCACCTTGAATTGTCCTGTACATGAAATGTGCTATACAAATAAATTTGCCTTGCCTTGCCTTGCTATGGTCATTAGTCTGGCATTTATCATTATGGAGAGAATACCCTCTTTTGTCAGTTGCGAAAATGAAAGTATTGCCTTTCGTGAGTGGCATAACTTATTTTATTTTTTGAAATATTCATTATTATTTGCTAAAGACTAATAATTATTTTGTATTCATTATTTAGTACATAATATTTAAATAACATAAATATATAAGCCCCGCCCATTCCGGTGACGAAATGATGCGGAAGTGCCACTAAAAACTATCAGTGTTGCGTCACTGTTTTCAAAACATGTAGCGACGTGAATGTTAGACAGTTGAGTAAATAAGGTCGATTTGGAAAAGGCTAATTTATCTTAGAACCGTTGGTTGTGTGACCAGTCGGGGAAATCGATTTATATACTGTAATGGATCATACAGCTAATTTTGATCCATTTTTATAAGACGTAATTAGCATAGTCGCCTGTACATAATTATACTGTTCGATCAAGGAACCTTTCTTCGGGATGGAAAATGGGACTGAATCTAATACAGGAGAGAGTTTTCTCTCCAGAATGGCCCTCAATGACAACAAAGCTGGAATGGAGGGTCTTGACAAGGACAAGATCAACAAGATCATCATCGAGACATCCAAGGTACTGTCAAACAAATCGACCATTCATCTTTACAGGACTACAGCAGTTATTTGCTCATATTAGTTTAAATGTGTGAACTAATGAGTTCAGAAATGTGTAGGAAACTTCAAATGAGTCTGAAAAGTGAGATTCAGTTTTTCAGCCTTGTGTGAAAGTTATTTCCTGGTGTGATTAATTGTCCTGAAGTGATGATGTCCTGTTGTAACATCTTCAAAACCCCATATTTGTCCTTATCTTTGCTCTGCAGGGATCAAGGTTTTATGAGAATGAGTTAAAGAGAGAGCAGCAAGTGAACCAGCGAATTGAGAAGATGATGCTGCAGAAGGCAAAGATTACAGAAGAAGAGTTAAAGAAAGCACAAGCTCAGGTAAAATGTACTAGAGACTTGTGAGTACTGAAACTGAGCAGATCTTTTGTCTTAACTAAACTGTTGAAATTCTTTGTGTAGGTGGAGAGGGTCACCTCTGAGCTGGAGAGAACACGAGATCTTAGTCGTGTGCTTGTACATGTGGACATGGATGCTTTTTATGCTGCTGTGGAGATGAGGGACTGTCCTGAGCTCAAGGACAAACCAATGGCTGTGGGAAGCATGAGCATGCTGGTAAGCAGCAGAATCTAGACATATTTTTAAACAATTCATATATAATATACTTAACACACACAAAGTAATTGCAGGTTAGGGTAGAAATTTGAAGTAGAAACTACATTATATGACATTATAATGCATTAGACATCATACAGAACAAAGTGCTACATAATCACAACATAATCTAAATACCTAAGAGTTGACCCTTAGTCATGAAATAGACATGCTTTTCAATCCAAACCCCCCCAAAATATCATATTGTTGTAAGTTAGTTCCATGCTCATAATTATTATTAGTATTTGATCTAGATGTCATGATTCCTTTTCAGTCAACATCTAACTACCATGCCAGGAAGTTTGGTGTTCGAGCTGGTATGCCTGGCTTTATTGGAAAAAAACTCTGCCCGGACTTAGTGATTGTTCCAACCAACTTTGACAAATATAGAGCTGTCAGTGGAGAGGTAAGAGTGAAGGCAGTATGTTTACAGAAATGCTTTTTGCTTAGACTTAAATGCCCATAAATTTGTTTTTTCTATGTTAGATCCGGGAGATTTTTGCTGAGTATGACCCTCACTTCCAGCCAATGAGTCTGGATGAAGCCTATCTGGATTTTACAGATCACCTGGAACAGAGGAAGAGCTGGCCAGAGTCATCACGTACACACCACTTCTGTGCCAGTCAGACCTCTACAGGCAGGATTTAATTATACATGTAGAATTATAGAATGATTACAAGGTTTGATGTGTTGTGTTTTTGGACCTGCCACCTTTGTCATATTGGTTTTGTACCACCTGTTGGATGGTAACATAGGAGGACATATTTCATCACAAAATAATGGCTTTTATTTCTCTGAAGACTTTTTGATGAATAATGTCACCTCATTTCCTTATCTTTAAAGGTGATGCACAGGAGGAAGTTCATCAGAATACAGTAAAAGACATGAAGGACTTCTCTCCTGTTCTGTTCGAGGACAGTCCAAGCTCCTCTCCTGTCTTACCCAGTTCTGGCGTTTTGGCTACTGCTACTGAGGCATTTGAAGTGTTTGGGATATCTGTGGAGGAGGCTGTAAGAGAGATGCGCTTCCGTATTGAGCAGAAGACCAGGCTAACTGCAAGTGCAGGTCAGGAAAAATAATCCCCCAGAAATAAATTCAAGTTACAATTGGTGTCAAAGAATGTTGTTATGAATAATACACTTCCAGTGTTGTGAAAAAAATAACACTTTCAACTTAGAATGTAGAATGGTTTCCAGTCATTCAAAATTTGAATGGAATAAGGATGGTACAATTACTATGTGACTTTTTGCATTTTCTCCACTATTAAAAATGTAATAATCTTGTCAAGCCTTTTGTTTTTGGAATTTGCACCATGCAGTTATTCTGAGTTCGGCTTGCTTCTTCACTATCCATGATGTGAACATGTATCCTATAATGTTGGAATATTTACGAAATAAGAACATGTTTTTATCGGAGGACAGAAAATATGATATCTCTTATTATACATGAAAAGTTTAGAATGTGTTCCATAATAACAACACTTTGCAAATAAGTAATCTGGTTATACCTAATTAATTAAAAAAAAATCCATTATGTTCATGTACATGCATATGCTGTATATACTGTCAATTGAGAAATGTGAAGTTCATTATTACTTATTACTCTTCTAGGCATTGCTCCAAATATGATGCTTGCCAAGGTGTGCAGTGACAAGAACAAGCCTAACGGCCAATACAGACTCCCCTCCACCAGAGAGGCAGTAATGGACTTCATCCAGAACCTCCCAGTTCGCAAAGTACAGTTCACAATGGCTAAGCTAAAACTGACCTGATTAGTGGTACGCTGCCGACAATGAGGAGAAAACTGAAGTAAAAGCGTGTCTGTGTGTCCTTCCAGGTGTCTGGCATAGGGAAAGTGAGTGAGAAGATGCTAAATGCACTGGGCATCAGTACGTGTTCTCATCTTGGTCAGCAGATGGCATTGTTGTCATTGTTGTTCTCCGAGACATCATGGACTCATTTCATGCAAATTTCCTTGGGTTTGGGCTCAGTATACATCCAAAGGTACTCTGTCTTTAATGACACATAATGTAGATGAGTAAAAAAGTCAATTAATAGCCAAATTAATCCTGTCTTTGATTTCATACAGGCATGAAGAAAGAAAAAGTATGAGCACAGAAAGGTAGAATTATTAAGATTTTAAGTGTTAATCTATTGAATTTTTCTTATTTCCATGTCTGTATCTAAGAATTTTCTAACATTTTATCTTTACAGGACATTTAAAGAATTGAGTAGAGCTGAGGAACAGTTTGCTTTATGTAAGACTCTCTGTGAAGACTTAGCTGAAGACATGAAGAAAGAAGGCCTGAAGGTACAACACGATAGACATGTCTGCTTAATTTATTATCCAGACTGCTGTAACACTGGCTAATATGTATGAACATACTGTTAGAAATAGTTTGACTTCACAGAACATAGAGTTTAAATCAAATGTTTTCAATAATATGCTATTTTATTTCATTTGCATTTTAACTGTATTTCTGCTTGATTCGACCTTGCTTTGAATGTCTGGAGGATTTTTTCCAAGCAATCTGTAACAGCTTCAGGGCTACAGAATTTTGGCAGAAATATTATGATATTGTGAATCCATTTCTGTGATTATTAAGGAAAGTTCACTGGTAAATTATTTTTCCCACTCAAACATACTAATGTAAAAACAAGAAGAAGTTTGAAACAGTAAAAAGTAATATGGAAACTTATTTGACATTTTTATGCAGTACTTCTCTGCTAATGTTGCTGAATCCAACGTACCACTATACTTGTTCAGAACCTTTAATTTGCACAAGCAGACATGCAATGAAACTAAAGTGTACTTTTCCTCTTTTTTGAGTCTGCTTATTTTAAGGTGTCATAAAGGAATGTTCAAAGATGACTTCAGTGGCTAAACTAAGATAGAAAAAGAAAAAATGTGTAAAATGCATACATATCTCTTTATTCTGGTCTTTTTGGAAATCACTATGACTCCACACCGAATGTTATAGAATTACCTCAACCTGTTCGTTCCTTTTCAAATCGATAGCAAAAGGACTGCATGGCTCGGCATGGCCATCACCCCCCTGCCTGGGTGCCGATGTGGCCTTAATAGCAGAAGGAAATGGAAGGCTATTAAGGGGACAGCAGGGACTACTATCAACCTTGGAAATGTCTTCCCTTGGAAATGATCACATTACTATGAAAGCTTTTTTTGTGGCGTGTTACTTGCAAAATGCATTCTGACAAATCAATCAGTGAAATGACAAAGTATTGACTTTCCACTGTATGTTCTATTTATGTGTCTGTAATTAAGAGGTTGTTCAAAATTCTATCACTTCAACTGTGTGTGTTTTTGTTTTTTTACATTTTCCTGTAGGGTAAGACAGTCACACTGAAGCTGAAGAATGTGAACTTTGAGGTGAAAACAAGAGCTTTGACAGTACCGTATGCTGTTGCCACAGTGGATGAGATTTTTGCTGCTGCTAAGGACCTCCTAAAAACTGAAATAGAAAATGAAACACCCCAACCACTCCGGCTGAGGCTCATGGGTAATTAGAAAATGCTATATAACTGGTTGCTCAGTTCATTTAACAATTTTAAAACTTTTCTAACTGATCAGCATCACTTGGTATGCAGAAATTGTTGGGATTGATTCTTTTCTAAACAGATAATTTATTTTTTGTTCTTGTAGGTGTTCGGGTTTCTGCTTTTGTCAGTTCAGATGACAAAAAGCCACTGCAGAGGAGTATAATTGGCTTCCTTCAGTCAGGCAAGATGGACTGTATTGACAGTGGGCCATCTGAAAGAATACGTGAAAAATTGGAGAAAGACCATCTACCTAGTCAGCCCATCCAAACATTGTCTCTCACAGGTCTCCCCCCTGTGCAGAATTGCTTTGAATTACCCTGGCAGACTAAGCAGGGAGGTGGAAAGACCACCAAGGCACCTCAGCAGTCTTTCTTTCAATTGGCCCAGGCTAAGAGACTGCAACTCCAGGCAGTAAATTCAACCACACAGGAGGTGGAGCACAGGGAAAAGGCTCCTGTGATTACTTCCTCAGGCAATCACGCAGATAAGAGCGTGGAGACATCAACAGCAGTGCAAGAGTCAAACAGTAACACAGCCTCTTATGTATCACAGAAGGACATTTCCCCTTCACCAGAGCCCTGTGCGTCCACTTCAGGCTGTGGCGGCCCAGTCACCAAGAGCCTCACCTGTCCTGTATGTTTCAGTCAGATTAAAACAAGTGACTTAAATATTTTCAACAGACATATAGACCTTTGTCTCACAATTGGCAGGAGCAAGTCAAACAAAAACACATATCCTGACTCTGAGTCAGATTTGGACTCGGAGAACAGCAAGAGTGAATGGGTAATGATAGACACATGGGGGGGGGCTATTGATTACAAAAAGGAGGAAACAGGAAGCATTGAAGTGAACAGAGATGATCAGCAGCAGAGGTTAGAACACAGTGACTCTAATCAAACTGTTGTCAATGGTGACAGTAGTGCAGTGACCCCAAAGCAGCCTCAGGCTTGTAATGATGAATGTCCCGTCCTCATCTGCCCGGTGTGTCACATGAAACAGGACACAGCCGACCTCACTATCTTTAACCACCACGTTGACCTCTGCTTGAACCAGGAAGTGCTACACCAGCTTCGGGGACAGACATCAACTTCCATGAACCCACCTTCAGTTGCAGTTGTAAACAACAAGGTGATAGGTGAGTTCATATATGAAATGAGGTAATCCAACATTTCATTTGTGAAAGGAGCTCCATACTAGGGGTTAAAACGTTCTAAGAAGTAAAGATGAATAGCTAGTGTTTGGGAGCAAGCTAGAGTATTTTTGCTGGAAAAATGAGAATCTTAGTGTCAACATTTAAAATAACTCAAAACTTGCTGAAATGCTTTTTTTTTAAATTATTATTTGATTTGTCAAATCAAATGGAAAAAGCAAGATCTGATAATATTCCCACTACAGTATATTTATTGTCAGTTTTCACATTGAGCTAGAGAAAGAATAAAAAATAAATAAATGTTCTCATTTCAGTGTTCAGAGGGTATTACTTGTGACATGTAACCAGCCAGATTGCACTGTCAGCCGGGTGTTGCTCTGAGAGTGATAGAGGAGTGACTACAAAGAGAGGGGGAAAGCTGAATCAGCGCATTTTATAACTCATTTATTAAAGAAATAGAGATGAATATTGCATCCACCACATGGTTATGGCTGATAACCTCTTCTATGCCTACTGCTACTTTGTACTGTAATGAATAATCATACAGGGTGTCTGTTTTTCCTTTTCTACTGTAAGGTGTTTGAAATGTTTCTTGCATGGATCTAAAGTCCCATAAAGCAGCTGCTGATGACAGGCAGTCCTGACAGTATAGTCTATAAACTGTGACTGCTCAGCATCCTCAGAGTTAGAGGAGGAATGTTTATTTGGGAGTCTGCGGTTGCCCTATGACCCTTTTTTTTTTTTTTTTTTACAGTGACACTGTGTACGATTTGTATTGATTCCTGCAGAGAAAAGACATCTCATTTCACCCCAGATTCCTCTGCCCTGGTCAAGGAAATGGCTAAATCACTTTCCCACCTATTTATTTCTTACAATAAACTGCACCCTGGTTTCCCCTTAAACAAGGCAGCTTCAGAAATTACACCCTTTATGTCCCTGGGGAGGTGGTGCAATTGAGTGTCTTCTCAATAGATGTCATTTTTTTTGTCACATCAGATAATGATGCAGTTTTCTGTATGTGCCCACAAGTGTTTTTTCTTTCTATTCACAGCCAGTAGTCATCTCCTGTTAAAGCAAGCAAGCAAAGGCAAAACCAAAAGGTGAGACTGCTCTATTACAGTGTATTGCATCACTAAATCTTTGCATATTTTACATCATTAAATTGGTACAAACGAATTAAATTGTCAAGATAATGATCATCTCGTATATAATAGACGTATCATGACTTTCAGACGGGACTCTCCTTCTTCTCCTCCATCTAAAAAGACTAAAGGACTCACTCCTCGCAACACCATTGACAAGTTCTTCAGGTGATAGTCATGCCTACAGAGTATTCCTCCCATTTCTAACCTGGAGATGTGCAGAAAGTGTACCACAGTAAATGGAACATTTCTGTTGCTTTCATGTGCTTCATTTATGCTTAGCCTCTTCTACTGAAACTGTTTGCATAGTGCACACACTTCCATATTCAGGCTTGGATGAGTATTTGCAGTATAATTGCCTCTTTTTAAGCCATAAGAAATCAAAGACTAAAGCTGAATTCATGATAATGATTTCATGCAAATATTTATGAACCCATTGTCTGTTTTTCGTATCTGCCAATTTTGATTGCAGTAATTGAAGATACCCCTACTGGTTTATTATTATTAATATTATTATGCTCTGTGGAACATGAAGTATTTATATACTGGTGTTAATGATTTGATTTTGTTGGAGTTTGTTTGATCCTCATGAAGATTATGTACTCTGCTATACTTGTTTTATTTATTGCAAATTGTAGGAATACTATAAGTTTAATAATGAAGGTAAGAGAACTGGTCTATCATGTAAATCACATGAAATAAATTGTTATTTCACTGAATTTTAAACTGGGGTGAAAATAATTCATTGCAGTTCTAACTTTATCCAACACAGTGGATTCAGTCAGTAAAATAAATATGTAATTTGAGAAGCAAATGTTCAATTTGAGTTTAACAAAAGCCTGGAGAAGATTATGTAACACAAGTGAAGATTACGTAACACAAGTGAAACATCCTTTGACAAACAAATTAAAACTGCTATTAAAGCGTTCTTAAAATCTTTGCAAACATTACACAGTGTAGGTAGAAAATGAAATCAAACAAATGACCATAACATACTAATATTGACATATTTAATAAGACAATCCATACTTCCCTATAGGTATTATAACACAGGTGAAGTGTAACAAGGTAAATATTCTCAGTGAGTATGAGCATTTTTCTCAGGGGTGTGAGCTAATAAAGTAAACACGGATAAGCTCTGTACAGTAGTAACCACAAAATAGGAGTATACCTCCAGTGTAACCGTTTTAGGACAGGAGCTGCTTCAACCTAAGGTAGTCACTTCATTTAATGTCTTCTCAGAAATTTGAGTCAGTTTACTTCAGACAAGTAATGGGAAACACCAATGTTCAGTGTTTTATGTGAAGGTATTACTTAACTCCAGGCCCACCGTAGTTCCATATACACAGGAAGTTACTTAAAGATTCCCAATGGAGAGAAAGGCTTCAGCTGTGAAGGCAATGATTATGAAGCATCGTCCAAAGAAGGAGAATCTAGATCCTCGGACGTGGATTAAACAGGAGAGAATGAAGGGATTTGCTGATTTTGTTCTGAACAAGCACTCGGACAAAGAGACGGACAAAAGTTTTGACAACAAAGAAATGTGTGAGTATGAAATTAAATGCAAATAAATACAGGAACAACACAGAAGATGACGGGAAGTAAATATATCTACTAAAACAGTACATTATAAAGCAACATTTTAATATAAATGTGTTTTCTTTGTTTGAGGTGATATTTTGGGATTGTTCTGTTGAAGGTATAGTTAATCATTAGTTACTTAGTCACTCATTGTAATGTACACCCTTAATATATATTTGACAACTGATTTCAATACACAGACTTTCTATTAAATGTGCATCAGTTTTTACCTTCCTGTTTGTATATGGATTTACTGCATTATTTAATACATGCAACAATAAATGTATTTCCTGTTATGTGTAGTGCTTGATGCAGAAAAACAATTCATCGAAGCAGCCAAGAACAATGATGTAGAGACCATGAAGATATTAGGAAAGGGGTTAAATCCAAATGCAAAAAATGTGGTGGGTCTTTTTGTACATAACCCCAACTCTGGGTTATGCATTAATTTTGTCATGCAAACAAATTCAAAGCCTGATAATTTCTGACCTTGGAGAATATTTCCTGATAAGATAATATTAAATTATTTGTCACAGCATCACAGGGCTGCCCTTCATTATGCAGTAGCTGGAAAGAATATAGAGGCTGTTCAGTTTCTTCTACAGCGTAGGGTCAAGGTGGATCAGATGGACAAGGTGAATGACAAATTGAGCCACAGACACTAGTAGTTTATATCATATATTTAAGAAAACACAACTTTCAATTTTGTGCTTTGTCTCTGACAGTGTGGTGTGACACCCATTCATTTGGCTGCCTGGTTTGGCAGTTTAGAGATCCTGAAATTATTAGTGCAGGCCGGGGCTGAACAGAAGATTGAAAATGAGGTAGGAACAGTTTGTTCTGCTCTTTCTCATTAGCCAGCAGAGAAAAATACACAGGCCATCTCTGTGAGTCACATTTCTTTTCAAGGATGTACTGATTTTATCTGTATTTGAAGGCACCATTTGTATGCTTCTCTTGCTACTTGACAGAATTTGACTCTATATTTGCCAAATATCTTATCCTGATGAAAGTTATATTTTTTGGGGTTCAATTTCAGCTTAACACTTGCACTTCTCTTTGTCAACTTTTCTGCCTCAGGATGGATTGAACATTATGCACTGTGCTGCTGTCAACAACCACACAGAAATTCTAGAGTACATCGTCAATGACCTGCAAATGAAGGAACTAGACAAAGATGACAGGGTACCTCATTGCAAACTTAAACTGTTCTCAGATAAACAGCTGGTGCACACAAATGAGCCATCACATTATGACCAATGGCAGGCAAGGAGCGGTAATAATTTGGATTATCTCATTATAATTGGATCTGTCAGTGGTTAAATTGATGTTTTAGAAACAGCAAAAGAGGCAAGAGGATCTGAGCTATACTGACAAGGTAGAAACTGATGGTCACTGGGTCAGAGCATCCCCAGATGTGGGTAGAACCTTCCAAAAGTAAAGCAGTGCTCCTCAAGTCCAGTCCTTGTGACCCAGTGTCTGCATGTTTTAGATGTTTCCCTCTTCCAGCACACCTGGTTTAGTTAATGATCAGCTCATCATCAGGCTCTGCAGAAGCCTGATAATGATGTAATGATTCCAGGGGCAGCCATGGCTCAGTTGGTAGAGCAGGTGGTCCATTAACCAAAAGGGTTGGCAGTTCGATTCCTGCTCTGTCCTAGTCAGTCTTTTGTGTCCTTGGGCAAGACACTTCACCCTCCTTGCCTCCAGTGTCACTCACACTGGTATATGAATGAGTATGAATGTTTGGTGGAAGCGTGAAATGGCAGCCACGCTTCTGTCAGTCTGCCCCAGGGCAACTGTGACTACATATGTAGTTTACCACCACCAGAGCGAGCATGTGAGAGTGAATAAATAATGGAACACTAGTGTGAAGTGCTCTGGTTGCCTTGAAAAAAAGCATGATATATATCTAATCCATTATTATAGATGTGATAGAAGAGGGAAACGTCTAAAACAGGGGTCTCAAACATGCGGCCCATGAGATTAATTTGCAAAACTACCACAGTCAAGGCTGTGGAACTCATTTTAGTTCAAGTTCCAGATACAGACCAATGTGACCTACAGTCAAATTATAACAGATTAACCTACAAAAAAAAAAAATGACGCCAAATTTTCTTCTCATTTCGATGTGAATATAATTTACATTATGCCCATAATGACAACTTCAAATTTCTGTATTTGTTATAGTGCAAAATAGTAACATTAAATTAGGAAAATATTTATACTTGTGAACTATCCTGTAACAATAAAATATAGAAAACCTGAAAGAAATATGGACAACCTGAAATGTCTAAAGAAAATTAAGCACAATTTTAACAATTTAGTGGCTCTGTATTAGATCTGATCCATCATGCATGTGCATAAATGATAAATTGAGGCATCATATTATTAGAATTGCACATATTTTTCTTGAGATATTTCAGATTTTTGAGGTAATTCAAACCTTTCTTGTTGGATAGTTTATCTTAAAAAAAAGGAAGTATTTTCCTAAGATAATGGGGCATATTTGCAAAGAAAAAAAAATCTGAATTGTCTTTTTTTTCTGGGTTATTATGCTATTATTTTACTGGTTTGACCCACTGGTTATCAAATCGGGCTGAATGTGGCCCCTAGAAGGAATGAGTTTGAGACCCCTGATCTAAACTGGGTCTTGAGAAATGCTGATCTAAAGAACTGGATCTCAATTAGTCAAGCATCTATGGCAAGCATGTCTAACTCCGGTCCTTGGCGACTGGTGTTGTGCATGTTTTAGACATTTCCCTCTTCCATCACACCTGGAAACCATTACATCATTATCAGGCTTCTGCAAAGCTGGGTGATGAGCTGATCAGTAACTGAGGCAGGTGTGATGAAAGAGGGAAACATCCAAAACATGCAGGATACTGGCTCTTGAGGACCAGAGTTTGACACCTGTGATTTATGAGAGCAGAATATTATTATCACCTTTTAAATATTTTTTGGAACTATATTTTTATTATACATTGAACAACACAGTACGGAACATTCTCTGAGTACACCACAGAGCATGTATGACAGTGTAACAAAACAAGGCAAAACATTAGGGTCCAGAAGTTGAACCGCCGTTCTAATATTGTGTAAGTTTCCCTTTTCCACAAAAACAGCTCTGACCCAAGTCCAAGACTCCACGAGAACTCTGAAGGCGTGCTGTTGTATCTGGACCAAGATATTAGCTGTAGATCCCTGAAGTGTTTGAAATAGAAAGGTGAATCAGGTTTATTTATCCAATACCTCCCATAGATGATTAATAGTTCTGAGATTAGCATGTGTTTCTTTAGTCCATTTTTGGACATGCAGACCTGGAACATCTGATGAGATCTGTAATTGTAGAGATGCCCTGACACTGTCATCACCATTACAATATGGACTTGGTCACTTACTGCCTAAAATATCCAATCCAGTGAAAGCTCACCTTGTCATGAAATAATAATAATAATAATAATAATAATAATAATAATAATAATAATAATAATAATAATAATAATAATAATAATAATAATAATAATAATAATAATAATAATAATAATAATTTCTCCTGTCATTGTTCAGAATGTTATGGCTGATCAGTGTTCACATTCTGGAAGTATTTATGCTGACACTTTAATGTAGATGAAAGTCTTATCTTACAGGCTGGACACTCTGTGTTTGCTCTGGCAGCAGAACATGGCTGTGTTGAAATGTTAGAGATGCTGATGGAGCCCTCATACAACATGGCCACCATGAAGCCCAATGAGGTACACATTACAGAACTATTCACATGTTTCTGGTGCATTTGTGTTGCATATCTGTTTAGGATCATCTGTCTGACTGTGCATTTGTGATTCACACCTGCAACAAAGTTCAAAGTCAAACATTCTTTGATGTGAGTTGTTTCCCTCCCTCCCTTCTGCCAGAGAGGGGACACGCCCCTGCACTTAGCTGCCAGGAACGGCCGCCTGGATGCGGTCCAACTGCTGCTGCAGAGCTTTGATACTCGTGATGAAGTCAATATGGTAGACAATCAGTGTAAACACCTTCTCTATCACAGTTTGGTTTCTGACAGTATGTATTCATTGGCTAATCCACTGTTGGACAGTGAGTCCACGTTGGATTAACATAAGTGAAACAGGCAGGATTATTACTCTCAATGATGGAAAGTAACGAAGTACATTTGCATAAGCACTACACTAACAATGTATGGTTTCCCTTTACTTGAGTATTTTAATTTCTTCTACTTCAACAGATTTCTTTGCTTTTAGTAAAATACTACAACATAACCTTAAACTAGTAGCTTCCAATGTTTTTGTATTATGAGTTACTTTAGTTGTACAGTTTCCAAAGGTCCAGCTTTTGTAACTAAACATCAAACATAATTTGATTTTAGTCAAGATCAGATCCTAACAAAAATCAAGGATTAGAGAATAAATCCAAAACTGTAAGCGCGTCTGTGTATTACAAATTATTTTTTTCATCTTTCCCTTAAACCCTTTAAACTTCCAAGGGCTCACATACAGTATCGGCCTCAAGTAGTCGCTCAAAAATGTTAATCAAACCACTCAAACCTGTCCCAAATGTCACATGACCTAATGTAGGTTGACAATGGAGATTCTCACACATCAGAAGATATATAATAAGCCACTTTCAGATAAAATATCCGCACTCATTTGTTCAAAATACAAATGTGAAACAGCTGACCTGAAACTTTATGTCTCATAATTATCCACAGAGGAACCATATTCCAACAAACACAGTCATAGTCCAACAAAAACATCCAAAACAAACCAAAAAAATGTCCATATGTAGTCCAAAACTCATCAAAACATCAATAAATATTCACAAATGTTTTATATATTGCATCATTTAACAGGATTTATCCCAGTTTTCATCTTAATATTTTCATTTGTAATGTAATCCAACACCAACTGCATGTTATCAAAATGGTTCAAGAACAGCATTCAATTGCCTTTATTAAGAAATTGAGGTGAAATTGAGTGGAAGTTTAAAGGATTAATTGTGATGAGCAGTTGTAAATACAATTGCCCATAAAGTAGTCAATTAACTAGTTGTACCTCCAATAGCAACTTGCTGCTCTAACATTGATGCTTTTAATGATGTCATACAGTATATACACTACTGTCCAAAAAGTTGGAATTAAATATTTTTGCCTCTTCCAGTGAAATCATTGTGACAATGTGATTTATTCTTGATGAAGTGTAACTAATCATTATACCATTACTGATTTGTATAAGTCTAAAAAGAAGAATACGTCTGAAAACTAATTTATTCCAACTTTTTAGGTAATGGTGTACAAAATATAAGTTATGACCAAACTGACACATTTGCATTAATCCCTCTAACTAGATCTAAGCACTTTTAAATGTATACTTTCATTTATGGTTCAATGTTATATTACTTATGTAGAAAGTATGGATACTTCTACCACTGACTATGATTGAGAACTAAAACATACAGTAAACTAAACCTCTGTAAATGTAGTAAAATCTGCTCCATGTATTCTGTTTCAGTGATTATCCAGTACCACTTGTATTGACTAATGAATGTATTGCAGGATGGTGAGACAGCTCTTTATCAGGCTGCAGAGAATGGGCAGGAAGAGTGTACCCTGATCCTGCTGGAGGCCGGCTGTGACCCCAATATCATCACAACAGTAAATTAAATACACTCTCACTGCTTCTTTTTTTGTAACTCACTACCTTAAAGTACATAACCATTGTGGTATCATCTAATTTACATAGATTTTTTTTTTTTTTTTTCATTTTTGCAATCCTGCACTTAAACCCCCCTTCTTTTGTAGACCCAATGCAGTCCTTTGCATCCAGTTTCAGAGAGAGGTGACACATCACTGGTTCAAGTCCTCTTAGACAATGAAGCCCAGACAGACTTTCAGGATCAGGTAGGAAAACATAAACTAGATGGCAGTAGCACACAGGATCTCTTCTGACAACTCTCTCCCTGGATCTACTGTATATTGCTGCAATTTCACACATCTTCTCCAAAAACAGCAGTTCATTTTTGGGTTTCTGTTGAGTAACATGATATTTTTGCTCACAGAACCAAGAGACTCCTCTCCACCTAGCAGTGAAGAACAGTCACATCCCTGTCATCAACGCTCTACTGCAGGCTGGCTGCAATATTAATGCCACTGATAAGGTAAGAATATCCCCAGTAAAATAAGGTGTCAGCCAGTACATAAAAAAAAACTAAATTAGGTTTTCTGTAATGCACTGTCTTGTCTCCATGAATCGTTAAGAGGTCCCAGACTGCTATGCACATTGCTGCAGAGGTGGCCAAAGCAGAAGTTGTGGAAATGCTTCTTAAGACTGGGTTGGATCTAACACTGCAGGATAGAGTAAGACTTTCAGATAAACACACTTAACTGTAATTTAATCCTAACTTTCCTTCTGAATTCACATCTTTCTATCTTGTTGTACATGTTTTCATTTGGAGTAGCAAGGTAAAACATCTTTGGATGTTGCAGCCAGAGCAGATGAAGTAATCATTGTTGACATGATCATCAAAGCAGAAAGATACTATGCACAGATAGAGGTGAGAAACTGGAATTAATTTTTTTTTTTTTTTTTACTGTATTCACATGCCCCGTAATATGCTAACAATGATTAAAGAATCTCCTAATGGCATTTATATTACCTGAATGCAATTATAGCAGCTATCGTTAAAATGACTTATGATCCAAAAACATCTGACAACAAATTTACAATCATTCACATTTTAATGTTTAATTCTGGCATTCATATTGCTAATCACAGGTGTAAGCAATATCTCGTCTCATGTTCCTGAGCTATCCGTGACTCGTGGCCTTTATCAATTAACTGACATGATTCAATTGCCCTTTCAGGCCAATCCTGAACTTAATGAAACCGTTCGCAGTGAGTTTCCGCTAACATTTAAGCTCGACCATCGCTATGACACCAAACAGCTGCGTTCAGTAGCTTGGCGTTTAGCGTACAAGCTTCTAAAACCAGGGGACTGGAAGAAACTGGCAGAACACTGGGGCTTCACTAAGAAACAAATGGCAGCCATTGAGGAACAATGGACAGGTATCACACCTCAAACTAATGGTTGTCCTGCAAGATATGTAGTAAAAGACAGAACAGATTTCAACAGTTTTAAATGTCTTTATTGCGAATGTTAAAACAATCTGTTGGCATTAAAGTATTTAGTTAGCCCATGTTAAACTGTAGAGCAGGGGTGTCCCATCCTCGTCCTCAAGAGCTACTAACCTGCATGTTTTAGGTGTATCCCTGTTCCAACACACTAGATTCAAATGAAAAACCTTTCATCAAGTTCTGCAGAAGGCTGATAATGACCGTCAGGGACTGTACATCTAAAACATGCACGACAGTAGCTCTTGGGGACCAGGATTGTGCACCCCTGCTGTAGAGGTTTGTGCGATATGTTTAAGGGACACTGTAAAGTCATTTTGTGTATATTTGGCTCATAAGTGGAAAATTAACCCACTTTCTTCAAATGTTGAAATACCCAGTATATCATAAATTGTTATTTAGGAAAAATACATCAAAATGTGATTCGTTTGTCAAACCCACTAGACAGAATTCACCTTTTAAATCTTCAGAAAATCACATATCAGAATTGCTACAAAGTAAAGTCTCTGATTCTGTGAGAAAATCTAGCTGTGAAAAGACTTTCTTCAGATAATAAACATTTCAACCAGATTGGTATAATTACACTTTCACTTGGGACATTTTTCTGATTACTGGTACTGACTGAATCGTTTTCCTGACTGGTTGAGGCTGTGTTCTTTTGTTCACAGGTCAGCACAGCTATCAGGAGCATGGAAACAGAATGCTGCTGATCTGGCTCCACGGGGAGGAGTTGGCTAATAACAATCCGACTAAAGGACTCTTCCAGAGTCTCATTGTCACAGGCAACACAAAAGCTGCAGGTACATTAAGTATAATAAATATTCCATTATATGTGCTGTTCTAAAGGTCTGAGGATGTGTGGCAAATGTGTTATTACAGAAAATAATTGTGTCTTACAGATCAAATTCGAATTGAGGGAGAAAGTTCCAACAAGAGTTGCACCATTTCCTGATGATGGACACAGAAATATATATATATATATATATATATATATATATATATATATATATATATATATATATATATATATATATATATATATATATAGAAATATATAGAAATATATATATATATATATATATATATATATATATATATATATATATATATATATATATATATATATATATATATATTCTATATATATATGTATATATATATTCTATTTATATTCTATATATATAGATTTTTTTTTTTTTTTACATAATTTGCTCCTATTGTGAATTAATTATCAAGATAATATAAAATGTATAAAGTGATTTATTATAAAAAAATAAAGTGGTGTCAGATCCTTAAAATATGGCCTGGTTTAGTCCATGATCCATGAAATAAGTATATCAATAGGAAATTGCAACATTGGCATCATTTTACACAATACAATGTCAAGTCTTATCAGTGCATAAATTAAAGCAAAGCAAAACATTTCCACAATTAATTTTCCATTGTGCAGTTTTCAACTTTGTCTAGCTGGCAAGAATTGAAACCTGTTCCATCTGTCTCTAAACACCTCTGTAGAACTTTTCTGAGAATATTCCTCTATGACTCAATTTCAAATTTATGAAAAATACCATTGAAAACTGTTTAAAATGCTATGGTAAAGTATTTCTAAAATGGTAATATGAAGCTGGGTTTATGACAAGGGAATTCTTTGGGACAGTTGCATAGCTTGTGTTATGTTAAATCTAGGCCAGATATCTTGTGGCAACTGTGTGTGGTCAGTCCACAACTTTGATGGAGTGTACATGACATGTGCTGGTACTGGGGTATGTTTTGGAGGAGCTTCTTCCTGTGGAGCTATGAATCTGCTGGGATGGACGAGGAAACTTGGCTGCTGTGGCCTGACCAATAGTGACCTAAATAAATGAAAGAAATGACATTTTTCATCTTAAACTTCATCGCCACATGGCTAAAAGATACAATAAACAATGCGCAAAGCTTGCACCACTACACACCATCACATACCTGTGTAACTGGATGATGCCTCTCAACAATGACTGAGCTCATGGGTGGAGCCACACCCATCACTTGCAGGTTTCCACGTGCAGCTTTACTAATGTCACTACGTCCAGTGATTCGAGCCGTTACAGTTTTTGAGGGTTTTTGTTGACCAGCTGTCACAACACGACTGCTGACCTGTAACAGTGACCAACCACACAATCGTTTTGTGATGATATTATCAGTGTTGTTGAGACATTTACAGACGGATACATTTGAGTGATTCAGTGTCATGAGTTGCTGAGCTGAGAAATGGTTATAAAACTGGATCACTCCAAGAGCGCAGACCTCCACGAAGCAGCAGAAGTCTGCCAAGGTTTGGATCTGGATGTTCGTAACTTATTTGTAAACTGGTGTTCTGTGTTCGCTAATGATTTATTTTATCGGTTATTAGCAATCCCTTAGAGGGTTTAAAAAGAGTCAAAGAAATCCTCGGTCATGTTTTTGAGATGTGACCATTTCAATATTCAACCACATATGACGTCACTCTGACGTTAAGTGATGGCACACAATGACCAAATTTCACATGTTAGATCTAATGTTAAATATGAAGCACAAGATATTGTCAGATTTGACAAAATATGTCAATAACCCTGCTTCAAGGTAAAGGTAATACATTTGGAAATATTCCATTTGCTTGACGTCAAAACGTGACATCATGGAGCCTATCGAGTGTCATCTCATCTGATGTCTGAAGGTAAGACGAAGTGACTGCAAAAAAACTAAAAAACGTGTGAGACTATCTTGTCTGGATTCTCAGATATCACCACTTATGTGTTTTAGCTGTTGATCTTCACTGTGACCTTGACCTTTATAGCTCAAAATTTAATGGTTTCTCCCTTGACGCATTATCAATCATCTCTGAAAGTTTCATCAAAATCCGTCCATAACTTTTTGAGTTATCTTGCTGACAAAAAAACAGACAAACACATGGTAAAACATAACCTCCTTCATGAAGGTAATCATATACTGAAATCTGTTAAAGTCTATACAAAGATCAGACTAATGCAAACCTGTTTGCTGGAGGTCGCGATGCCACCTAGTGGGAGTGAGCTGTGAACCACTGTGGTGGGGGGCAGAACTTCTGTCCTGGATACTGAGGCCTGAGAGTACACCTGAGGAAAGGGTATTTAGGGAAAATAGGATGAAATTCATTTAATGCTACATGTAAATCAATACTCAAGCATCTTATATTGTGTCTTACTCTTCATAGCACCTATGATAAAACAGTGGTTCTGTTGATATTTTTTAATGATGTTTTTGAGCTTGTCACTTTCTGGAAAACAAATGTGAATGCACAAGCTAGAGGCAGATATAAGTCATCATTTGGTCACTGTAGTTGTGACCCTATAGGCAGAGTTAACGGATAAAAGCAGACTGGGCTTTTCAGGAAGGTGATCCCCATTTCATGGGGCTCTAAAGCCAGCCCTGTGAAAAAACCTGCACACCGAGCCAGGATTGATAGGTGTGATATGAGGAAGAAAATAAAGGTGGAAACTTGCAATCAATGTTTTTATGATAAATTGTTCGTGTCTTACCCCATCGTCTGCTTCGCTTTGCAACGGAAGGTCGGGATGATCGAAGTGGACTGGGCTGAAGCGTGTGGAGGAAATGGGATATGACTGTAGATGAGCCAGTGTAGCAGAGCCTGCCTCTTCTTGAGGCAGAAGATCTACAGGAAAAAAGTAATTAACAGGTCACCTTCATCCTCAAAGTTAATTGCTGAAATGAGTAAAATGTTCTGAATAAGAGCCAAAAAAAACCCTTCAGGTCATTCTGTTAGTGCTAGTGCCAGTGCTCAGTTCCTGTCTATGAACACTAAGCACATACTCTGTCTCATCATCTATTAGATGAGCACAAAAGTGACAAGAACCTAGATCCCATTGTACTCCACCTCATAAATCTACACAGCTGTCAATAGCGCCAGGCTGCACTCTATTGAAGATATTGTGTTTGTGTCTTTTCCAACTCTTCGTTTCTATCTAGATAGGTTGTGTTGAATCAATACAGCACAGTGGCAAGGCTAACAATGGCTTTAACGTTTGTTGTGCAATTATGTGGCCTGTGATGAGAATATCAATAGGGCTGTGGATTGGTCAATTTATAATGTGTTATTTGATAAAAGAGACGGTTTATATTACAAAAAAAAAGGGACTTGTGTGGTAATTATGTTACAAACCATGCTGATCCTGACTCAGGGGTTGCTCAGGCCATGCCTCTGTGGTCTGGAACATGTTGAGAGCCTCCATGTTCAGAGCACACACCCCCCTCATGAATGCTTTCTTCATAGATTCTTCATAACGCTCACGCTCCAGACGAAGTCTCTGAATCTCAGCCTGGGCCTTTTCTAAGGCCTCGCAGTGCTGCAACAGGAGGAATTACAACGTTTTTTTGCTTTGTGTCAGACTCATTTGTTACACCCTTGACACAAATGTATGTGACCAGTGTTGTACATAAACAGTCAATTCTTTGTTTTCTCTAGTTTCATTTGATCAACAATCCATTAGTCAAATTTTATGCAGAAATGTTAAAATCACAGGTATTTACTAAACACAAAAAATAATTGGAATTACTGTTCCATCTAGTTTATCTAGTAGAATCTAATTTAGTAGAATCTAGTTTATAAGAATTGGTTTATGGATAATGTCCTCTTAAGGCTTCATAAAGCTATAATCCCTGTCATAGAACTATTTGACTGAACAAATAGAGTCAAGAAAGAGAGGAAATAAACCACACCATGAACAAAATACAAATGTGTAGACATTGTTTTATATGCAGCCCTGTATCCCCTTATGTACCTCTGCCAGCTTTGCTTCATACTCTGAAGACAGGCGCGTACAGACCTCTTCAGCCCTTGTACGGCAAGCTCGCTCCACCTTGACTTTCCAGTGTTTCTGGATCAAAGAGTGCCAGCCTAACCAAACCTTCTTCTTCAGCTGCATATTGTAGTGTTGCTTTGCGACCTGAACAGCATGAGCCTGGTAGAGAAGCATAAGACCATGAAAATATTCACAAGCACATAATTACACCCATAACTCATTCATGTCCAGGTGTAGTACATTTCCTGTGTCATGGTTTAAAAGCAAAATATTTATGTCTACAATATGAACAGATATTTTGCAATAATAAAATAAAAAATAACTGCTATTTCATTGATATTTGACTTTGGTGTGGTAGAAAATGAAACAGATTGTTCATCAGTACTGTTTGCATGTTCAGTGTGCAATGATACTGTGATGTAGGGCTTAGCAATTCATGCAGTCTGATCATTTGCATAAACAATTAAACTGCATGAACAGTAATCCAGATTTTTTTTAATGAATTTCACACTTATTTTTTAAACCAAAAATCCATTACAAAAATAGATCAATATGCTGTGATATATGCCCTTATGTCAAAACCCCAGGTAAGGCTTGAAACCTAATGCAAGTTCAAGAATTCTCTCTCATATACATACACACACATGTATATATAAAGATATACATACCTGACAGGCACAGAATATTACCCCATAATCAATAATAATAATATATATATATATATATACGTATATACATACATACATACATATATATATATATATATATATATATATATATATACACATATACATATACATACACACACACACACATATATATACATATACACATTTTATTATTGATTATGGGGTAATATTCTGTGCCTGTCAGGTAACATGCTTGTTTGCAGCAGATCCCAGTCGGATTCACATAATTTATTTTTTTTTCAAGTGGAAAGGAAATGCAAACCATTGCCATTTCTAGTCAAACTGTGGCTTGCAAAATAATAGAAATAAAACGATTGCAGTTTGACTTTTTTCTGCACACCATTCAGCTGTTCATGTACTTGTTTTTTGGATTGAAATTATGCTAAATCTTGCCTGAGAAAGGATTACAATTTTTCATCTGCACACTAGACCACAATTGCACACACCTTCTACTCCACTTTGTCTATAACCACAAATTACTTTTTACACGGGAAACACAATACATTTATCAAATTACCTCCTCTTTGGCCTCAATGTGCTGAAGTCTCCATTGGGTGAAGGCCCTCATCTTTTCAAGCTTTTGTTTTTGTCTGTCTAACACCTGGCTCAAGTTACTGATGACCTGAGGAGGAGGGACCATTGCATGACATAATAGCTGGATAGTGTTCAATGCAGCGCAAAAAAGTAAGTTAGAGACAGACTGTATAAGTGAGCAGAAAAGAGAGTTGTGATGACCTGAATCAAGTCAAGTAGGAATTAGGCTCAACAACCTGCAAGTTAAATTATAAGAAAGCAACTCAAAACATACTTACCTCATCTTTTCTCTGACTGGATGTCTCATAGGTCTGCAGCAGACCCTTCAAGGTGTCTAATTCTGACTTTAGTCCAGCTGACTGGGCTGCAAACTTTTCCCTCTCCTTCCTCACTTCTAGCTTATGTTGCTCCATGAAGGCCAGCTTCCACTTCCTGAGCTCTGTCAGCACATTTGACTAATTATGGAATAGAAAACAACAGTCACAATGTGTCATATTAAATTAGCAGATATGGGCAGATGTAATAGTTTCTCAAATAGACTTTGCAGTTATATGGAGCTTCTAAAACACACAGGCGAATAAATCAAGGATGCCAGCACCTTTACATGGACCTTCCTCACACAAGAGTCAGGGACGATCCTAGATCAAACTCTTTCATCATCTTTTAGACTTCTGTTATCCATGAATGAGCAGTACATATCAGAAGAAAAGGGCACAAAGGACCACCACACCAAGGCAACCATCTTCTCCAAAATTATTCAACCGCAAGACAAAATTAAAAGGTCAATGATTTCATTATAAGTAGAGCTGTCAGAGCTTATTCAAAGAGACTTCTTTAAACTCAAACACTTAACTTTTCAGTTATAATCTCAGCACTGCTTTTAGAAATGGCCATGTATTAAATCCACATTATAAAAATGAAAAAAGTTTTTTTTCTTAAATGGTGTCAATTTGTGGTAATTTTAAAGGGACAGTATGAACAGAAAAAATTGAAAGGTTTTGGCCTTAATGTTACATGTAAAGGAGAGATTCATAGACATTGATTGATTTTTCTACTAGCCTGATGAATTATATTTAAGTCTCATTGAGTATAGTTAGATAAAAGTATATTCAACCAGAGCTAATGACTGTCTCCGTGCCAAACTAATGTCTCAATTAACAGTAAATATTTGACAGTTAGATAAAGTGAAGAATAAAAATAAGTGTGCATTTTTATAGCGTTCTTTTTCAAAGTAAACATTTAGACAGCAATTATTACAGGTTTAATTCATGCATCAATATATATTAATTATACAAAATCTGTGAAGTGCAAAAGTGTGGAAAGCAACATCTGAAGAAAATACAAAGTTTTCTTCTTTCCAATATATTATTTTAGATTTGGTATATGAGGTGCATTTATAGTGCAAATGCAATACTACAACAACAAATATGTCATGTCTGAATCTGCATGACTTTTCAGAGTGCTCCTCATAGGCACAATTAACATTTATTGTGGGCATACATTTATCATTTAGTTTACCAGTTAATTAATGAAAACAATCAGCCTAATTAAAACAACATCACTTGAAATTTGTAGATCAAATAAATAATCTCAAATGATAAAACTCCACATCTGTTTTCATTTTATATATTGCAGAACAATAATCAGTTCAATACAGAGTTGTGCCCATCTATTGAGCCAAAAAACATCACTTATAAGGAGCCCTTAAGCTGACTGCAAATAGGAGCCATTAAACTGAAGGATTGTGGATGAATGGCTCTGAGGCTTGAGGAAGAAGGCTAACCTTCAAGTTGTTGCTCCATGTGTCCAGAATGTTCCCCATTTTGCTTATGTTTTGCTCTGAGATGAACAACTCTGTCACAACAGACTCAAGGGGGTTAGGGCTGCATGGCCTCGACCTCTCAGATGTCATCTGTAATCTGTCTGAAGGAATGTTTGAGAGCAATGACATCCTACTAATGGATCGAGCTGCCATTTCCTCTACCGCAAGGCAAAAAGAAACAAATACATATACAGATTAATTTGCAAATGGTCCTTTTTGATCATCTTTGTTTTTTCTTTTGCACATGTTGTATAATATCATGAGAAATTTAGTAAGAATCTGATAAAATAAATAATTTAAATGTCACACACATACACACACACACACACACACATATATATGTGTGTGTGTGTGTTCTGGTTTAAACCCACACTTTTTTGTTCAGTTTACCATTAGAGGTTCTTGGACTTGCACAGGGCTCAACAATCAAGGGGGAGACCTGTGTTGATCTGACACTCCGCCTTCCATCTTTAGCTTCATTGGCAGGGTCTGACAGGAAAAGATGAGGTAAGACCACCAGAGAGAAGAGAAAAAAACTGAACTGATGATGAAACAAATTTAAAGACGGAATATGATGGGTGAGTGATAAAAATAGATAGAAGAATAGAAATAAAAATGTCAAAGTGAATCATTTTTTAAGGTGTGGTGTAGTTAAAACAAAAGGTCAGAAGACAAAAGAGAGCTTAAGAATAGAACGCATGATGCCAAGAATGCTGAGTAAGATGACCATGGTTTCCCATCCAGGAATGCATTTGTGTCAATATCTTAATTAAATCCTGCAGAAAGAAGCCTGCACTCTAAAGAGCACTATGGGCAGAGCGCCAGGGGATCATTACCAATCGGCCCGCCTGCTTTCTACATCCCTGTGCACTACTCCATGACAGCTAAAGTACTAAACCTCTGATGGGAGTTGTAGCTGCAGCTAGATGTGGGGGGGTGGGGGTGACTGATGAACTGTTTAAGATGTGGGTATTGTTGGAAAAAGAGATAGGAGGTAAAATCTGACAGACTGGTATCATATGCACCTTGACTACGCTAGTTTATAAGCTGGAAATGTGAGAAACATAAAGAAATGCATGACATTTTCCATATTCTGATGCCAAATCCTTTTTGACATTTGATCATTCAATGGGGGCTGTCTGTGATGGCTCAAGTTGTGTTTCTGTGAGAAAGACTGAGTGTGAGTGTGTGTAAATATAAGATGAACCCAAAATACCTGCTGGATGTGGTGATTTTGTGTCATCTCTTCTCTGGGAACGTGAACCTTCTACAGACAAATGTGAGGTACCTAGATGCTGAAGTGAAGTAGCGGTGAGTGTATCAAGCTTTGGAGTGACCACAGCATAGCGGAGGAGCTCCTCATACTCATCCTGTTAGCCCACAAAACAGAAAAAAATTACCACTGATATCTAAAAGGGTGACATTACTTTAATTTTTTTTGTAATTTTGTTGATCATTTTATTTATTATACTACTGCAGAAACACTGGATTTGACCCTTTGGTGGGCCAGTTTTGGCCCCCAGACCACATGTTTGAGGTCCTGCCTGATGGCATCTTAATAATGGAGCTAGTGGCAAAAGGTAAATATATAGTTTTACTTTATCCACCTGAAGGTCAGAGGAGACAGAGCTGCCATGATCAGAATCTTTGGGTAGAACAGGACTGGTAGGTTCCTCCTCATCTGAGGACATCTACAACAAAAGTAGAAAGACCACCATTACATACAAAATACAACATAAAATTTTATGTGTACATACCTCTATTTCTCTCTGATGGATTTAATATAAAAGCATCTTAGTACCAACTGTTGTTGCCTTGTAAGCATATCATGTACCTAACCAACATAGGTGGTGGAATTTAAGTTGAATTTCTAATTTACTTTTGATGCAACTCGACATGCGACTTCTCCTTTATTTTTATCCTTGTGGCAAATATTTGTAAATAATAATAATAATAAAAATAAATCTTAAGGCTGTTTTCTCCAGTACAGTTTTTAGATTTAGAGACATCATCCAAATTTCTTGATTTTGAACATTTGAGCATATGATGATACAGGATATAATCTTAATTCATAGAGTAATGCTATCTATGGTACTTAAAACAAGCTCAACTTAATACAAGACATATTTAATACATAATACAAATTACAGCATAGAATGCTACAAACACAACTGTAATTTTAAAAAGTCACAAAAAGAGTAAGTGATGCTTTAAAACCTGAATATGACATACTGTTTATCACTGTTTGAGATGGCTAACTAAATAAACCGTATTAAATCACTAATACCTGCTGTAACTTACAAGGCTAAAGTTACAGCAAACTAACTGAAACCGTTTCTGGAAAAATAAAACAGGCGACATGTGACTAGCAAATGGCATACAATGGAAAAATAAATACACGCTTCCTTTTGGGGGGGTTAATCTGAAAACACAAATCTTTCCACAGAGTTCCGTTATAATGCTGCTGTAGCTACACACTTGACAAAGTTATATATTAGAGATGACCAACATGCAGAGACAGTACATATAAACTTACGTTTTCCCCCGAAATTTCTATGCTTTATATATTTACCTTTAAGCCCCAAGTACAGTAACGCTAACTCTGTCAGTTAGCGGTGGCTTGCTTTGCCGTTTCAAACAGCCTAACCCTCAAACAACACAGCATTTGATTGGGTGTTGTTTCCAGTGCGATCAGCTAGGAAGAAACTGGTTGGCTACAGTGTTTCCTTGGTAACAGTAAACGGAACTACAGTGTGCTCCCGTTTGTGTTTCCGCATTATAGTAATGAGTAAACACAGCGTACTTTAGTGATTTTTGTGATTTTGACTGTATTTAATGGTATTTTATTAAGGACTTTCTGTAAGAAATTAATAAAATTTAACGATAATATTTGAGGAGGTATATAAACACGATACTCAAATACCTTAATCCAACTATTTCATTTTGGGACTTCACAGTAAAGTTTACAATAAATAAAATAAATAAACGAATTTAAATAAAATATAATATAATAAAATTAAAATAAATATATGCTATATGACCCCCGCGACTCTAGTGAGGATAAAGCAGGTTCAGATGACGAGACGAATATAGCCTATAATTGTGCAAATGTCTATGTTATTTGCTCACAATTTAGTACTCCAATGAAAAATCAAGCCAAAGAAATTAAATCAACATCTGATTCTGGCAGTTCATTTCTAGACAAGTGGAGTAATTTAAAGTAATTCATTGAGCAAACATAGTAAACAAACAAACAGCCTTGCAGTGTAAGCCTGGCATGATGCATAGTGATTAGCTGATTATGAAACATAATCTCCTGAGAAATAAACATACCTTTTTAAAGAAAGTGGAAGTCTTTGAGGAATACCAGCGCCTTGTAAACCTCCCAGTGGCCATTATCTTGTTGGTCACCATAAAACTGACAATGGCACATACACAGAATAACAGCAATATCCTCAAGCCTTGAATACCCGGTACTTAATGGTATTAAGACGCATATGGCTTGGCGGTACTGGGCTGGGACAGACTCCAGGGAGAGGAGACATATGGTCCCTCTCGGTTGCAAGCTGCAAGTACTGTTGGACTGGGTCCTCCTCACCACACGGTTGAGTGCTTAACGTACCCCAAAGGTGTCCTGTCAGCACTGCAATGACACCTGCAGTCCACTTACATAGACAGACAGACAGACCGATAGATAGATAGATAGATAGATAGATAGATAGATAGATAGATAGATAGATAGATAGATAGATAGATAGATAGATAGATAGATAGATAGATAGATAGATAGATAGATAGATAGATAGATAGATAGATAGATAGATAGATAGATAGATAGATAGATAGATAGATAGATAGATAGATAGATTTATGTGAGAATGCCATACACACTCTTCAGCATATTTGTTTTATTTTTTATGTTGACAGTAAGTAACTGTAAATTGTAACTATGGATTTGAACCAAAAAATGTACAGCACAGAGGATAATCCTTGCTGCTCCCTGGGGAGTGGAGGTTTCCTGTTGAATGACAGGAAACTGTGGCTCCCACAGATTACTTATTTCCATTTCAGAGCAGATGATTCACAGGTTTTGAAAGGTTTAGGTGACGTCTACTTCAGTGTTTCTCTTTTATGGTGATATTTGTCATCTTAACTGGTGCTTAGGTCCTCTGCTTTTTTTGCACCATTGATGTTGAATTTAAAATTTTCTGTGCTTGTCTGCTTTTGTGCAAGAACAAGGATCGAATAGAAAACTGCTGTGTGAGTGTTTACTCTGTGAATGGCCAACCATTATAAGCAAACTGTATGTGGTCAAACAGGGCGCACATTAACTCAAATTATAAATACCTATACAATAGCTCTAAATATAATATTTAATAATATATTATTAATCTGGTTTAATTCTCACCCTCAGCATGTTGTATTTATTACATGATCTTGCTTGGTTGTACCTTAATTTCATGTAATTTATTTATTAAGAGTCAAGTGTAAAAACATAACATTTTGCATTTACATTATGTGAAATGTGAGGCCCTGAGAAGCTGAAGAGCTTTTGACAGGGCCCAGGTATAAAGAATAAATAACAATACAACACATTTTACAGTTAAACAAATGCAAAAAATACCCATGTTTTTCAAGCTTCCACACTCTTACCCAGTACAGCTTTACTTTCCTCTTAAAGTAGCATATGACTTTCATTACAGAGTTTTCTTCAAATTTATAAAACCTCAGTGGTGGCCTAATCATCACTAATCCACAAGTCTTTTCATGCTTATGTACCTGAATCCCTTTCCTCACAGTCAACAACTTTGAAAATTACTCCATCACATGCAATCCATTTTTGGAATTTTTGTCAGGAAGCACATTGTGGGAATGGAAGTCCCACACAGCCGCAGTGTCGGCTAATGAGTTTGAAGAAATGGAAGGAATCACTGCAAATCAAATGTCACTTTATAATATGGTGTGTGTGATCATGAAAAATACTTAGACATCAGTTTCATGGCATGTTCAAAATATGTCATTGTGTAGACTTATCAACACTCACTACTGACTTATTTACAGTACATGCATGATAAGCCTACACAATGACATACAACATTCTGAAAATGCCATGCAACTGATGTCTAACTATTGTTTTCAATGATCACACACCTCATATTATAAAATGACATTTGACTTATAATGATTCCTTCTATTTCTTCTGAACCCCGTAGCGGGCATGGTTTCATTACTTGTTGTTCCTGTATTTGTTGCTGCTGTCACAATGCAGGGGGAAGGGCCCTCCACATCATGAAGGACTCTCCCATCCTGCCCACAATCTGTTTCAGCTCCTCCCCTCAGGGAGACGTCTGAGGAGCATCCAGAACAAAACCACTAGGCTCAGGAACACCTTCTTTCCTAAAGTAGTCAGACTGATAAACTCAAGCCATGTTCTATAGTAGTGTTTCCCAACCCTTGTCCTTGAGGCGCACTATTCTGCATGTTTTAGATGTTTCTCTCCCCAACCACACCTGATTCAAATGATCAGCCTATCATCCAGCTCTACAGAAGAGTGATAATGACTGTCAGGTGTGTTCAAAGAGAGAAACATCTAAAACAGGCACAATAGTGTGCCTCGAGGACCAGAGTTGGGAAACACTGCTACAGTAGCACCTCCACCAAAACCTGTACCACAATAACCACCTCACTCTGCTGATCTCTTGTAAAGTTTAACTTTTTTTATTTCTTTATTTTTTTCACTTTCTGTATATACTGTGTTTATATATGTTTATATTTTTAAACTTTGTCTATAATTATTTATGGTTCGATCCCAGACCCAAGTACAAATTTTGTACCAAGAAATTGACCTGATGACCTCCTTATGGTACAGGTAAAACTGTCCCATTTTCAAGTTTGAACATCTAGAAGAAATACTTCAAAGTATTTTTTCAGTATGAAAATTTTCTTCTTGATATATTCCTGCAGGTTTGCCGTTTCCTCCTGGACAGTAGTTCTGACACTTACTAGTCCTCGGCCCCCTTCCTTTCGCTTAGTGTACAGCCTCAGGACACTGGATTTGGGGTGAAACCCTCCATGCATGGTAAGGACCTTCCTTGTCTTGATATCAGTGGCTTGTATCTCTTCCAGTGGCCAGGATATTATCCCAGCAGGGTATCTGATCACTGGCAGGGCATAGGTGTTAATGGCCTGGATCTTATATATCTCTCTCTCTCTCTCTCTCTCTCTCTCTCTCTCTCTCTCTCTTTATATATTTTATATATATATATATATATATATATATATATATATATATATATATATATATATATATATATATATATATATATATATATATACATATATATATATATATACACATATATATATATATATATATATATATATATATATATATATATATAATACGAAAAATGTGTGAATTATTCTAAGTGAACCACGAGGTAAGGAACACCATTCCACAAAATATCGATAGAATAATTGAATAAATAGTTAGTAATTAAATATTAACAGTGCTTGTGAGGATTATTTTTGTTTCAGACATCTTTTGGATAATTAAACATGCACCGGGTCAAATTGAAATAACAGAACATAATAGGAGGATTAACATCCTCCCTTTTACATACATTCTTTTAATTAGCAAAATAAGACTAAATGGTTAAACAAAGGTATTCAATCTGTGTTTTGAGGCACAGAAGTAAAGACAGACCTTTATTTCATAAGATGTTTTTCTTTGTTACAGACAAAAATAATGGGCCACTGTTGATAGTGGTTAGATTAAAGCCAGTATTACTGCTCCAAACCTTTCTATAGATCCCTTCTGTAAATTTCACCTTCCTTTCAGCCAAAGAAATGCACCTGATCTTGTGGGTTGAAATGGGATTCAGCTCACATTCTTCTCTTGTAGCCTGTTCAATCTGTTCCAGGACAATAATCACAATCCATTTGACTTTCTTTCCCCGTGGTACTTTAACTCAGGTACGTTACACTATACACTAGGACCTGGCAATGGTATATGGAACAGAAATTAAGTAATAATGTTCTATGCTATATATGTTGCCTTTGCTATTCCTTACTGCAATTTAAAATTTTTCACATTTTATCTTGATTTATACAGATTACATAAATGCATAGAGAACAGTATTTTCTGGTTATGCGTGTCTATCATTTCATCATTTGCATTACAATTTCTAACAGTAGATCACAAAGAGGGTGTAAAATCATTTCTGCCCTTGATCGATTTTCAGGCGTATTTACAGACAGCTATAACTCCTGAAGACAACAACTAATGTGCTATTATCAGTCGTAATGGTATCAACCCATTTTTCTCTCATATGAGACAGTGATGACCTCTCACTGAACACAATGTTGCTAAAACTCATCTTAGAGTTATTCATAGCTGCCTGCTGTTTTCAAATTAGTTTTCATTACATTTTGATGGACCAGGACTTCCCCCTTGGGCCACACTAATCCATCACATCTCTCTATCAGTGACACTGTGTCCTTTTGTTTTGTTTCCAGCCTGTTCAGACTCTGCATTCACCAACACTTATAAATACACTGTGAAAAAAATCCCCTTGTTTTTACTGAACACATCCCCCCCAAAAAAAACCCCAAAAAACTGGCAGCTGTAGTTGCCAGAATAATCCTATTAAAAAAACATCAAATCATAAACATATTTACAGAATAACACGTATATTCAACATTAACTTTTCATTTTTAAACATGTATATTTTACATTTTAAAATGGTAGATTTAGCAGTTTAAACATGTAACTGTAACATTGAATGTAAAAGTAAATGGACTGCACAGACCTACATAGACCTGCAGTGTTTTTTAAATCCACCAGGTCTAAACTGGGAGTAATTTATGGTTCAGTGTCTTCAAGGTTTTGAAAGGACATGTGGTCAGAGCTAGGACTCAAACTGCCAACCCTTTGGTCAATGGACAACCTGCTCTACCAACCGAACCATAGCCGCCTGTTGTTTTACATATTTAAAATCTTAACTTATTACCTCCGCCAAGGAGGTATTAAATTCGGATCTGTTTGTCTGTCTGTCTGTCTGTCAAGCAGGATTACGCAAAAGGTTTTTGCGTTAAAGGATTTTGATGAAACTATCAGAAATTATACATAATGGGTCAAGAAAGAACCCATTAGACTTTGAGCCATGAAGGTCAAAGGTCAAGGTTACAGTAAAGGTCAACAGCATGATAGTTTTTAAGTATTTATTGGACTGTTTTAATTTTTTATTGGATTGTTTATTTTTAAAATTCTGATTTTATGATTGATTATTATGTCTGATAGCGAGCTTCTGCATCAAAATTTTACTGAATATGCACTATGGTGGATATATGTGACAATAAAGTGGCGATTCTATTCTATTCTATTCTATTGTATTCTATTGTATTCTATTGTATTCTATTCTATTCTATTCCATTCTATGGCTCGAGCATGTGATGTTTTAACATCATATCATGCCATATCAAGCTTTGGTGGAGGTCTTCTGTCTCTGACTGCCTTGTTAAATGTTTATGTCTCTGTTAGTTTTTTATTTTAAAAAAAGCAAATAGGCTGTTATTTCAGCATTGTGTTCTTGCCATTTAAATGACATCACACTGTTTCTCAATGTACAATTTTATTTTCTCAAAACAATATAAATACATAATTCATAGTTTTGTTAACACACTCTTCCTGTCAAAACTACAGCTATATTTGATTTAATTGTTAGCACAAAAATGTTCTCAAATAAAAAAACTTTGCATTGTATTTTCACTTACAGTTTTTTATTGCAATTTTACAACTTTATGCTATTAATTGTACAGTCTTTTTTACAGTGTACATCATGCCTGGATTGTAGTAACAGTCAGGTGGGAGGAAAAAAAAGTTTTATACCAACCATTATTGTGCATCTATACACAAACTCACTGCTTAGTGCAGCATAAAGTCGCCAACTATATGTGTACAGATGAGCCATGAAGGATAAGAGGGAAGATGGAAACTAAATCAGTTAACCTTAGCATCTATCTCCACAAGGCAAAGACAATTACCATCAGTGTCCACATCCGTTTGTTATAATCTGGATGAAGATAAGCAGCAGACAGTAGTTGCAGTCCTCTTCTCCATTTCTTTCTTAAAGATGGCAGGCTGTGCAGGTACTTCATCCATTTTTATTTGGGCAGCAGGATACTATGAAAGGAATTGTTGCTGAAAACATTGTAATGAAGGAAATACACAGTTGCTCATTTGTTTCATTTGAATCATGCAATAATTCAACTGTTTAGTTGAGAACCATATATTTAGAAACGTGCCCTGACATTTGATACGTTTTATAAATTACATTACATATTCATCTTTAGGAACCATTTTGTTTTGTGACTGAAATTATATGTGTTGAAATTTTCAACATTCAATGCTTTGTGTTACATTGGCTTCTTTTTGTTTTTTTTGTTTTGTTTTTGGGGCTTTCTTTATTTGTTATTCTGTCACAAAAATAAAATACTTGTTGTAGCAGTGACCTGACAGCCAAGTGGTCCAAACTACATAGACAGATACTCCCTGTACATCAAGTTTGCAGTTAATTGTAGAAAGTTGGACCTTTCACTGCATGTCATATTTCCTGTCTTTAACCCCCCCCCCCCCCAAAAAAAAAAATCAAATATTCCCAAAAGAATTATCTAAAAGATGTCTTATATTTCATAAGAAAACTAAAATACATTTGATCTATTGTCATTCCATGTACTTCTACTTATATACTGTACATTATGTACCTTGACATGTGGAAGGAGACTGGAGTGTGGTCTGAAAATAATAACTATGGTATTATTTAATTTGCTATACAAGCAAGGCTATTCCAACTGTGTCACTATTATCCACTACCAATATTGAAATTAATTCATTGAATATTTCCTGAAATGTGTTCCCTTGACATCAGCTTCTTCTATGTACATGTCACTATTCAATCTGCCAAGCTATGTGAAACACAAATTTAATATTTATTGCATTTTCACAGTAATGAAAAGATCCTGCACATCCATGCATGTGTGTGCATGTTAATGTGACATAGGAAATGAATCTTACAAGGAAAGAGAGACAGTGAGAGTACTGGCATGCGCAGTAGACTGTGTGACTGAGGGTCATTCTACTGTCCCGTACATTAAGCTAAGTGCTCCTCAGCGCTCCCGCAGTAGTAAATGGAGTCTTATGACTTGAGGGGGGGTTTGTCTTCCAAGTCTGAATAAAAACCTGAGTGTCCCAAGCCCTAGGTCACTGCTTCTGTGAATCATCAAATTCAGAGGAAGAGGATGCTTTTCCTTTTGTGTGTGTGCATGTGTATGTGTGTGTGTATATATACCTCATTTAGAATCCTGCTCACTATCTTTATTGTGCTCAATATGATGCATAACCAGTGCCAGAACCGTTATAGTCAGTAAACAAAAGCACAACCAAGGTATTCATTGAATTTTCCACAGATAAACTGCTTTAAAATGCAGCTCTTGAGGTTTTGTTTTAGTCAACAGAAGGAAGCAGAGAAGTGTGTGGTACACGTATACGCTTTGAATCTACTGAAACACTGGGTGTCCTTGTGTTTGCATCAGTCCATCATCCCCCTTTTCCCCTCCATCACTTACTCCTGGAACCATTGGGTGGGTTTTGTGAGGGGCTGCCATAACAGTCACACAGGCAATCACTATCTCACACTTGATCTAAAGAGCCTACTTATCTCTAAGAGCCTGTGTTAGGTTATGTAATTATTATAACGGGATTGTGTAATCTTTGTGCTTTGTTCATCAATACTGTCACTGCTTTTGTGGTTCTCATATAGGTAGGGGATGAATGGAAGTGTTTAAACAATTAAAGGCTTTATTTGTTAGTGAGGGTAGTCACTTATTAGAGTGAGTTACAAATAATATTTAAAACAGCTGAATCACAACTTCAAAAGCCTGCACTATAAAAATAAATACGGAAAAAAACTGGCAGCTGTGGTTGCCATAATAATCCTATAAAAACCATCAAACCATCAACAGATTTACATGTAGTAACGTAGATTTAACATTTTAAACATGTAGATTTAAGATATAAAACATGTACATTTAACACTGAATGTAAAGAATAAAGTCAGAGATAGGATTCAAACTGCAAACCCTTTGGTCAGTGGACAACCCACTCTAACCACAGCCATCCATTTATTAACCTACTTAAAATGCTAAATTGTTAAATGTTTACTTCTTCATTTTATTTTTAAGCAAAAAGGCTATTATTTTAACATTGTGGTTTTACAATTTAAATAGCACCACATTGTTTAATTTTTTTCAAAACAATATAAATGCATCATTTTGACATACAAATCTGGTTTTATTAACATCGTCTTCCTGCAAAAACTGCAGCTATCTTTAATACAAAAGTCTTTTTCAATAAAAACCTTGCTTAGCATTTTCACGTATTTTTTTATTGTTGCAATTTTACAACTTTTCCTGTTAATATTTTTTACAGTGTGGTTTTAACTCCTAAAGATCCAAACATCCACCAAAATCACTCACTGATATGAACTGTTTAATGTTGATTCACCAATCCATGTAAGTAATTGGTGTAAAATGCAGTTTTATGTTGTTTTAATTTGATCTTTTTATGACCCATTTGGACTTTTGGATGCTCCATAGTTACCATGGAAACACTGTCATCTTCTACAATATTGATTCACCAGTAAAACCCATGGAGTTGAATCAATGACAGTGGATGGAGACACTTGGTTTCTGTTCTTTCTATTCTGAAAAGGACACTTTTTCTTCAGTTTTTCTTTAACACTGATATAATAATTCTCAACATTGGTGTGAGATTTTAGGAACATTTATCTGATTAGTAAATTACATTACAACAACAACAACAACAACAACAACCCCCACAAAAAATAATGTTACAATAAATGAATGGTAAATATTTAGAGGAAAATTTCATTTTGCAATTGCCACAAATGTCACACTGGATTTCTAAGCCTTAAACTGAAATGAAACCTAAAAGTCTCAGTGGAACATTTATATTGGTTTTACTTTGTTTTATGGAATTACTGCATAACGTCTCCCAAATGTTCATACACAGAATAAGTTACTAAAACGGCCAAAAATAATCCGTGATCATGCATATTCAGGAATAAAAGGAAGGATCAATCACTTATCCAGATGTTAAGACACAAAAACCTACCTCAAAGTCAATTATTCTGGAGCTTTTGTCGCAACGTGGAATAAATTTGCACGCAGAGAAGTGACAAATTAAAGCTTTTAACCGAGAACTCTGCTTAGAATCTGGAATATGCACCTGGGTTTTCACAGACAGGCGGACGTGCACTAGAAGCGTGATGATCTCTTTGCAGTAGCATCCGCAGACGGTGAGTCGATCAGCACCACGGACAGCGACCGTGGAGGAGACGCGCCTAGTCCACTCCGCGTGACAAGGTGAGCTCAAAACAAATACACATCTGCATCTACTATAAGACAGGTAAAAAGTTGTTGGGAAGGGGGGGGGGGGCTTTTAATCGCACTGAATATCATAAGAACCCCCCCAACCAGAAAGGAACAGATATAGATAGATCTTGGTGGGATCTTGCGCGTGGAGAAGTGAAAAACTTTTTCATTACGCACACACAACTTTTGTTCGGTGACACACACAGCACCAGACAGGGTTATTATCTCACACAATGTATATCTCTAAAGTGAAAAATGATCAGAATACTAAAAAAAAAAGCACCTGCTGTGTGACTGTTCCCTGTTTAAATTGGAGCTTTGTGGTCTGTTTTGCATTCATGTGTTGCAGTGTTGCGCGTCATTCGGTCACCTAACAAGATTGTTCCATCAGACAGAATTACCCGCATCACTCAGTGAAATACAATTATTGATCACACTGCCCCCCCTCCCTCTCCCCACTCTCTCTCTCTCTCTCTCTTTCTCTCTCCCTCTCCTTGCCGTCTCTCTCTCTTCTCGTTTTCTAAAGTAGCCTACTGCAGAGAGAGATGGCTGCGTCGAAAACAGAAAAAAAAGAAAAACGCTGTCGTGCGCTTCCAATCGCCTCTGGTCCTTTTCTACAGTAAGAAGGGAAAAAACCCACACACAAATTCACAAAGCGGAGTCTGATGCAATGGGTTACTATCAGCTTAGTCCGCTCTCTTCACTATAAATTACGGTAAGGAAATACTTTTCCTTTCTAAAATATGCTGACTTTAAAAAAAAAAAAATTCCGAGTTAGAAAAATCCATCATTTTCTTAAACTCTTTCATTCATTCGTGATCTGATCCATAAATGAGGATTTAACTGGGATATTGGAGTCTGACATGACTTGACTGCTGCTGGGAGATAGAAAAACCTTATTATTTATTCATAACTTTATTTGCTTAAAGTTAATATGGTTTAGTTCCAAGTGAAACTGCACATATGAATAGTGGTAACAATGGATTGTTATACAAAATTGTTTGGTTTCTCTCTGTTTCATTGATGTCATTGTATCCTGCAGCATCTAAATAACAGAATCGATCCTTTATATGAATCTTAAAGTAAGATAAAGTGTTGATCAGGATGATTAGGCTTCTGGCTGGTGCTTGCTTTTATTACTGAGATGCTTGTCCTTGGCATGAGCAGAGTTTTGGATTGTTGGACTGCGGACTGTGCATGCTGTAGTGCAATCCAGCTACTTGCCCCGGGGCAGTTAAAGCACTCTGCGCTGCCACCAAAAAGAGGAGAGGATACAGGAACAGGCAACTGACTCAGCCGTGAATTGCACCTCAAGAGGCAGTGAGCAATTGACAGGCACACAAGCGGTGAACTGGAAATCTGTGGCAAAGTGCTCTGTTTGCAATCTGCAGGCTGCTGTAGGAGTCCTGCTGGGTTAACAAAGAAGGCACCCATCAATGAAAAACCAAGTGTAGTGATTGGAGAATTAATTTGTTGTTTGTTGACTTCGAACAATTGATTTGGAGTTGATGTAAGTTTTTCCTCTCCGATGTGAACACAAGTCTTATAATGATTCCAAACATTTAATAACAGCTTCATCTTTGTCAGCCAGTTCTTTTGATATTAATTGAATTTCACCAATATTGAACTTTTTTTTTGTTGTTTCTAGTTGATAAATGACATTGCAGAGGGTTCAGCAAGAAACATCTGACTGCTATTTTTATATGTGCTTTGAATCTATTATATATTTCAGTTAAGTTAAACCTTAAAGCAAATTCACATGACTTTTAAAAAATGACTATGACCCTGTAAAAAAGGATGTTTTAAATGAATGGTTCTTTCTTAGCTATTTTACATGTCATTCTTAATTCATTTTAGACAGTGAAGCATGAATAATCAATAGTAAACTGTAATTACCACCTGTAAATGTACCACTTCATGCATCCTATCTCTAATTGGTGTAATTGCATCATTTCAACCAAAAGTATAGGAGTAGTTGTATGGTTTGTAATATTTTTGCATCTTATTTTTAAGGATTGTCCTCAGCGAGCCTCTCCAAGGCAGCAAAGAGAAGTGGTTTTTTTTTTTTTTTTTTTTTTACCAAGCAGATCAAATTGACAACAGTCTGATGCAAAACATTAAAAGAGATGACACATCTCAGTACTTGACACTCTCCATGGCAGATCACAGTGACTTAGCGAAAAGTTTTCGGCTGTCTTTCTGTAACGCCAAAGAAACACAGCTCTAAACAAACTCTGCTGAACACGGTCGTTTCTGTATCATCCATCACTGCCATGTATATGTAGAAAGGTTCACAGTACTTACCAAGGGGTTTTTTTCTTTGCTGAGCCCTGTATCAAGTGTGACGTCAGGAGTAGCAACTCATACGTACTAACAATACTGGGGCGTCGTCTCTGCTTCGATTCTTGGCTGGAGGAACTTCACTGCACATCATCTCACCACTCTGACATCAGCAGTGCATCAAATATATACATCCTTTGACCGCATACGAAAAATCAAATACTGAAAACAATTCTAAATAGAAAAGTCAGACATTTGTATGCTGCAGCTCCAGTATAATGTTTTCTGTTACATAACCTGAACAATGAAGGTTTTGTCATGCAGTGGAATTGAAAAAGGTAAAATTAGTTTAGTCACAGCAAAAATGTTAAATATTTAGAATGTATTATAACACAGTAAATAGTCAGATTCTTTCCTTTTCACCCCCCCAGCTTTATTTTATGTTATTGTATGATGTTATTGTCTTTGGCTTATTGTCCTTTTATCCAGTGGTGTATTTTGATATAAATACGTGTCTTATTCCGTCCAATGCTGTCTGTCCTATCTCTATTTCGTCCACTCTGTCAGTAATGGTATCATTGTTTGATGAAATCTCTTAACGGAAGACGTCCCGTGCTGGTTGATCTCCCAGATGAGGTCATGGGCTCTCCATTTTGATGGGATTACATATGGCTCTGCCCATTTAGAGATTGGACCTGCTATTTCTGATGCTAATAGAACAACCCAGCCATCAAGGCACTGCAATCGTGCATGTCTTTGAGAAGGACAAGACACTGATAAGTCAAACCTGACTGAGATGAAAAGGATTAATGATTCCCATGGGGCAGAGGACAGAAACTGTGAAACTGACTCATGTATAAAACAGAACAGAATACACCAGGACATTCAAGTGTCACATGATCATTTAAGGTGGTCATTCTGACAGTTTTATATCATGGATGTTGTATGACCTCATTTTCAGGGGAATCATACAGATCAGGTCATGAAATGGACAAATAAAATCACTGTCTATACTTTACTACTCTGCTAATATTTACTTTAGCATATCGTCAACTTCATACCATAATTGCCTAAGTCATTTTTTTGTGTTTTCGGAAAACGAGAAAAAACACATTTTCTAAAAGTCACATCCATATTTTTTATTGATTTTTTCACAGAACATTCAAGTAGATGAGAAGAAAAGTATGAAAAAAGAGCAAAACCCAACATCATTTGTTTTATGAAATAAAATTGACTTAGACGGATTATGCCTTTGACTTAGACAGTTTTTCTGAGAACATTTAGCATTTTTTCTGCCATTTTGCATACATTCAAACTGCCTAAGTCAAACAGCTGGTAGCAAAACTGCCTAAGGCAAATGAATGACTTGGGCAGGTATGTTTTTGCACTTGTTCTGATTGGTCAGTGACATAGGCAGAAAGACAGGATGATGCAGCAGTGGTAGGGGAGTAAAGTTATGCAAAAATCTCAATTTGACCAAAAATTTACTTAGGCAATTATGGTATGAGTCTATATAACAAACCAAAAGAAAATAAGTGTCACATATAATCCAAACAGAATGAAAACAGAATTATTTTTGCTATAGTTTGGTTGTAACTTGCCTATATTGTATAACTGTATTTTTCATTGTGTTTGTTCTGACATTTTATTACACCACTCTACTAAGAATGGTCATAAAGTTAATCTAATCGAAACACAGAATGAATATGATATAATTTTAGGCCTAAAATCTTAAAATTAGAATAATCCTTTAGTTTATTATTACTAATATGGTTTTGTATAAAGATCAAGGCAGATTGACACCAACATACAGTACACACTGTGTTTTCTGATGATAGCAGAAAACTCTCACTGTGCTGATAATAGCTTCATGCTTCAAGTTCTTCTGCTGCATCATTTGTCATAATGTTGCAGTAGGCTGTGATCAGTCAAGTTTTTTTTTCTGTTAAAATGCTCATTAGTAGTTTCATTACTACGGCACTTTTGGCTAATGACTCATTGTAAACTATGAGTCTGTTAAATTGGACAGAGTTAGTCAAACACAATATTTTAACATTCAATTTTTCACTTTATTTCTAACATGCCTGAATGAGATATATGACCAAAATGTCCTTAAATGTAATCTTTATATTTGTCTTAATGTGAGAAACTTTTAAGGCTATGATACTTGACCTGATGTTTTTTTTTGTATTTTAAAGAGGTTGAAGGAGAGTAGGGCTGCTATCCATCATGTGGACAGGGGCTATCGCCATAGGAAGGCCTATTTTGAGCCATCCTCATAGTTCACAGACACACTATATTAACCCTGTGTGTTCTAGTCAGCGGTGGGCCAAAGCAGATCTGCCAAAGAGTCTATTCAGTTGTGGGATGAATTTGTGAAATACAAAAATAACAAGACACATTTTAGTTCAGGGGTCACATGCAGCATCTCTTTGTGTTTTAGTGTAAAAAAGTGAAATTACATGAAAATATTTTACATTTACTAACCTTCCTTTCACAGAAAATGTGATTAACCTGAACAAATATGAACAACCTGAAATGCTGTAAGAGAAGGAAGTACAATTTTAATAATATTATCACTGTTACCAGATGTTTTGTGTGCTTGTAACTCTATTGTGATCTGTAAATTGTAATGCACATAAGCTGAGACGCACTATTGTTAAAATGTACTTATTTTCTTAAGAAATTTGAAGATGTTCATGGGTGTTCATGTTATTATTATTTTTTTAAAGGATAGTTTGTAGATTTTCATAGCATAATATTACAGTTTTCACTCAAAAATTCTTTGTTTGATTTACAAACTATCAAAATAAAATACATGCCAATAACCTGATAAAAAATAATTTTATTGAGAAAAATAAGTGCAATTCTAATAATATTTTACCTCAATTTCGATTTACACATGTGCATTAAGCATTGCATGTATAAAGATTCAAGGCATTTCATAATGGGCAGAATATTCTGAAAACTACACTTCTTCTTTTGACATTACATGTTGATTCTACTTATTCAGGCTATTCAGATTTTATTGTTAAATGATAGTTTAGTAATGTAAATATTTTCACATGAGTGTTATTTTTTTGCAATAAAACAAAGAAAAAATATTTGACCTAATGTAATTTTTTTCACATTAAATCAAGAAGACAATTTGGAGATGTTATGCATAGTTTTTTAAGCTATTATTTTACTTGAGATAATATTGATCTGTAAGTGGCTCCTGAACTAAAACCAGTTCAACAAACTTTAACTGTTAATATCTTCGGTAGAATTTTTTTCACTTTGCAAATTCATCCTCTCAGCCAAACGTAAATCTTTGGTGGTTTGATTTTGTCCCATGGACTGCATCTTTGACACCCAAAAGTCATTATGTTGTTATTTCACTGGTCTGACCCGTTTAAGTCACATTGGCCCCTGAGCTCGAATGACTCTGACACCCCTGGTCTATAGTTTCCTTATATTACATTCCCTATTAACCAAATGGCTTTATTTCCAGTAGAAATATATATGAAATACAATTCTGTTGTAATTAAATATTGGACTGTGAAAGGTTTAAGACTAATTTTGCTGAAGTAGGAAAAAAATAATGTGATTTCAACAGACCCAAAGTTACATGTAGCTACAGGAAAAATGAAATGGAAGAGAGGGAGAAAACATGAAACGGCTGAAACAGAGACATTTGTTTGAGAGTGTCGGACGTGGCACAGTTTGATTGTGATTGCTGCTTTGGCTCAGGCTGTCTGCCCTGTCGGGGTCTTGTCATCTGCGGTCAGGTGAGGTGGGTTGTCGAAGTGCTCTGTGCTTCATCACCGCTGACAGCAGGCCTCAACATACACTTCATTGATTCTCTGACTGAAGGGTTCCAACAGGACGCATCCGCTTTTGACATGGAATGTATGAATGTGTGCCCGTTTTCATTCATGTTGAGTAAAAATGACACATTGAGTAAAAATGACACGTGACTGAGAGAAAGAGAATCACATTTTCCTAAATATATGCTCTCAGTTTCCTTTGGAGATGATACAGTGGCACTAAAATGTTTTGTTTTTTTTTAAATAAAAATGATTTAGAATTTGACTTTGGTCGAAAAAAAGCCTGTCTTTATGAATCAAACTGTGGCTACAGTATCACAGCCACTGCTTGTATCAATAAAAGTATTAAAAAAATTAGCAGTCCATGCTAAAGTAGAGCGCTCATAACCACAGAAGTCATCCATTGAGCCAAAAGGGATTAGCAGAGTCACCTTGAATCAGCTATGTCATTTTGCCCAGTAAAATTGCATTATGGGAGCTGGAGCTGGCCTGTGATTTGTGTCCTCCTGACAAGGCTTCAGTGTTCATTAGGGGCTATGGTGAGCAGCTCCTAGACACATGGGAACCGCACACACATACACACTGGACAAGCTCTGGCCATCCCCACCTATGGGCCCCATCTAATCAAAATGCTATTTTAAGTTAAGTCACAGTTTTCAACTCAAGGTTACTTAATTAATACTAATGTCTATTTGTTTTAGTGTTAGTTTCTACTTTGGAGCAAAAAGTGAGCTTGAATTTGCGGTGGTGATGTGATGATGAAGAGTGAATCACACTTAGCGCACTCACATGAAATCATGTTACATCATTCACACAAGGCTGGGGTCTCCCTCCTATCAGCACTGGCCTGCAGAGATGAGAAAGGGCTTTCCCATCATGCCGTGCAGGCGAACACTGCATGTACACACGCACGTCATAGGTGTCTGAGATTCATTCTATGTGTTTATTCATGTGGGTTTAAAATTAATGTGTGGCCCAATTTTCATGTTATAACACCTGACTGTGTTCAGTGATGCGTCGCCATGTGCATTTGTCTGCGTACCCTCTCATGACCATTTCTCCTTCCCTTCTTTCTTTACACGGATTAAATATGACAGTCCCGTTATGGTTGGATCGTCAGTCCCATTATAATAAACCAGCGCTTTATTGGGGGCAAATTGATTTCGGGCTGAGCCTTGTTTATTAGCTTCTGTTCCTCAGAGCTTATCATGAGCCAGCAGATTCAGCATCTCTGTTTAGAATGTTCATCTCCTCAAAAACTCAGGGCAGCTCATGAATTATAGAACACAAAAAGTATGCCCGGAATGTGATTCAGTTCATATTGAATAAAAACTGTGAGTTATACAGCCGGTGCCTTTTTTTTTTCCTCACATCACTCCATTTGATTAAACGACCTGAGAGAAGGGAGAGTGAATGATTAAAGAGGGTCTGCATTGTCAGAGTGTTGTCACCTGTTAGTCTGTGATGGTTACAGATGCAGTGTGGGAGATATGAGTTACAAGCATTATCTGATAAACATCTCCCTCTCTCTTCTCTTCTCTTCTTTTCTTTGTTTTTCTTTTCCCCCAATCTCTCTTCTCACTCATTCTTTTTCCTTTTATGTCTGTCTGTCTGCTACCTGTCCCCCTTTTCTCTCAGCTTGGCCAATGATCGCCACAGCCATTGTGGGTTATCTCCTGTGGTGACCGCAGACTCAATAGATTTGTTCCCTGCTGCATCTAGAGGACCACTGATCTCACAAATCCTGTGATCCCTCCACTAGTCTACTTTTACCCCTCGTCCCACTCATCTTCTAAGTATCCTCTGAACCCCCTCGAACGACCGCAATGGAGGAAACTTACAATAACAGGACTTCCCTGGCAAAAGGGGCCAAAGGCATGGTCAAGGAAGCTAAGCGCCACGCGACTAAGAAGGTCAACAAGGTGGTGGACCGGGCTGCAGACGAGTACTCATCCCACCATAACTATAGCAGATTCCAGGATGAGGAGGATGAAGACGAGGATTTTTACAGGAATCCCCCCAGACAGGATGGAGAGGGCTACCATGATAACGAGGAGGGCTCCAGCGATGCCACTGAGGGCCACGACGATGAGGACGAGATCTACGAGGGCGAGTACCAGGGGATCCCCTCCGACAGGAAGCATAAAGAGGGGCAGGTGGCACTGGGGCAACCAACATCTGACGCCACAAGGGATCGTAAAGAGTTGGAACAAGAGAGACAGGCTGATGAGGAGGAGCTGGCCCAGCAATATGAGCTGATCATCCAAGAGTGTGGTCATGGGAGGTTCCAGTGGCAGCTGTTCCTGGTGCTCGGGTTGGCGCTCATGTCAGATGGAGTGGAGGTGTTTGTGGTTGGCTTTGTTCTTCCCAGTGCAGAGACAGACATGTGTGTTCCCAACTCCAGCTCTGGATGGTTAGGTAAGCAACTCTATATGCGTGTCCCCATGAGACATGGAAACCAGTAAATGTGTGTGTGTTTGTATTTGTAGCTTTGTGGGGACATTAATATGTTTACACAGTCACATCATGGGGACCTTTGTCATTATGAGGACCAAAATTCAGGTCCCCATGAGGGTTAAATATAAATAAAAGTCCTCACTAGTAAAATAGAAATAATGTGGCCCTATAAATACATTAAATAGTTTTTTCCAGAAGTCCTCATAAAGCATGAGGGAAACAGGTGCAAAGTAAAACATGTATTTTTCAAAGGTTTGAAAATGTGTTTACTTTAAAAACAAAACAAAAAATATGTATTTTTAATCTTTTAAAATCATTTTATTTATTTATTTATTTATTATTTTAAAATGTTATTTATTTATTTTAAAATTCTTGTTTTTGTATTTATTAATTCATTTTTTATATATTTTTAAGTTTAAATAATTTAAATTTTTATAATTCTTATTCTATTTATTCATTTGTTTTATTTCTTCAATAATTGTTGTTGTGGTTGTTTTCACCTTTGAATGTATTGATAGAGACTCTTTGTTTTGTTGTCATATAAGATGAAATCAGTCCAATTCACTTCAAAATGGAAGCTGTGGTACAGGACTGAAGTGTTCCACCATAGAATTTATTTTACTCTTTGTATAATGTCTAATCAATGATCAATCAATAAAACACATGGACAAATGATACATTGAGGCAGAATATTGTTAAAATTGTCCTTATTTTCCTTATGAAATTTCACTTGTTTTGGATTTGGATAATTTATAAAAGTATTTTAACAATTTCATGTTTTTTTTTTCGTACTAAAACAATGACAAAAATTTGGAACTGTCATTATTTATAGGTTATTATGTTTTCATTTTACTGGTCCGGCCCATTGGAAGTTGAATCAGGCCGAATGTGGCCCCTGAAGAAAATGAGTTTGAGACCCCTGATGTAGACTAATACTTCTGACAAATCAGTTTTGTTAAGGTCCTGCCTGAACACTTGTATTTTTACCTTGAAGTCACATGTATTGCCACTTTATACTATGCTCTCTACCTTTATTTGATATAAACACAATATTATTACATGATATTCAGTGCACACATGTACACTAAGTCAGTCAGTTTAACAGTAATAATGTCCATAGTTCTATGTGTTTGAATACATCTCAGGTTATTACCTTATGCTTGACTTTTACACAGATGTGGTGTTCCAGTCTATTGGTCTTCGTGTCAGGATTAAGAGGGTAGCTCATATTCCCCATGTGCTCTGTGTGTTGAGCAATAGTCCCAGCAGTCCCAATGGCTGCAGGTGTGTAATCCATCACCTCAGAGCTGTGTACAGGGGCTGACTCACTGTGTCAGGACCAGAGTGGCGAAGACATTAAATCAGGCACATAGCCCTTAGATACCAACTGCCACAGTCAGACATGACAATACATCAACTGTGATTCAACATCTGATACAAAATTAATACAGGGCTGCTGAGAACTGAGGTTTTGTCTGAAAGTTTGAAATATTAGGATGACTGAAGAAGAAATAAAGGGAACAAACTTCAGTGACATCTGTAAGAAAGGACATCTATTAGACTTTGGAAATTCAGCCGCAAATGATTAACCCCAACACAAACATCACCTAAGCACATGGACAAGCCTTAATTCATTCTTATCAATGATAGGTTTTGTAATTGTACCTACAAAGGTTTTATTTATTATACTAAGTTAACCCTGTAAAGTCTCTCTCATCTCGTCTCGTCATCTGAACCCACTTTATCCTCAGTAGGGTCGCGGGGGTCACTGGGGGCCTAATCCAGGTACAATGGGTGAAGGCGGGGTACACCCTGTATGAGTTTCCAGTTCATCTCAGGGCTGAACATATATAGACAAACAATCACTCTCACGTTCACACCTATGGACAATTTAGATTAACTAATTAACCTATCAGTGCATGTGTTTGGGTGGTGGGAGGAAACTGGAGTAACTGGAGAAAACCCACGCAGACACGGGAGAATATGCAAACTCCACACAGAAAGGTCTGGTGTGGGAATAGAACTAGGGTCCTTCTTGCAGTGAGGTACAAGTGCTAACCACTGCACCACTGCACCATCCCCTGTAAAGTATGAACTGTTAAATCATTGACAGAAAGTTCTTGTTCTTTGAAACGGGCTTTATTGGTCACTCTGAAAAAAAAAAACTAAATACAATTTCAAATATCAATTTTCATGTATACGTTTTAATTTTGGATCATATTTGATACATCAGGTCTCAATGCTCAAATTTTTTCCACAATCACCGCACAGGACAAAGTCATTACTGAAGGCCAATTAATGCAAAATTCAACAAACAACATTTTACAGTCCTGGACAGGGGCCCCAATATTTGGTATAACTTGAATAAATCATTGAAATCATGTTCCTCCTTTACTACTTGTACTTTCAAAAGTCATACTAAAGCCGCTTTTATAAATAATCCCACATTTTCCTAAATTTGTTGTGTCCGTGTATATTATTTCTCTTTAAAGTCTATATTTAAGTCATGCCCATGTGTAATTGTAAGTAAAGGTAATTTCTTTTTTCTATTTGCGTTTTTATGTGTTTTTTTTTTACTTTATTTAAGTTATTGGTTGTTTATTTGATTCATTTGATGTATTACTTAAGTTGATGAAGGGAGACCTTTATATAGGCATATTAAGCTTTTGTATATTTGTATTTGTATTTACACTTACTGTTATATTTTAAAGTGCAAACTAAACTAAACTAAACTAAACTAAATATTATTTTTAACAAAAAAAAGCCTCCATAATAAATGTCATGTCAAGCAAATTGATTATTCCTTTTCAAAATTGTCAAAGTTCTGCCTCCTTCCTCATTATTGATAGTCTTATAGTACCACTGGAAAAGCCTCTGGTGGATAGATTCCTCCCATATTATCCATGTATTGAATGTATCTAATGTATGGCTTCAAAAGTAATGTATTAAATATGATAGGTTTGATGTTATAGGGTTAACCCAAGGACAAGGGTCTCAGCTTGAAAACAAAGTGAATTTAGATATTTCATTATTGGCACAAAAACACATTCTACTCCATTCTAATACATGGTCTGGTGGTCCATCTTTAATTTATACCTCTGTTAATCATCTCTAAGGCTGATAAAAGGCTCCAGTGTCTGCAGTGTCAGGTTTTGATTGACAAGTCGGCATGATGAATTGTTACCATGCCAAGTCAACTTTCATGTTAATACATGTTTAAAACAATGTGTCATGATTAAAAAACATTTTACATTTTGTGATATGATTTTTTTAATCATATTTGTTATGAAAAACAACTGTATGTTCATAATTAAATTTTATGAGATTATAGAAACAGACTTTCACTTATTTTACATGTATTCAAACATTTTTATTGAGCTCATTCTGGGTCCATGTTCCAACTTCTTTTTTTTTTAGTTATTTCCTCAGAAAACTTTAGAAACTTGAAAAATGCAGATAAACAGTGAAAAAAAATCAGCAACACTCAACAAAACATCCTAGCAGAAGCTAGCTAATAGCTATCACTATTATGTAGACTTATTTACAAGAATTACCCACACAAACACAGTTAAAACTTCACTAAAATGCTGCTAAAAGTCATAAAAATCTTCCCTCTCTCTCACCAACTCCCTTCTGCTGCTTTAAGCCCCACCCACTTCCACCCCTCCCCCTCAGCCAATGCAGGTTTCTACCCTAATGTGATATAGAATAGAAAGTACAGCTAAAAGATGGCATTTGGATTTCCAAAATAGTGCAAACAGTGGATGTAAAACGACGTCACCAGTGACACAGTGGTCTTAAAGAACATAACTTCACTTCCTTAAACCATTGGTACAAACCTGAAGGTTCTCATTCATATAGTGTTGTTTCAAACTTTATCAATATGTATGTGGAGCATTTGTCTCTACATCTATTATTGTATACTGGCTTTTGTTGCTAGTTCTCACATCTAATTTAAAATAGCATTTCTGTTTATCTTCTCTATTATTGCAGTCTGCTCATCAGTCCAGTTACACTATATATGTACTTTCCATTGATACTGCTCTCATAAGTATGATGCTTTTTCAGTGTCAACAAAGGCTTTCTTCTTGCAAAAATTAAAAATGTGCCTAAAAAGCTGGATGAAAATGCACCACTTAACCAAAAGGAATTGAGTATTCAACATTAAAAGCAATTGCATTCTTTGCTACATTTTGATGGATCAGATTAAATCTAAACACGATATATACTGTGCACCTTTCTTTTTTTTTGTCTCTTTCCAAGTATCCATGCAAACTCTTTTCTTTTTCTCCAGCTGAGCAAAGTCCTGCAGGCATTCATGCTCTATGCTCTGCTTCTCCTTGTTCGTGACTCCCCCCCCCCACCCTTCATTCTCTGTGTGCCATTCTTTTCTTCTCCCATCCTCCCTTCCTCTCCATTCTACTACTGATTGCCCCCAGGCTCCTCCCTGTTGAGGTGAACATTATTGGTGTGTATTTGAGTGTGCGCATGTTGAAGCATAGTCTACATGATTACTGTGACCTTGTTGGTATCCATTTGGAGTTTTGGAGTAATTACACTTAATTACAGCCAAGTGAGTTGGTGCTTTACAGGTGCTATAGCAGTATTTTATTAACTGTGTTAAATGTACAAATGAAAAACAGCCAGTTTAATCTGCAGATTAATTTTAAATATTATTTCCTATTCAATTTGTTGAACCAATGTTTCCCAATCAGGACAAGTTACAGGGGCTTATATATTTTCATTCATTCATTACCTGAACCCGCTTTATCCTCACTAGGGTCGCGGGGGTCACTGGGGGCCTAATCCAGCTACAATGGGCGAAGGTGGGGTACACCCTGTATGAGACGCCAGTTCATCTCAGGGCTGAACATATATAGACAAACAATCACTCTCACATTCACACCTATGGACAATTTTAGATTAACCAATTAACCTATCAGTGCATGTCTTTGAATGGTGGGAGGAAACCGGAGTGCCCGGCGAAAACCCACGCAGACACGGGGAGGACATGCAAACTCCACACAGAAAGGTCTGGTGTGGGATTGGAACCAGGGTCCTTCTTGCTGTGAGGCACGAGTGCTAACCACTGCACCACCGTGCCGCCCATATATTTTCATTTGAAGATTAAAAAATGTGACTCTTACTACATAGTGTGACAGCAGTGACATAATTTAGATGGTAGAAAAGTGAGGGAATATATCCTTATACATCAAAATTTTACAATTGTACAAAGCAGCATCTGCAAGATTTTCATATCACAAGAAAAAGTCCACAGTCAGGAAGCAATAAAATATGATGAATTCAAAATAAGGTTATAAATGGTAACATTGAATTTCTGCAGAATATAATAACCTGAATAATGAAATTCATATATACAACTTCAGATAGTCAGATAGGGCATACACTGTATCCATCAGTACATTTAAAGAACCCACTCCACACACATACAAAATGAAGGTTTTTAACACTTCCATTCTAAAATTTTGGGAGATCTAATGGACAAAATTACTGCTAAATAATTCAAAAATATCTTCTTTTTTGCCATGTTACCATATTTTTTTACTGTAAAAAATGTAAAAATGAATATATATATATATATATATATATATATATATATATATATATATATATATACACACCCACATACATATGTATTAATGCTGTCAATCGATTAAAATATTTAATTGTGATTAATCTTTATGCAATAACCCCTGGTTTGTTCCACCTGCATTAGACTGCCATCATACATATTGTGCAGCTCCATTAATCACATAAAATGCAGAGACAGAAGCAAATTGCAAGGATTTAGCTGAATGTAATGGAATAATGGTGTACGAAAACTACCACAGCCTGAATAGGATGGATGACTTAAATACTGATTAGATTACAGAATTCAATTTGGTGCTACCAGTATCCTGATCTCAGGATCTCAGGATGTTGGTAAGAATGTGGGTATGTAGGAGTGGACAATGTGGGAAGGAAGCAGTGGGGACACGAGGTGCCGCGGAACATTTCTGAAGTAGAGGGATTGCCAAGAAAATAAAGGAGTAATAGGGAGAGAGGTGTGGGTGGATGTGAGCAGAGAGGTAGTGGTACACCAACAATGTGAGGGAGAGGCTTAGCTATCAACTCAGACACTGCAGACAATGGAAACACATACCCTATCATTACTTATTTGTTCTCTATGCTGTCTTATCCTTGCAATAACTCTTCTCAGTTTTCCATCTTGACTCCCTTTGTTTCATAGCAGCCACCTCTCCTTTCCCACTATCACACTCTCCTGTGTCTTTTTTTTTGTCTTCACTCGACTTCTTCTTTTTAATGCAGTTCACTTCCCCCTCATCTCCTGTTTCTTTTGCTTTTTTTTTCGCTTTCTCTGAGCCCCAGGTTCACTCAAGCCTCATCTCTACTTCCCCTCTTTCTTTCTTTTTTTCTGTCTATACAATCTGGCTGCGTGGTCCAGAGGCAGCTGAGCATGGCTAAACTGCAGTAAGATAGCAGCGTCACTGCAGAGATTACACTACTTGCAGCTCTACATTTTGAGTGAACGTGTGTATTTTTGGTGGTGGTGGTGGAGGGGGTAAAAAGCAGAGTGTGTGACAGGGATGAATGTGTGTGCGTTTGTTTGAACATATGGACCAAGCCGGATGCCAGCAGTACTATCAGCCACAAGTAAATCCTGTCTAACTGCTCTTGCTCCCATTGTGAGTTCATAGCATCACAACACTTCACACACATTATCTACAGTATTTAATGAACACTGGAATCATTACCAATGCTGAGTGAGTCATTTTAAACCCTGCCACTCTAAGCCCTATAGGTTACTTTCTTATAGATTTCACTGAAATCCTGCCTCCACTGATATGATTTAAGTATGACAAAAAGCTTCAATCTCTTTTTCTGCGGAGGTGGCAGAAGACGGAGGCGTGAATCCGATCAAAGTGACATGATGTAGTACAAATGTGATTACATGCTGCTCAGTGTAAAGGAGCTGATGATAGTAGAGCAAAGAGAAAACTAAGGCAAATAAATGAGAGGGAAGCACAAAGGAGAAGAAGAGAGGAGGGGAGAGGAGAGGAGAGGAGAGGAGAGAGGAGAGGGGAGAGGAGGAGAGGAGAGGAGAGGAGAGGAGAGGAGAGGAGAGGAGAGGAGAGGAGAGAGAGAGAGAGAGAGAGAGAGAGAGAGAGAACATTTTTGGGAAGCAATAAGCGAAGATGCAAGACAAGAAGAAATAGGGGACATTTTTTAAGAGAATGGTGCAGGACAAAAGGGGGGAAGGAGTGAGAATGTAAAATAACACCACAGTAGGTGTAGAGAGACTGAGTTAAGTAGAAAGAGTATGGTAAGTGGTAGTACCATGCTGCAGCAGCAGCAGCAGCAGCAGCAAAACAGGCATGCTGTTGTGTGATAGCGTTATGAATAAGAAAGAGGCGGGTGATTTGCACGATGCTGAAACAGTTTACGCTGCTGAGAACTAAGAGCATCAAAGCATGAAATCAGAGAAGAGGTCGTGATGCAACTCAGTGCTCCTATGACTCTCTGGGGGCTCCTCGCCATGTGACAGGACAGAAAACACTGCACCAGGGCCTTCCCCTTCCTCACCCACTTCCCAATCATTTTTTCATGCCATCTGACAATTACTGAGCTCCCTCATTACACTTTTATCTCTCTCTCTCTTTTGTCACCACCCGTCATTGATTTCCGTTGTTGTTCTTCTTCTTCTTTGGCTCACAAATTTCATTTTCATGCTTTTGTGCTTCTCCTTGTAAACACTCATATTTTTCAGCCTTCCTGCTTCTAGTTCCCTCATGGCTAATTTACTGAGTTTATTACAAATTGCTGAATTAGATTTACTAGTGTATTAGGGTGATTGTCTGAATTGGGTGCACATTGGAGGTTGGCATAACAACAGTCCAACCTTCAACCCTATAACAAAGACTCATCCCCATAACAGTATTTTTTTTATTATTATTATGGGGTTGAATGTTACGAGGTTGAAGATTTTAGCTAAAAAAGAGCCATAGATCCACATTAGCTAGGGTATAGAGCACTAGCAAGCACAAGGAAAACAAGAAAAATATAAAGTTTTCCAAGACATTTTTTTCTCCACACAATACTAAATATAATTTATGCTTGTAACAATGTTTAAAGGTTGAGCTTGACAATGTCAATAAAAAACAATGAAATATAGGTAAGAAAGTATGGTAATACTGACCTATCGTTAGTTTGAGTGGGGAAAGACTTCAATGATGTCACTTCCTGGGTGCTTAGGAAGTTGGACTAAACCATTCTTAAAAAAAAAAAAAGCCATGATTGATATCCTGTTATGGGGTTGAACAAAACTAAGGGAGGAAATTAAATAGTGCTATTTTATAAATCATTTTTAACAAACGCATATTGCTTATATTTAAGGGTTAGTTCACTATTTTTCACATGAATCAGCGTCTTCCACCCACAGTGACTTACCCCCGACAGTGTCCTGTGAGCCCAGTTCTGGTCCGGTTTTGGTCAAAGTGAATGTCGTCCCGGTAGGTTTCCTGGGGTCACAAATTTAAACGTGTTTCTTCTCTAAACAGCATATGTTCGAATGAGTGATTTGTTAGCATAACAAAACTGCTAGCTGCCAAAAACTCACACCTTGTAATTGCTTGGATCTACTTTCTCTCAATAGCGATCAATGCGCTAACAGCTGTGCGTCTGCAGTCTGCACGTAGAATTTTTTAAAATTTCATTTCATATTTTAGAATGTATTTTATGATTTACTTTATATGAAAATCTTTGAAGTAAACCTGTGGGACACATACTGCACCCATTAGTGCATATTTGTGTTTGTGGATGAGGAATATTTTTTGAGTCACTTGGACTTTGTTTTTTGTTGGAATACACATTTGCTTCTGCTAATTACTTATCTTTCCTGGGGTTGTGTTTTGACATCTCAACAATGTTTCACCCCTCAAAGTGTTAGAGGGGTGAAACATTTATTTTTCTACCTGGGAGATCTGATGAAACTATTGTTTTATGAAGCTACTCAAAATCCATATGCATCAGAAAAATCCAAATTCAACTATATTTCACACTTCCGGGTGGAGGTTTCTGTACTGACTGTTATTCATTTAGTCACACACAGATCCAATGTAAGGGACACATCCATTCAGCAGGTTTTCAGAGACCAATTTGGCCTTGGAAATAGGCTGAACTGGACTAAAGTCTATTGATTTCATCCTTTTTACTGTGTAGCTGTTAAAAGAGCCTACGTTTATAGTCCTTCTAAATCAATGGCATAGCACTAGAGGGTAATGGTACACACGCCTGAGGTTTCATTAATTAAAATACTTTGGCTGAAGCTCTCGAGACCTGATTTGTCAACTCCAGTAGTTTCAGTATTGACTGACAGACGGCAGCTTCAGTCAATCATAAGCAATAGTGGAATAAGTCATAGTGTGGCTTTTCTCTGCATGTGAAAGTAAGTACAGTCTATTACAGAATGCATGATGTATGATGCAAAGAAGCTCATCACTGTAAATCATATTATCTATTTAGTATTCAGTACACATACATAATATACATTACTTACGTAGCAGAGGGAATGTAATCACCCATGGTCTGTTGGTTTGTTTGTTGTTTGTTTTTTTGTTTTTTTTGTAACAGGATTACACACAAAGTACTGCACTGATTTATGTTAAATGTAATGACAGGACATTGACCAAGGACGAATGCATTACATTTTAGAGGAAATCTATAAAAATAAGCATCAGATCCTGGATTTTCCTCCTCTAGTTTTTCCAACATCATGAATGAATGATACAGAGGACTGTGGGGGAGAAGTAACTTTATTAAATATGCTTATGGTTACTTCACAAAAAACTGACCGAACAGACATCGACAAAAATATTAACACTTAATAATCATACCCTAGTTAATCCTAAAACATGATAAAATGACATGTCAGGTGTTACAAATGTAGACCCGATTGACCATAAATATGCCACAAACTAGCATCAATCTGATGTCATTGTATTAGTAATTTTATATGTGAGATTAAAATATACAAATTCAATTTTCTTCTTGAACAAAAACTACGATTGAAGTGCATGTTATTGCTGGGTTGTTTTTTTTGTCATATTCAAGACTCTGATACAAAACAATACTACATCATTTAACTATTTTATACGGATATTATCTTATATTTTGAGTAAGGGATATTTTTATTTATTACCTCTGCCAAGGACGTGATGTTTTTGCCAGAGTTTGTTTCTCTGTCTGTCTTTCTGTTAGGTAGCAAGATAACTCAAAAAGTTATGGACAGATTTTGATTAAATTTGCAGGGTAGGTTGGTAATGGGGAGATCTAGAAATTATTAGATTTTGGTGGTGATTGGGGTCTACCTTGTTTCTATATAAAACAAGTGACTTCACATATTCAACCTGGCATCTAAAGAGATAAGATCCTGGGAAATATTGAACACAAAATTTCAGCTATTAAATCCATCCATAACTTTTTGAGCTACGTTACACACAAACAGACAAATGGAAAAATGGCAGCAAAAACATCACTCAGATGGAGTAATAATAAAAATGGATAAGAATGTTTCTGAGTGCTACTTTACGTCTAATGTTATGTTCATTGGTGAGGACTGGAGCATAATTACATTCCAGTGGCCGCTCCATTGTCTCATTAGTGTGAATGTGTCTTTCATGTGAGGCTTTTTCAGTGTATATACTGTATTAGAAGTGACAGGTTAAGGTTGCACAAACTACAATTTTATGGGTGATGAAATAGTCTTTTTAATTTTCAATAATGTAACAGTGCTATTTTTTTTAAGTAATATTACACCACAGTGCATCATTCTCTTTGCTGGTGTAGACTCTGACATCATGTGCTGAGGTACTTACTGTCAGACAAAACATCAATAAATTCATTACATAATTAACTGTCCCATGAGGAGGTGTCATTGGTTAACATTTTTATTACTCTTAAATCTACTGCGACTCCTTCTCTTTGTCTATTTTGTGTGAACATGTCTGAGAGTCAAATAAAAAAAAAGGCAAGATTTTTATTGTGTTGGGCTGAAACTAAATGAAAAGCCCTCGGGAAACATGGATGCATCGACTTTTAATGAAAGGCCACTGGGTGTTTGCCCGTGCACTGTATATATCTATTGTTTCATTAATGAAGCAAATGTGAAGTGTGCATAGATACAAGACTTCAGTTAAATTTAGAAATGAATTCATGATACCTTCAGGGGAATATCTAGATGGCCGCCAAATATGACAAATAGCTGGGCTTTGACCCCTGAAGCGAAGGAGTCAAACAGATATCTAACTTCCTCACAGTCAAGAAGAAGAGACCTGACTGCAGACGTTAATGGGGAAAAAAAAGTCTCACCATGAATTTTATTTTAATAGGATGTGTCCCTGCAGATACATCACTAACTAAGTGGAATTATGATACAGATACCTCATCTAGTCCAGGTTAAATTGTGTTCGCACAGGCTTGAATGTAGGTGAGAACAAAATGTGACATCATGCAAAATATGGTAAGAGTCCAATATAGAATATTATCAAGAGAAACGATGTCAATAAAATAATATACATAATTCATAGTAACACAAGTCAATGGAATTCCAAAAACCTCCAAAATAATTAACCCTTTAATGCACACTGGTCACTACAGTGAACAGTTATTCTACAGTCGTTCTCTTGTATATTTATGGGCTTTGTTGTTTTAGTTCCATATTTAGATGCTTATTAAAGTATACTTAAATTAAAACCTTACTTATACTAAGTTATTAGTAATCTAAGGTTCTGTCAGTCCTACCGGGAGACTAAGTCAGGGTTCAGTGTCTTTACCCAAGGACACTTGAACAGCCAGAGCTGGGACACGAACCGCTGACCCTTCAATCATTGGACGACTCGCTCTACCAACTGAACCACAGCGGTCCCTGAATGAAATTACTGTTTTCTGATTGTAATTTTTTTGGTGTGGTAGATATTGGTGGTTATTTGGAGTGCTCTGAAATTGTATTTCAACATCTACTACATCAGTTAAGTTTATTTTTTTCAATAATTTTTATTTGAAATAATAGAAATAACAGTACAATATAATTTAATGACTTAATTCCACTAAATTGCACCACATCTATGTTGTTAAGTTATGTTCATTTATATCCACAGTATAGTTCCCCCTAATAAAAAAATAATTTGTTGGAAATACTTAAAAAGAAGAATATGTTACAGCAACTGAATACATCTGAGTTAGTATTCAGTACTATTTCTGAAACTTTGAGTATTCACAACTGAATATATTTAATTATTCTGAACATTCGGGTTTACAGTGCATGTAAATCGATTTCTTGTTGTTATTAGACTGTAATTAACAGTCCTCTTAAACAAAACCTGCATCAAAAATGTTTTATTTCATAGTGCTCTGTGTTAATGTGTTTTAAATACATGTTTCTTTGGTTCAAACCTTAAACACATGTTGTCCAGCTGAGTGGATATTTATGTAACTCCATAAAAAATAGGTTCATTACAAAGCTTTAAATCACCTTGGTTTTTTTCATGCCTAAAAAAACAATAACAACACTAAGAAAAAAAAAAAATTAACTAAGATTTTCATAATTCATGCATCAAAGGGTTAATACAAATCAAATGAATCACATAAGCAAGAATAATTGAACTGACAAATGTTATGGGTCAAAGTGATTTTTAATTTCTTCAACAGTGACTAAAACTTAATTTTCTAATCTAATTTACTTATCTGTGCTTCCATGGTACAGGCCCACAGTAACAGACAGAAGTGGGATGATGTAAAAGTGAAAAAAATCAATAGCTTTAAAAATAAAACTGAGTGTCTGACTTATTGCAGAGTGAATGAAACAATATCCTATGACTTCAACCCTCATAGACCTTAACAGCCACCGCCTTCTGATCTTAATAACTTGAACCATTAATCCTATCAATACATTTAAATAATTCATGTAAATGCTGTTTATCAGCTTTTCATGGTCATCAGATATGACCCAGTTGGATGTTCAGAGGCTTCACAGTCAATGTGGAAACACTATCATCTTCAGGAACATTGATTCTTTAGTAAATGACTAATGACAATAGTGTATGGTGTAGATGTTTATTTTTTATAATAATAATAATAACAACAACAATAATAATAATAATAAATTTTATTTGTATAGTGTTTTTCTGGACACTCAAAGACGCTTTACATTATTGCAAAAAAGCAATACATTCAAAGACATTTTAAAATAGTACAAAAAAATCATTAAAGCAGTACACATAAGACAATTGCAGGACATAGGACAGAACATGAGGACACTACATGACACGGCACATTAATCACACATTAAAAGCAGTTCTGAAAAGGTGAGTTTTGAGATGGGATTTGAATAGATGGAGGTCTGTACAGTCACGGATGTATTTGGGGAGGGAGTTGCAGAGGGTGGGAGTAGCCATGGAGAAGGCTCTGTCACACCAGGTCCAGTACTTGGTTCTGACTGGAGGAGCAGAGGATGTATGTTATGTTAATAACATATTTTGGTGAAAAGGTCACTTTTTCTTCAGTTTTCTCTGTTTTGATATAATAACTATTGATTTTACTTTGAGTTTAATGTATATGAATGTGAATTTTCAGAATTTATTGTGATATTATTATCTTCATTTTGCTTTTTTTTTTTTTTTATTAATTTATTTATTTTTTATCATTTTTTTCTATATCTCATTTACCAATCATTCAGACCAGGGGCTGGGCCATGTGGATGAATCAGTTAGAAGAGGGGAACATTTAATACAGGACATTGGCCTTCGAGGACTGAAGTTTGACACCATAATTTAGACTAAAGGTCACCAGCCCTGGTCCTGAAGGGCAGGGATCCTGCATGCTTTATAGTGTTCTTCCAACACACCTGATTAAAATGATAAGCCTGTCATCAAGCTCTGCAGAAGAGGGAAATAGCTAAAACATGCAGGACATCAGCCCTTGAAGACCAGAATCGGTAAAACATGATCTAAATGAGATATAGGAAACAAACTCGTTTTCATTAAAAATACAAAATGAAGAAGAAAATATACTAAATTCTGATAATTCACTGTGGACAGGTTAAATATAGAAGGGAAAAAATCATACAGTGGTCACCAAAATACTATAAGGTTAATATGATTGTTAATGGGATATAGAAACAACTACACAAAACCTAGTTATCATTAAGAATGCAAAATGAAGAGGATAATATCATACTAAATTCTGATAATTCACTGTAGACAGGATAAACGTAAAGGGAAAAAATTATTTGGTGGTCTCCACAAAAATACTTTAAGGGTTAATAGTAGTAGGTGAAGCATGCTTGTACAAACACGTACTGATGTAAATCTAGTGTGACTGGTTCTATGCAGCTCATTCTGTACCCTGATGAAGGCTGCTAATACAGTGGAACATACAATAATAACACACCCGTTCCTCCAGAGCATGATCATGATGATCAGTGAGAGAAATCAATACTGTTTTGTCGACGCATTGATCCCATTTGTGGCGAGAGCGATTAAAAGAGAGCAGAGGGCCCTTTTGTAAAGTCACCCTGCATTACTGTTCACATTTGTCTCCTTATTGATCAGAACCTGTTTCAGTTTTTCTTTTTTCTTTTTTTTTTTTTTACACTGTATTTACTCCTGAGTTAAAATGTCACTGGGAATGACAGTCTTCAAATGAGTTTCAATGCTGTATGTTTTAGACACCCCTTAAAACATTAATATTTGGACATGTGAAATGTGTCCAAAAATAAAACAATTGTTCTTTTGCCTGTAATTTTGTTAATATGTGTGTGCATAAAACATTTTGAGTGGTATCAGTGCTTCACTGTCAGCAGTGTATTTCCACCCCTTTTTAAAACAACATAATCATCCAGTAATGTAGTTTCCCATATGGAGTTAGTCATTCAGGAAAACTTTCACTGATGAATATTCTGCACTGAGCTTAATGTGGCTCCATATTTTAATTTGACACTTTGCCATTTGCTTGCGGAGGCACATTTGGAGGACACGATTCTTAAAACATTTCTTGGCTTGGGTGTATAATTGAAGTAATGGTAGCCAAAAAGTGCTTTAGGAGTCTCTTAGACTTGTTCAGTGATGTACTGTATGTCAAATGTGCAGGTAATTCAGATGGAGATGCAGGATGAAAATGCAACACAAACCTGCAAAATTATATTTGCTTTATACAAATAATAATATGCAAACCCATGCAAATAATAATTATGTTTATTTACTATGTATTTCTATGTTCTCTCTCCTGTTCTCTTTCCAGGCAGTATTGTATACTTAGGGATGATGATCGGAGCGTTTTTCTGGGGTGGGATGTCAGACAAAGTGGGTCGCAGACAGTGCCTCCTTATATGCATGTCCACCAATGGATTCTTTGCCTTCCTGTCATCTTTTGTCCAGGGATATGGCTTATTCCTCCTCTGTCGTGTCTTCGCAGGCTTCGGGTAAGTGATGAAGAAGAGGTTGGTGTGAGGTCACTGAGCAAGGCTTGACAGCACTTCACATGATATAAGAAACAGTGATTTTTTTTTCTGTTACATTTCTTACTTTCTTAATAAATTGCATTTTTTGGAAATATAGGTTTTATTCCACTATAGTAAAAAAAAAAAAAAAAAAACAGTTGAAGATCAGTAGCATTTTCATTAAAAAAATTCACTATTCCTTACATGTTATTTCCAAGATATAGAAAGTGTGTGTCATAAGGCTGCAGTGTATTTCTTATGCTCTCTCATTTATCTCTTCTAACCGTTCCTTTAAGAGCTAATTTAGTAATTGCATCCGCCTGTCTCTCCCCAGAGACCTGTGGAGTAATTGAAAAGGCTGTCTAAAGCACCGGTACAACCTGTGCATCTGAGTCATGAAGAACCAACACCGATAATTTTTGCAGAAAAATATGCTTCTTTGTGATTATTTTTACTTTATTCTCTTTTCATATAAAACAATCCCAAAGGCTTTCAGTATTTCCAGTGCAAAATAAGTGAATAGGAGCCGTACAAAGTAGTTGAACATTGTTTAATACATTTTTTTTAATAGAACATTTTGCATATTTAACATTTGCTTCACAACAAACCAGTAATTGTATTTTATCTTTGCATTAGATTTGTTTTATTTTTGGCAAAAAATAATAAAATACAACCAGACTATTCCTCCTATTTTCATGGTATGGTTTGGTCCAGGTATCAGAACTTCTGCTGATTCTCATCAACATATACATTCATCCAAAAAGTGAAACTATATTTTATTTGTACATCAATGGGAAAATGTTCTACAGTTTAAAAAAATATTTCACCTTTCTCATCGCACAAATCATGAAGTCTATTGTAAGCAAAATATTGATCTATGTTTGCACAGTATTGAAGTTATAGAGACCAAAGAGTTCTTTTTTTCCTGTGATCTCAAATTCCTGATGGCACCCCTGGGTGTCCATTACTAACTTTTCCACTCTCTCTTTTTCTTGCAGGATAGGCGGTGCTGTTCCCATTGTTTTCTCCTTCTTTGCAGAGGTGCTGTCTAGGGAAAAAAGAGGTGAACATCTTAGCTGGCTCTGCATGTTTTGGATGATTGGAGAGATTTATGCATCTGCCATGGCCTGGGCCATCATACCCCACTATGGTGAGTTCTCCAGAAGAGGAATTGTTTCTGACGTTATTTTGTCTCAATTAATCATCCCAGAGTTGTTGTTTTTTTTTACTCACTGAAATGGTTATATTTCAGTATTTCACTGATTCTTCCATTTTCTTTCGTTCTTTCTTTCTTTCTTTCTTTCTTTCTTTCTTTCTTTCTTTCTTTCTTTCTTTCTTTCTTTCTTTCTTTCTTTCTTTCTTTCTTTCTTTTTCTTTTTAAATAAACTGAAAGTGGTAAAACATAAAAAAGGGCCACTAAAAACAATAGTATAAAGAAGTTTGGCTTGACTTTATGACCTTATATTAAGTCCCTGAGCTTTACTAGAGGTAGTGAAGCTTGAAAGACTTTCCCATGCTTCTGGGTTAAGGTGCCAATTTTTGTTGCCATTGGAATCAATCACTTAATAGCTTTGACTGACTGCAGGCCAGGTTGGAAGCAGAGGTTAAGAGATTAATGCATGCATGGATACTGAGGAGCAGACATGCGCTGACAGGGTGAAGGTGGGACCATGAAAGACGCAGCTGTGAGTTATGACAGAATTACATTAGATATCAGTGACGCCAATCATGACAGCAAACAAAAACAAGGATGTGCTTTCAAGTTGAGTCTCCTTCTTCTCTTGTTCTCACTCCCTGTTCAGTTCTTCTCTACTTTTCGAACCTGCTGTCCCTTCCTTTTACAGCCTCGCCTCTCCTCTTGTTTTGTACTCTCCCCATCTCGCTGTCTAATGCTGTCCTTCCTTTTATTACCTCTCCTCTCTCTCCATTCTCTGTCTCTGCACAGTGTTCTTCTTGATCAAGCATAATTAGGTTTTTCTCCTTGCTCTAATAGGACAAAGCTACAGCTAGAGGTGATTTATGACCAGACCATGCTTTAGCCAACCTGTGACGTCAGTGAAAAAGGAAGTGTGTGTGTGTGTGTGTGTGTGTGTGTGTGTGTGTGTTGCTGTAAGTGGCATAGAGGGTGTTTTACAGAGCTGTAGCTACATACAGGTCTTCTTCAAGGGAAATTGAAGGCAATAACATCTGACACTGTTGGAGGTCATTCCAGTTAACATGTAGAAAACACACCCACACCCACACACACCCACACACACCCACACACACACACGCATACTTGTTTACATGTGTCATATTTTTTAATACAATAAAATAATTATGTTACAAATGTGAAAATAAAATTAGATATATATATAATCATTTAAAAATAACATAAATAAATAAAAATATAAATAATATGTATTTTTCAAAAATTATCAATAAATAAAAAGTTAATTAAATAAAGAAATACATAAAAATAAATCCTTTTTTTTTAGTAAACACATTTTCAAATCTGTCTTCAAACTTGTTTCCTCCATTCTTTGTGGGGACTTCCGGGAGAAAAAAATTATTAGGCCACATGATTTCTATTTTACTTGTTGGTACCTTTATTTATCTTTAACCCTCATGGGGGCCTGAATTTTGGTCCCCATAGTGTCAGAGGTCCCCATGGTGTGACTGTGTAAAGATATCAATGTCCTCATAAAGATACAAATACAAGCACAGACACAGACACACACACACACACACACATATATATATATAGACAACATTCACAACAACACCATTCTGCAGGTTGTGATCAGGGTCTTGCCAGTAACACAGTGACGTAAACACAAAAGCACACTCTGCTCTACATATATCCACTCTCACATGGATGCACAGAAGCACACTGCTCAGACCCTCACAAAACCCTGTGAAACCGGAACAAGCCTTCATGTGAGAAAACTCTGCTGTCAGATCTGCTGATATCATATTGAAGGACAATCGTGGCCTTTCTTTGCTCTTGTTGTCTCTGACTCTTAGTACAACTCTGGAGAGATGCATACACTGTAGACCCGAATAAGTTAGCAGAACTCCAAAAATGTAAGGCAATCAATTGCCTTGGTTATTCTAAGTTGATGAAACTTAAAAAAAAATAAAAAGTATTCAGAACTTAAAATTTAGATGCTGATTAAAGTATACTTTAAATAAATTAAAACATTACTTACTATTCTAAGGTTCTGTCAGTCCTACTGGGAGACTAAGTCAGGGTTCAGCGTCTTTGTCCAAGGACACTTGGACATGTGGACAGACAGAGCCAGGACACGAACCACTGACCCTTAAGTAATGGGACAACCCGCTCTACCAACTGAACCACAGCCACCCCTGAATAAAATTACTGTGTTTTGTGATTGTATGTTTTTTGGTGTAATAGATATTGGTGGTTATTTGGAGTGCTCTGAAATTATATTTCAGCATCTACTACATCAATTAAGTTTATTCTTTTTTAATCATCTGTATTTGAAACAATAGAAATAACATATCATTTTCAGCATTTAATGACTTAAATCCACTAAATTTGTTCCTCATCTATGTTTTTAAATTATGTTCACTTATATCCACAATAGTTTCCCTTAATAAAAAAATATTAGTTGGAAGTACTTAAAAAGAAGAACATGTTACAGCAACTGAATACATTTAAGTTAGTAGTACTATTTCTGAAACTTTGAGTATTCACAACTGAATATATGTAATGTATTTGGGTTTACAGTGTACTGTATGTACCAATAGTTTCTATACTGTCCTCACGTTCTGCTGTACCTGCACCCAGGAGCATCATAGGTGAAAATATAACCAAATGCCTCCTGTAGTAATAGCATCCCTTTACAGCTGCATGAGCAAAGATAAAAAAAAAAGTGATGTTTTCTGATACAAGTGCCTCCACACTGGTGTTTAATACACCATTAGAGCACTCATTTATCTTTTCTACTCACTGCCTCATAATGTCTCCCAAAAGCCCCCTGCCTGAGTCACAGCTGAAGGAGGTTTGTGCAACATAGATCCTCATCACTCTAATGAGAGTTGGAAAAGTGAGGTTTAAATGTACTAGCTGCAACAAAACCCACTACTTACCTACCTACAGTATCTATCTATCTATCTATCTATCTATCTATCTATCTATCTATCTATCTATCTATCTATCTATCTATCTATCTATCTATCTATCTATCTATCTATCTATCTATCTATCTATCTATCTATCTATCTATCTATCTATCTATCTATCTATCTATCTATCTATCTATCTATCTATCTATCTATCTATCTATCTATCTATCTATCTATCTATCTATCTATCTATCTATCTATCTATCTATCTATCTATCTATCTATCTATCTATCTATCTATCTATCTATCTATCTATCTATCTATCTATCTATCTATCTATCTATCTATCTATCTATCTATCTATCTATCTATCTATCTATCTATCTATCTATCTATCTATCTATCTATCTATCTATCTATCTATCTATCTATCTATCTATCTATCTATCTATCTATCTATCTATCTATCTATCTCGCTGTGCTGACTCAGTCATCCATAGACTTAGTCAATTATGTACATAATCTCTGTAATGAGATTTCCAGTGGCATGGGTGAAACGCTAACCCTGAGGGGCATGACGCTGCGCTACATTTCTATTGAAAAGGCAATCACTGCTGAACAACTTTTTGTTCTTTCTCTCTCACAGTTATGTTGTTTTCTGCCTCAATTTCTCTTTATTTCTCTCTTACTCTGCCTCAGCTCAGTTCAGACTCGCAAACAAACACACAGGAATTCAGGGGAAAAATAGAAAAGGATGTGGAGAAAGTGGGAGTGTACACAGGTGAGACGATGTCGTGATGAAAAACAAACACAGTCACTGGAATTGAGACTCATTGCGGAGCGCGTCATGAATTGCACTGTGTTATAAATGAACTACGTGAAGTCACTTTTTATTATATTGTGTTGCATTTTATATTGCACAATAAAATACGCATGTAAAGATGACATATGATTTTCAAAGAATTTTCATGTTCTCTTCTATACTTCTGCATTCATGTCTCTCAGGTTCTATTGTGGGATGTATTCATGCCACTTATGACAAACACCCACCTCCCTTTGAAAATACTTGTTTTTAGCAGTTGATGTGCAGTGCTATCAAAGCCGGATTTGAATATACTATGAGATTAATTCCAAGCAGCCCTTATTCTGGCATAACTATTAGCGTTAACTCCCCCCACCCCTCATTCCACCCCCGACTCCTATCCTATGTCTGTTGATGGATAATGGTGCTATTCCCTTCGGAGCAGTATCTCCATGAGGCACGATCTGTCAAGAGACGTGGGAGGTCACAACTGACATGGCAACCCCTCTCTCTGTTTCCAACCAAAAAAGGGTGTGTGTGTGTGTGTGTGTGTGTGTGTGTGTGTGTGCGTGTGGGGGGATTCATACCTACTTTGCACATTTGATAGTTTCATCCTGCCTGGTCTTAGTATTATCACTGTTGTACTAAACTCTACTTCTCATAACAAAATAGTCGTATATAGACAATTTTTCATGTCAGACGTTATCATTATCTTGATGTAACTGAGTGTTGTCCCTCATGCATGAAAATGAAGGTTCAGTAAGTGTAATTATAGAGACTAGAAGAAATAAATCATCCAAGTCATATTTAGGGATGCATTTTTGTATCAATATCACCTATATAGTATAATAGATGTTATTAATTTCTGATCCTTTTCCGAGTCAGTGCAAGTTTTTCATGTCTACATCGAGCATGTGTGCATCTACCCTTTTGTGAGAGTCTATATAAGCCTGTGTGTGCGTGTGTATGTGTGGAGTCTGTGCGGGGGATGGGGGGGGGGGGGGGGGGGGGGTGTCTATGTGTGTGTGTGTTACAATGATTAATGAGTCTGCAAGAGAGCCTGTGGGCTGAGATCAGGTGCAACAAGATTTAACTTAGCAGAAAACACTCAATTCCTTTCCTACACATTCAATTAACCTGTCCCTGTGCACTTCTCTCAGCTTTCTCTGCAGAGCCATTCATCTCTGAGCGTACACATCATTCTGCCTCTGCTTTGGAGTGCTCCCTTTTAAATGCCATCTTTTATTTGTGGACCGTTTGTGTATGTAAAATGAAGTTCAATCATAACATTTAATCTCATACTCACAGATCAAACGGCGTGGCCCCTGTCAGATAAGGGCACGCAATATAAATGGTATAGCAAATATTAGCATTATTATCTGGCACTTGTATTTGCATTGCTTCTGTTACTCTTGTGAATTGAAGAGAGGATCTAAAACGGTGCCTGAAGCATTTGTAAATAATTAATCATTTAGATACAGAATTCATTGTTGTCGTAACCTGCGCAGTTATGAGTCACTGTAGTAGTTATTCTAGCAGGCATTTCAGTACTACTTCAGTCTCTGACACTTTCACTCTTCCATTCAGCAAAATTAATATGGACCAAATAATAAAATCTAGAGATATGCAACATGTGGCCTGTAAGCCAAATTGGGCCTATTATAGTGTAGTGTAGTGTACTAGTATTAGTGACAGGTGGACACAAATATAAGCCAATTTTTCATAATTCATAATAAAAATAAAGTGATCCAAACTGTAACTTATTTTTTTCTTAATACTTTGCATTTTTTCCCCATATTCAGCTCAAGTAGTAAGACTGATAATGCAATTCAGTTATTAAATAACAGCAAAATTACTTCTAATAACCTCTACATCTGTTCTATAGGCCCAAAACATGCCCTTGCTGAAGTTAAGCAGAGATGTCAAAGGTATTCATATCCATTACTTAGAAGCCATTCAGGTGAAAGCTTAGGTGGTGTCACAGGGACCTACAGTATAGTACACTACACCTCCTCCCCAAAAAATATGTTCCTAAAGGCCGTAATGACCATAATGTTATATTAAAATTAGGGCTGTGAAATTATTAAAAATTGTAATCACATTATTGGCAGGGTTGCTTTGGATTAATTTAAATTAATCATGATCAAAACACTTTGTTTTGTACCCAAGCTTCCCCATGAAATACACAAAAATACAATAAGAAACACAAAATACACAGAAAAAAACCAATGCAAAAATATGCTAAAGTACCCTAAATTTAACCAAAAAGTATAAATTAACAACTAAAAAGCTTTGAAAAATCTATAACATATTCAAAAGGTCTTCCAAAATATGGAAATAAAACAACCAAAAAATTTGATAAAATATCTAAAACATAAAAAAAACATGACTATATGTGCAATTAACATGTTTATTCAATACCTTACAGTTTCAACAATACAATGTGAAATGGTAAATGGACTGCACTTATATAGCACTTCTCCACCTTCATGGTGCTCAAAGTGCTTTACATTAGCCTCACATTCACCCATTCACACACACACACTTACACCAGTAGGTTTCTAAGGTTCTGTCTACTGGGAGCCTAAGTCAGGGTTCAGTGTCTTGCCCAAGGACACTTCGACATGTGGACAGCCAGAGCCGGGACGCAAACCACTGACCCTTCAGTCATCGGATGACCAGCTTTACCAACTGATCCATCTAATTATGTTAACATTTTTAATCATATTACTCATGATGATGGATTAATCCACATTAATGCATTAATTTTGACAGCCCTAATTAAAACGTTAATGTTGAAACATTTGGGATGAAGTACTCTACCCGTTTCAGCTGCATATCTACCCGTTCAAAATAAATGTTTTTAGTCCAATAGAAATATATTAAGGATGTCACAAGGATGGTTAGGACCCAGGTGCAACACACAGGAGCAGGAAGCAGTTCAGGAGTGTTTATTTCAATTAACAGTAGAGGGGAGCAGGAGCAGAGATGGTGGGTTGTGGGTAGCTGGCAGGAAAGTGTATTAGGAGACTGGCAGACAGGCATAGGGAAGGACTGAGGAGAAACAGACTGATCAGGAGACAAATGAAGAGAGGTGGAAAAGGAACAGGCTCAGGTCCAAAACTAGAATGCAATCAGGTCTGACAGGTACTGAGGATTACAATCTGGCAGCAAAAGGAGAGCAGAGAGGTGAATATAAACAGGCAGCCAGAGGGGCTGCATCTGTGATGACAGGCGAACAGAGTTGACTTGATGTGGTGGGTGTGGCTGAGTGAGTGAGGGAGCAGAAAGGTGAAAGGGAATTGGCTGAAACGGTGGGGCAAGAATCATATATATGTACTGAGCATTAACATGTGTTTCAAGGAGCAGAAGATATGATGACTAGTGTTAACCCCATAAATGTAATAACTCCTCACAAATGTAATAAGTGGAGAAGGAAGCGGAGAAAGAACATGCAAACTCCACACAGAAAGGTCTAGTGTGGGATTCGAACCAGGGTCCTTCTTGCTGTGAGGCACGAGTGCTAACCACAATAAAAAAAAAACTCCTCTAGTGACTTAGATTTATTTTATTGTATTTTTTCTGGTCTAATAGGTTTAGATTCAAACTCCACTTTTGTTTATTTCCACTACTCCCTGCTATCCCTCAAGAACTACAATTTCCATACCCATATATTTACATCATGTGTTACTGCTGCTGTTGTTGTTGTCATTATCAGCACTATTAATCATGCAACAAGATGGAAAAATGCACATTACATACCCTCTCACACACGCGTGCACACAAACACACAGACATCACCACTATGACAACTAATTGTGAAATACTGTATAACATTGTATGTAATTGTTTTGTTCACTTGGTGTTGTTTAAATAAAAAAGTAAGGCCTAACACCCATTGTGTTATTGATGTTCACCACTGAATTTAAGTGTTAAGAAATAACTTTTCCAGTGTCAAAGCTACTTAACACTAATGACTCCAAAGAGTGTTGATTTTGAACTACATGAAAACATATACCCAAGACTGATAACATAACATTCTTGCACAGGTTCTGTGTGAATGAAACAACAATACCAAGAGGTTTTTTTTTTGTTTGTTTTTTTAAACTTACTGCAGTTTTTCATTGTCCCAGGCAGTGTTGAATTAACTCCATCTATTTATTTTAAAACTGAATATATGACACTGATTGTGTAAAACCTCAGTTAACTCTCAATTATTTTCACCAACACTGGAAGTTATCTTTTTAAATTTTAATTTGCCTGTTGTTGGAATAACTCTGAAAGAATTAAAATACTTTGACACTGCATGTTTTACACTGGGAAATTTACTGTATATTTTATTCAACTGTTTACAGGTTGGAGTTTCAGTATGGGTTCTGCGTACCAGTTTCACAGCTGGAGGGTGTTTGTGGTTGTCTGTGCCCTGCCCTGTGTGTGCGCTGTTGTGGCACTTACCTTCATGCCTGAAAGTCCCAGATACTTCCTAGAGGTAAAGTTATTACCCCGCCCCTCGAAGGGGAGGCTACGGTTATTGTTTTTGGTTCAGTTTGTTTGTTTGATTGCTAACCCTCTAGCAGAAAAACTATGGATTGAATTGATACCACACCGAGTGACCCAGAATAGATCTCATTACAATTTGGAAATAGTAACTCAGTTAAAAATTTTTTTCATAAATTTGTAAAAATCCCCCCACCCCCATTTTATTTCAAAATTATTGTAGCAGCAACACTATAATTTGAATTCATACCATATTTGGTTAATAGATTTCCAGTAACCCAAAGTAAATATCTTTTTTTTTTAATCAGAAGGTTTTTTTAACTCTCTTTTTTTCTCCTCATTTTCTTATAATGGGCAAAATTTCACATGCTTGTATCAGCAAAACTCTTGGGTGAATTGATACCAGATTGTGATTATATATTGCCAATGACTCAAAATAGTTTTCATTACAATTTGGGAACAGTAGGTCAAAGTAAAAAAAAATGTAATGATTTTTTAACCCCCCCCCCCTTTTATTTACTATAATGGCTGAAATTTTAAATGTCTGTAGCAGCAAAACAACTACTAGTTGAATTCATACCAAATTGTATTTATAGACATGAATTTATGTGACGTTTTGGGAAAATTCTGTCAAACTTAAAATGTTTTCTGAATTTTAAAATATTTTTTTCTTCTCCCATTTATTTATAATGGGCAAAACTTCACATCTATAAAAACATTAATTTAGCTTCAATTTACTTCAAACGTGACATATACTGTATATGGAGGCAATTGATATACTGACATCAGCACACACATACAGCTCTGGAAAAAAAATAAAGAGAACATTGCATTTTCCTCTGAAATCAGCGTATCTGCATGTATGACATCAATTCCATTCCTGTATGTATTGAATTCTGACACAATCACACTTCATTCTACGTAATAAACATCTGATCCATGTTTTATTTAAGCAGAAGTATAAACACCACTATTGTGGCCATCACTGTCTTCTAACTATAGCAAATAAAACTGTGTTATTACTACCATAAATTGGAATCCAAACATACGTCTTGAAAACTACTGGACTTCTGCTCTGATGATTTTCACAGACTCTGAGGATTGTTTTTTTTTCTATCAGGACAATGTTCCTGGTTTCAACTACAGTAAGTGTGGATGACAGACCACCAAATGAAGACCAATCTCTTGATCTGAACCCACTTTGAAATCTTCTGGAGGAAAATAGATGTATTTATTTTTATTTATGAATGCATTTGGCAGATGCTTTTATCCAAAGTGACTTACAGAGGAAAATGTATCAGGCTCTCTAACAAAGTTGGATGGTTGGTCACAAGCCAACAAACATTGCTGAACTTTTTGAATTTCTCTGCATAAAGTCAAACAACAGCAATAAAGGACAGCCAAGACACGTGAAAGCTGTCACTAAAAATCTAGTTTATTCAACCAAACATTGATTTCTGAACATTTCCGAAGTTACAGCATTAGTATTATTTTATTCATAAATCAGTATGAACTGGTTTTCTTTGCATCATTTGAGGTCTGAAAACACCTGCATTTATTTGTTATTCTGATCATGTGTTGTGTTCTGGAAATACATGCTCTAAATAAAACAAACAATAAAACAAACAATTATTGAAAATTTGGGAGAAATATTGTTGGTAGTTTAGATACTAAAACAAAAATGTTAATTTTACTCCATCACATACCTACTGTATACGTGTTCAAATTACAGAAAGTGATAATTTTGCAGTGGTTTCTTTTTTTCCCATAGCTGTAGACATAATAACATCACCTGGATCAATGCTGAAATAAGCTACAAAACATGTGAGGGCTGGGGTTTGTCATGCCTGGCACCATTGGTTTAGTATTCTTTTAAATTCTTAAAGTACACAAACGATGATCTCTAAAATCTACAGGAATGAGCTTCACGACACTTGATCTGTGAAGAAAAATTGGGATTACTAGGACATTTCACAACAGATGTTTAATCAGACCAAACACTGAATCATGCAAGTTATTTGAAGACAGCTTTAACACATCCCTGCAAAATACAAGCATTGAGATCTGTGACAGTGGGTTTACTGCAGCGGGATAATAACCCTTTGAAGTAAAATGAGTCACTGTTGTCGTGACTCTCATCATTTTGGCCCATCTCAGAAAAATCAAAGGAGATGTGTACAGTATATCTTGCTATGTATTCATCACCATTCCCAGGTAAGTGAGGCTAGTGCTGATCCCATCAATTTCTCTGTCTCTCTCTCTCTCTCTCTCTCTCTCTCTCTCTCTCTCTCTCCATATCTTTGCTCTCCCTACTGTCAGGTGGGGAAGCATGATGAAGCCTGGATGATCCTCAAACAGATCCACGACACCAACATGAGAGCGCGTGGGCAACCAGAAAAAGTCTTCACTGTGAGTGTTTGTTTCCCCTGTGCGCTGTCATGGTTAGGTTTCTGGATGCTTAAAGAAGGAAAGAGGCTTATATTCTGCCACTGCTGAGACAGGTTTTAACAATTTCTCTGTGCAGGATCATTTCTGAATTATGAAGATTCTCAAAGCAGTTTTATGTCATTCAGACTTATTTGCTGTATGAGCTGCACTTTAGGAAAGCCTCTTAGCCAACACATGTTCCTTAAATTGATCATTTACTGTAGTATACATAGTTAATATTACCCTTACTATACACCCTGTTGTGTTGTCCTTCTAATCTTTGGAGTGATTATGTTAAATATGTTAAAAATGAATTGTAATGATCATTTTCTTAATTAACTATCTCAGGTAAATAGGATCAAGATTCCAAAGCAGCTGGATGAATTTGTGGAGATGGAGTCAGAGTCTGGCAATCCAGTTTCCAAAGCTTTCTTCAGGATAAAGGCTGAAGTACATGGGGTAAACAGCTCATCACGTTCTCACAAATTAACAAAAGAAGGCTTTCACACATATGTTTGCTCACTCTGCTCTCTCGTCTCTCCTTAGATTTATCTCAATCTCATGAAATGCTTCAACTACCCTATGCGTGAGAACATGACGAGGCTAGCCATAGTGTGGTTCACATTGTCTTTCGGGTGAGATTTGATGTCATTTGTTTCACAGAAAACTCAGACAAGTCTAATTTCTTCAGTCAGATAATAGTACTACGCACTCGGCCTTGCAGCCACATTGCCTTTCTGTCATTTTGATCTCTCTGCTGTGCACAAGTTGCACAGACTCAAAATCAATCACACTCTGTGGATCAATATTGGTCCATTGCCATCTTAGTGGGAGGAGAGATAGAACTGAAAGAAGCCTGAGATTAAAAAAAGAATCCGACCAGACAGTAAGTGCATGTATCTTTTGAGCCTTTTCTGTATCTGTCACTGTCACTGTCACTCAGGCTGCACATTTAATAACATATGAGCCAGCCTCAAAAACACACTCCAAGGTCAGATTGATTTGATGTAATTTGCAAAATAAGCCTCTTTTTACTGGTATGTTACTATTTTGTGGTCATTGCAGTTATTATGGCCTGTCGGTTTGGTTCCCTGACGTCATCAAACACCTTCAGGCTGATGAATATGCATCAAAAGTGAAGATTCACAGTAATGAACGCATTGAAGATTTCACCTTTAACTTCACGTTGGAGAACCAGATTCATAAAAACGGGCTTTTCATCAGCGACCGGTAGGACATGTTCGTAAGGTTAATGTCATAGAAAGTGTCTCAGTCATTTTATAACTGTAACTGTGTTTTCCCCCATTTAGATTCATCAATATGAAGCTGAGGTCTGTCACCTTTATTGACTCAACGTTTCGTAACTGCTATTTCGATGATGTGACATCGGTGGGCTCCTTCTTCCGTAACTGTACCTTCATTGATGCATTCTTCTTCAACACAGGTAAAGATTTGTATTTTTTTAACCACAGTTTGACATGCATTACATACACAACGTATCTTTCTATCATTTACACATTAGATCACAGGTGTCAAACATAAGGCCCGGGGGCCAAATCCAGCCCGCCAAAGGGTCTAATCTGGCCCTTGAGATGAATTAGTGAAATGTGAAAATAGACATTAAGATATTAATAATAATTTTACTTGACGTTCCACATTCAAACCAATTCAATCTGAAGTGGGTCAGACCAATAAAATACAATTATAATAATCTATAAATCTATTAAAAAATATATACTTTTTTTGTCTTTGTAAGTGTAAATATTTTCACATATTTATACTAAAACAAAGTAGAATTTCACTAAATATTTGAATAGTCTTGAACAAATATGAAAAACCTAAAGTGTTTCAAGAGAAGTCAGTCCAATTTTAAGAATAATCTGTGTCATGGATCGGGGTGAGGTGAAAGGAGGACTCCATTGCACAGTACTGAAGGGAAAAATAATTTAATAACAAAACTGAGAAACATGAAGACAAGACAGACAAAACCTGGGAGCAAACGGTCAGAGTCCGTGGTGATGATGAATGTCCGGGTTATGGTGATTGAGGCGATGGCAGAAGATGTCCGGGTTATGGAGGTGACAATACTGAATGGTCCCGCACTGGCAACTGCAAGCCTTACTGCTTTTATAGCCACAGATGAGGAACGGCTTGCAGCTGCGCAGTGCGGGACCAGGTGAGTGTGGATGAGCACTGGGGTAAAGGTCACCGGAGCGGAGGTCATGACAAATCTGCCTGATATTAAATATTTTGTCTATGTATTTGATCCAATTTGGTCTGAAACTTATAATGAACATCTGAACATGATAAACTGAAGCATAATATTGTTAAAATTAGGCTTATTATTTTATTTTATTATTCTATTTGGAGTTGACATTATTTATGTATTATTATGTTACTATTTCACTGGTTCGGCCCGATTCAGATCAAATTTAGGTGAATGTGGCCCCTGAACTAAAATGACTTTGACACCCCTGCATTAGATCCATCAGATGCTTGTTTTAAATGGAAGTAAAAATTGTAGTAAAAAACCAAAACTGTCTTATTATTGTCTTGCTATGTTTCCTTTGTGCAGACATTGATGAATCCAAGTTGATAGATGGCACAGAGGTGATAAACAGCACATTCACCCACAACAAGACCGGTTGTCAGATGACATTTGATGATGACTACAGTGCCTACTGGGTTTACTTCATCAACTTCCTGGGAACACTGGCTGTTTTGCCTGGCAACATTGTGTCTGCCCTTCTCATGGACAAAATCGGTCGCCTCTCTATGTTGGGTAAGAAACGCTGCAGAGAGCATGGTTCATATTTATGTGTTTGAATGTGACCAAGGTTCAGTACACACCTTTTTCTTTTGTGTGTGTGTGTGTGTGTGTGTGTGTGTGTGTGTGTGTGTGTGTGTGTGTGTGTGTGTGTGTGTGCACTCAAGTAATTGCTTTTCACATTGGCTGTAGGATGTTGAGATGATTCATGCTATAGATGAGACATCCATCATGGACTGGAGGCTGGTATTTTGATTAATACTGTGACATTTTGTTGAACATTAGCCAAATGAATGTCACTTGGACTAATTGTTGCTGACTGTCAAGCATTTGTTTGTGTATCTATTAGGATTGTACAAAAATCTGAATTTCAAAATTGAACCCATAAAGACCTAAACAGCCACTAGTGACCAAAATCATCTGCCAAACTTCTGAACCACTATTAAAAATATACTGAAATATATGGAACCTCTGAGCAACCAAATGGGTCATATCTGATAACCACGAAGACAGAATTTACACCATTTATTTACATGTATTGATGGGATTATTGGATACTCATTAAATATTTTAGATCAGTAGATGGTTTTGGTCAGCAGTGGATGTTTGGGTCTTTATGAGTTAAAGTACTTTACAGGGTAATGTTGTTACATCTAAGGGTTAAGCTTTGTTATTAAGGCAGTGTAATTCTGGTCTGAATATATTGTCTGAAAACAATAAATAGCCTATCAATGGTGCCAACGAAAAAGGTTTGGCCAGATATTTAAAGAGTACATTTTTAATGTTAATTTGTGGTTAAATAAATAAATAAAATATTAATGCTAATAATAAATAAATAAATAAATAAGCCTATTTACAAGGTGTATATAAATTCCACGCAATAATATCTGTATGAAATATCTGTTGTAATCACATATATTATAAAGTGTAAAGCTTCATTATTTAATACACCTTAATTATCTCATCATCTGAACCCGCTTTATCCTAACTAGGGTCATGGGGGTCTGTCGGGGCCTAATCCACCTACAATGGGTGAAGGTGGGGTACACACCGTATGAGTCTCCAGTTCATCTCAGGGCTGAACATATATATACAAACAATCACTCTCACATTCACACCTATTGACAATTTAGATTAAGCAATTAACCTATCAGTGCATGTGTTTGGATGGTGGGAGGAAACTGGAGTACCTGGAGGAAACCCACACAGAAAGGTCTGGTGTGGGAATCGAACCAGGGACCTTATTGCTGTGAGACACGAGTGCTAACCACTGCAAAACTGTGCCGCCCCTACACCTTAATTATATATCATCAATTTTTTTTTTTATTTCATGGAATTCTAATTCTACTTCCTGCATTTTGAATTTGAATTGCAATTCTGAGTCCTGTTTGTAATCTCAGTTCAAATTCACAAATGGAAGTGGAATTCAGGGGTCATTCTCAATTCAGTTCTGAATTTTGCACAACCCTGGTATCTATATGTCCATCAGGTGGATCCATGGTTCTGTCGGGCATCAGCTGTTTCTTTCTATGGTTTGGCACCAGTGAGTCCATGATGATCTTTATGTTGTGCCTTTACAATGGCCTGAGCATATCTGCCTGGAACTCCCTGGATGTGGTGACAACGGAGTCATTTCCTACTGTCAGAAGGTAAGGAAAGCAAAAAGTACATCAGAACATGTACAATTATGTTCTTTTTAACAGATGCAGTGTTTGTTGACCTGCTGTACTAGTTTTAGCTACTTGCTGTAGCCTTCACCAGAAGTGTCACATAATATAGGACACAGCAAGAATAAAAATGCAACGTCATATACAAAATGCCATGCTTATCGTGCAATAAAACATATGTGGGAGAGACAGGGAGATCATTTGAAATACGTAAAAAAAAAAAAAAAAAAAAGAACACCAGACAGAATGTGAAAGAAAAATAACAGCATACAAACAAACAAGGGCAGAAAAACAACAAGCACATCAGGAAAACATTAAATCAGCCATTTCAGAACCACTGCAAGAGAGACAAGTGCACCATGGAGTAGAGAAAGGCCAGGGTCATCTGAGCTGAAAGCAACAGGTACCACTATGGATCAAAGAGGCCATTGAGATACAAAAACATAAAACAAAGGCAACTAGAAAAGCACTTTGAGAGCACAGGCCTCTGCTAAGGTAGAGATTTTGTTTGGCGTTGAAGCAGAATAATAAATCAATTTCAATTTGGATATCATACACCGGATGGGAAGACTTTTTGATTAATGCCGGATATACTAGTATGTACTTAACAGAAACACATTTCTGTCTCTTTTCATTCTTCAGAGGAACAGGCTTTGGGTTCTGCAATGCGTTGTGTAAGCTGGCTGCAGTCCTGGGGAATCTGATTTTTGGCTCACTTGTTGGAATCACCAAGGCTATCCCCATCCTCATGGCCTCGTCTGTTCTTGTCGGAGGAGGCCTGGTCGGTCTGCGGTTGCCTGACACCAGGGCGAATGTCCTCATGTAACACCAGCTCGACATTCATTCATCACACGGTATAAAACCTTGGTGAATCTATGAGGAACCCAGAGGACTCTTAAAACAGGAGTGCAAATGGCTTGGTTTATACATATCTTAACATTAAAGATCACACTGAAGAGTTTACTTTCCCTATGATCAGAGGGAAACTTGAAACAGAAGTCACACCAGTAGTTTTTACTTTAACCAACAATTGAGATGATTAGATTCTGTAAAACTCAATAACAACCTCTGCCATTTTATGAATGTACTGTTCAATGATGTTAGTCTCAGATATTTCATTTTAGTTCAAATTCTGTCAGGTTGATTTTTGTTCAGTGAGAAGTTGCACCTTCCGTTACCTTGTGTGGAGTTACTGCATGGATAAAGCTCAAGGCTTTTAATATTGATACAGTCTTATTAGAACAAGCCAGATGGAGAGAAAAGCTAAAAACAAGCTGTAATGAGCTCAGTCAAGCTGCTGTGCGACAACGAAGGGAATAGATGATCAGATGGAGTGACGCACTACACAGCTGTATGACATCTGGCTTGGCCACAAGACCCACAAATACAGGGTATGATGTCGATGCAGCGCAACTGCTCACATATAGTATGAAAACAATCACTAAGAAAGTAAACACATTTATATACAGATCAATTTATTTAAATTGGCTGAAATTCACTGATACCATCGTCTTGTGTCCCACTCTGAACCTTGACCATGAACAAATCATTATACTTTACTTAAAATAGTACAAGGACATACATTTGCAAACTTTTTGAAATATTTTTTAAAACACCAAGCCGTTTGCATTACCTACTCTAACAATAATAACAAAGGCCATATTGCAAATCTGCATTTTCTGGTATCAATAATATTACGTGTTAAGTCTTTATTTTTTTTTATTTTTGCTGTGTAATTGTAAAACCTTGAGTTCATTTTGTTCATGTTAGTCCACATTCCTGATCACGTGTTGTATTATTGTAAAAAAAAAAAAAAAAAAAAGGAAAAACCCTCTCCTCTCTGGTGAGCACTTCTTCTCATTTAGCTTTGTGTTGGATCTTGCTGGAGGCAGTTGATGTTGACCATGACATGCCATGCTGCTTCCTTTTAGAAATACTGAATGGCCTTTCGTATATGTGCCTCTCCTTAACTGGAGCAGTCTACCCATAGTCATGTGGTGTCCAAAGGGTATGAGGAACAGACACTAACTAAACAGGATATAATAGAGAAATAATCTTTTTGTTTTAGTGTGTATATATATATGTGAAATATGGGGCTAATATAGTATTTTATTGGGGTATGAACTTTTCTTTTTTGTCTTCTCCTGTGTTCGACATTCCAATTTGATACAACTTTTATTTATGCAATCTTCTTCCTCTCCTGAAATAAATAATAGATGGAGCTAAAAAATAGTCCCAAATATGGGATGATTGGTGCCAAATGGAATAAAAAAGCCTAGAAACACATTATATGGCTTTTTAAGTTTTTATCTCTAAAATTTGACTCACATTATAAATTTGTATTACGTTTGTACAAGTTATTATACTGTTCAGCTATAGAACCTCAATGCATCCTGATGATATATTATACAGATAAAGAAAGAATAAGTGAAGAAATAAGTACTGATAATTATGAAATTATGTTTTAACTAAGAAAAAATGGTGTTGTTTTATTTGGTTATTTGTTATTTGTTATGATGTAATATGTAATGATGAATTGGTTTCTATTTTGTTTGTTTATACCTGGGGATTTAATGTTGTGTGTTTTACAGCCTTTGTCCTCCTGCTTTTCTCTGTATTAGTGGCATCTGTAAGAGCATAAGGGTTGCTTGCCCTTGCATTGCAGTTGAGTCGTTCAATGCTACCTTAAAAAAAATTAACAAAAAACAGAGGCTACCAGTTGGTACAATACATGTGCATCCATAATTTTATTTTTTCTTTCAAATTCCATAATATATGTTGGAAATACAGAGTTAAATGTGCTACTCTTGCACAACAGATATTTTTTAAATATATGATTCAAATATTTTTGACATTAAAATCTAACATATAGACTCATTAAACTAACTTAATGCACTGATGGAACATGTCACTCCTATGGCAAGATTAACAAGCTGGATACGGTTCTGGGTGTGATAAAACATTAACAAATGGCAGATATTTGTTTTCTAAGGAACATTATATTGCCCGTTAGGTATCTGGGTATTAGTTCTATGTACTGTATTTTTGTGTGTGTCTGTGTGAGTGTATGTGTGAGGGTGTGCCTAAAGAAAGAGAGACACAAATGTCTATGTCTGTGTGTGCATAGATGTAAATGTTGGCCTGTTTCTGGAGTCAGAAGTGTAAATATTGTACATATCAAAGCTGATATCGGTGGACTTCAAGTCATACGTCTCCTGTTTTGTCCAAGCAATTACTGTATCTATGTTGTACATCTCAGTGTGTCCTTGGCTTTAAGCCTCTCTTCACCTGCTACTCCATATGTGTGTGTGTGTGTGTGTGTGTGTGTGTGTGTAATCTTGCATGTATGTACCAAAACTTAATTCTCTTCTTTTGTGCTCAACTTTGTGTTCTTAATGTATCTTCATCTGGTTGAAAATGACAGCAATATTTGACTTTTTTGTTGAGGAAAAATGTGAATGTATCACTCTTGTTTCTGTTCACTCATTTTATGGAGTTAATCTGATGTATGTAGAGAATAAAGTTGTGTATCTGTGAAGGGCCTGCCAGTCAAAGGATGACTGAGCTTTATGTTAAGCGGTTGTGAAACTATGTGAAGACATAATTGCAAAAAGATGCCATGTGAATAATGTTACAAACTGAAATGCCAGGGGTTAATGTCTGTGCTGCTTTTGAACACACACACACACACACACATACACACACACAACACACACACACACACACATACACACACACATATACATATATATGTATGGGGACAGAGAGAGAAAGAGAGAGAGAGGGAGAAAATAAAAGTTATGTTCTCTAGCAAACTACATTGTGCATTTATCGTACAATCGCTAATTCCACTGCAGAATTAAAGCACCCTATGCTGTATGTACAGAAAACCATGGAAAAGTGGTTGGCAGACAATCCTATGTAGCTGTGTCCCCAGGGGAAACTTCACATGCAGTATAATCTCAAATTAATGCTGCTCTCTAGTGGCTAAAATCAAGTATGTAATGAGATGTTAGACTGAGCGGTACATGCAAATATCACCAAATAGTTCCTCTGATATTAAAATGCATATAAAAGAGGCGTATGTATACATAACTAATCCTACAGATTGGGGTACTTGTAGGCACCACCTTCTACAAGTGACTCTTAATTTTTTTGTGAACACTTTGACTTGACCTGCCATTGGTTATGGATCCTAGACTATCATGAACTCTTATGGCTGTAAGATTTAGGTCATGTTGAAGGTGAGAGACCATCGGACACACATTTCCTTTTATTATCCTTGTTGTCAACTTTATAAAGGAAAAGAAAAAAAAAAGATTTTTACACAATATTTAAATTAGGTCTCTTGTACCTTTCAGTTGAGAAGATTAACCTACATAATGAACAATGTTTTAGATTAAATCACTTAACAGTTTGCTGTGTTTCTTACAGTAGTTGACTCTTTGGGTCTGGATGAACCCCAGTTGGTTGTCTTTAACTGGGTTTTCCTTCCTTTTAGGAACATTTTGAACATAATTAAAGCCTAATGAACATAAAATCAAATATTTGATTTCAAGCCTTTTAGTTCTTCTAGGCTTACACAGATGATAACAGTAATGGTAAAAAAAAAGGAAGATTTGTCAAATCCTCACCCCATAAGTCATCTAGAAACAACAGCATCTTGAGAAAACTGGCAATATGTTGAATCTGTTTGGATCCAGAGGGGAGAGTCAGCCAAAGTCCAAGCAAATGCGAAGTGTCTGCACTGACAATCAAAGACGTCCCTGCTGAAATCCAAACAAGATAGGTGTTTTTCAGGTCAAGTAAGTAAAGAGTCAGATCATATAATCATCTGATGGTTTGTCCTGCATGAAAAGTTAAGACATCGATTACTAGTCTCAGAGATGAACAACAGCAATAGTCAGTTTTCTGCATTCTTCATTCCTTCTATATCTGTTATCTCCACTGGAGGCTGAAGATAACCCATTACGTAATTTGCCACAAGACAAAGTCAGAATGAGTTCAGTGGACTCCATGTCGATGTCAAGTCCATTCTTTCACCAGAGTCAGACAAGTAGACCAAGACCTGAAAACTGAAGCTTAAATGTAATTTAAGTTAAGTCATGTGATCTGGGCTTTTCATACTCCTGGTGTCTGTATTATCACCACTGTTCTGCTCAGTAAGAGTTCTATTCCAACACTTCTGAAGTACTGAATCTGCATCTTTGGCATTTCTTCTCTCACAAACATATTTTCCTTGCCAGGTCTGTTTGGCTATAGGGTGAGAATCTAACTTAAATTACTGGTACCCTTGGCAGTCTAACTGAGAACAAGACTTTGATCTGTAGTCAAGTCTGTCTTAATCCTTGTGAATGCCTTTAATTTGCGATCCTCTGAGACCCTTGATCCAAAATGTACATGTGCAAAAAACTGCTGTAAATTTATACTACGGAATTTTTTGCTCAGCTCAGTGACTAAAATTTGATTTTAAATTATGTTTACTTATTTGTTCATCCATGACACAGTCCCACATTAACAGACAGAAGTAATATGATGTAAATATGAGGAAATGTAAGAGCCTTAGAAATAAAATTCAGTGTCTGACTTATTACAAAGTGAGTGAAACACTCTGCGGTGGCTTTAACCTTCAAAAACCTAAACAACTGCCAGCTTATGCTCTTTATAACTTGAACCATTGAACCTACCAATATATTTAAATAATTCCAGTAAAATGCTCTTTCTCAACTTTGTATTGGCATCAGGCATGACCAGTCTGGATGTTGAGAGGCTCCATAGTGAACATGAAACCATGTAGTTTGACAAAATGACCATGGTTATGCACCCTGCTCATTATGTTCAGTTAATGATATATATATATATATATATATATATATATATATATATATATATATATATATATATATATATATATACACATATACACACAAACAGAACAAACAGGTCAAGTCCTGTGGGCCTTCCAGATCCAGACTGACAAGATGGTGATGGCCAATCAGCCTGACATAGTGGTGGTGGATAAACATGAGAAGACAGTGGTGGTGATAGATGTAGCAGTCCCCAGTGATAGCAACATCAGAAAGAAAGAACATGAGAAGCTTGAGAAATACCAAGGGCTGAAAGAGGAGTTAGAGAAAATGTGGAGTGTGAAGGCAACAGTGGTACCAGTAGTGATCGGAGCACTAGGGGCAGTGACCCCCAAGCCGGGAGAATGGCCAGGAACAACATCTAAGATCTCTGTACAAAAGAGCGCATTGCTAGGAACAGCTAAGATCTTGCGCAGAACCCTCAGGCTCCCAGGCCTCTGGTAGAGGACCCGAGTCTGAAGGAGACACCGCCCAGGTGGGGCGAGAGGAACATTATATATATATATATATATATATATATATATATATATATATATATATATATATATATATATATATATATATATATATATATATATATATATATATATATGTGTGTGTGTATTTATTTTTTCATTATTTTTTTATTTTTTATATTGTATAACAAAACAATGCCTGAATATACTCTGAATTTTTTTTCCACAAATATTTATAGGATCAGTGAACTACAAGTTATTGTCAGTGAAAAATGCAGGGGATTATGAGTAAATCAAAGTCTGATTAAGCACCAAAGAAAAGTTAAATGTAAATGTATTCTCTTCATAGCTACACTCCCTGGCCAAAAATAGTCACACATGTAATATTTCATTGCAGCACTTTTGGTTTTGATTACAGGAGACTTACACTGGATTTAATAAGCAAATAGTTCAGATCCTTCCATGGGTAAGTACTGTAATGATTACTAATGTTTCAGCTGTGGCAAGTTATTTAATCTGATGCAGGTAGTGTCCTCTCATGTCTGTAATGTCTAAAAGATTTGGCATCGCCAGGATTGTTTTTATCAGGGAATACTCCAAAGAGCATGAGACATCATTTTTACATATGCATTAGTCTCCAAAAGTGCATACTTTAATTTGATTTGTCCGATTCTCCGCCATCAATAACAAAAAAAAGAACCTATGGATGGAAAAGAAATGATGAACCATATTGTGACGCGTATTATGTGGAAAAAATATGTCAAAGTAACGAAAACCAAAGGTAGCAGTGAAAAATTGCATGTGCGACAATTTTTTTTAGCCAGACAGTATGCTAAAACTTCAGCAATTCCCATTTTTCTTTAATGGAAGTGAATGCAGCATGCACCAGATTGGTCCAGCAGGTGGCGCAGTGCGCACGCTCTGCTGCCCGTCAATCATTTCATCTCAGCGTGTGGAAGATAACATAAACCAAAAGCGCTCTACAAGTTCACTAGTCAAGTCAGCGAAGGGCACACTAAGGGCTTTGGCTGCTGAACATAACAGCCTCCACTTTCATGAAGACTCCGGCGTGCCATTCTCTGCGCTTTTCCAGCAAATTACTCATTGAATTTCCTCCGTTTAGGTACAGTGCGAAGACTCGGTTACTGAAGTTATTTCCAGTTCAAACGAGTTGACAAGTGGAGGAAACCAGGCAGGATGCACCATGAAGAAACTGCGACTTTACACAAACCACGATATGGAAGTAAGTGCCGTTTATCCAAGTGTATTTTCCACGTAAGAAACAAGTTATTTGATTATACAGTGAATGTCAGGTAGTATAATCAAGCGAACTAAAGGTGCGTTCAGGGGATTGTTTGATGAGTAGCAGGTGGTTTAGTTTGGGAGCAGCTTTACCTTCAAGAGGTGGGGGCGGTGTGGCGTGTGTGAAATGTGGTCAAATTAAATAAAGGCGAAATATATCACAAACTCGGCTGGTTTTCAATAACATGTTTAACACTAGTCATTTAAATTCAGACTATAGTTAATGAAGCTAGCTTTTGGACTGCTAGCATAAGTTGTAAATTTCCTCACACTGTCCTCGGGCACCCACATTTATGTACCTTATTTATTTAATAGTTTCTAGTCAGCATATCAGCCTGTTTACACACAAGGCTTTTTTCTCATAGGCTAATCATTAACTTTTTTATTTCGCTGCCTCTGCTCCTGGCAAATATGACTGACTCCTTCAGTATGTTAAGAATGCATCTTAGCTAACTGATATAAAGCAAGTCCTTCATAATCAAGACTTCACTGTAGGATTCTAGTCATTGGCCAACATATGTGGGCAAAGTCCACTGAGAGATAACATGAATCCCTTATGTCATCAGTGCAAACTTTTAACTTATCCCATTGAATTTCATCAACTAACCAGAAGTGGAGAAATTGTTTAGATCAAGGATATCCAACTCTTTTTAGTTCAAGGGCCACATATGCAGGCCAGACCAGTAGAATAACATAAATAATTTAAAAACTTGATCTTTGTTTCAGTGCAATTACATTAACAAAAAAATGTGAATAACCAGGACTTCCATGAAAAACCTGAAATTTCCTATGAAAAAATGTAACTATACTATGCCTGAGCTTAATTACAATTAAGAGATTAAAGTGGATCTACAAAGACACAAACCTTTAAGCATCTAGAACTGGAAAAAAAAGAGCAAAACAACTTGTCAAGACTGTTAATGTCTGTTTTACACTTTGCAAATTCATCCAGTGGGTCAGATTGAACTCTTTGGGGGGTCTAGTTTTGGCCCATGGGATGTATTTTTGACACTTCTGGTTTAGATGCTTTGCTTTCAAAAGTAAAGTTGAGCTGTGTTGTATGCAGCAAATGGTCCCTGTCAGTGTGTCACAATTCCATATAATGTTGGAATTAATATTACTGGTTCATTAAACTATGAGCCTTTTACTGCCCTGGATGTTTAAGATTGGGCTCATTGGAACACCTCCGAGTTGTTTGTAGTTCAATCTGCAGCAATACATCATATTTCACATGTACAACATATGAATGTAGGATTGTTATCCTGTGAGATCCTTGTCTAAAAAAAATCTGTTTTTTTTCCCAGCTCACCTGCATTTTAAAATGGCATGTTTAGTCTAAAAAGAAAATAAATATCAGAAATGAACACATTTGGAGATTTGCAGTTGCTGTTAAAGATGAGAAAAGAAACTAAAGCTGGACAATTGTAGTGGAAAACATGCAATATCTGTGTCTAAGATATTGTGGTGTAGAATAAAATGTTGATACTCAAGTTATGTGCAAGTTCAACCCCAGCCATGCAAGATAGATTGCCTGCCCAACTTGGAGCTGGATCTGTCTGAGGTTTCGTCCTCTGTAAAAGACATTTTTCTATCTCACTCTCACCTTGGACTTGCTCTTGGAGGATTTGTTTGGTTTCTGAATTTATTAAGTGCCTTTATATAATCACATTTTCTCCATTAAATACAAGTGCATTGATGTAGGGCAGTTAATAGAGTTGGGTTATGTCAACTAATATATAACATGAGAAAATGTCTCAAATATTTTCATAAAAGGTAGGTTATTAAGTCTTTGATTGTAATCTCATAAACCTGCAGTTGCTGTATTTTGGTGGCCTTGTCATTGTAAAAATACTGGCTAAATCTCAAATGAATCTTATCTATTTTCAACTTTGAGTTCTGTCACAGAGCCAAAAGCAAAAGTCTTTCTCTGGAATTAATTTCAATAAATGTCAACCTAACCATATTTTATGGATTTGCCTGTGAAACAGGCCAACCTTAAAACAAAGTCATCTTGATTTGTAGTTTGCTCCCAAATGGCTAGGAAAACCTGCTGCAGCTGAACAAAAGCATGAGTCATAATCATAGAGCCTATAACTCGGGTCCGGTGATACTGTGACACACAAAGGCAACAAAACTCATCCTGAGGGTTAAATATAACGCTTAGTTCAAGAGTGCAGACAGACTCTTCCAGGAAGCATGTGAGTCGGTGTGTAATGGCTGTAGTGGGGTTTCTCTGACATTAGTGTAAAACATTGTATTCTTGTCAAAGGCAGAACCAGGTCACTCGTATATATATGTGGACATTTGGTGACTGGATCTTCCCTTTTTGTGTTTGTCTATAAATATTATAGTATGGAGCTTGTGTATGCTTTCCCCACAGTATAGTACGGGGATGCAGCCAAACGGATGTCTGCACAGCTGTCTTAAGAGCAGAGGGCTTCATAAGATGCATACTGGTCTCACAACAGCTGAACTGCAGCATACATTAGTACTAGAAGTACAGCTGCAATGATTAATCTATTAACTGTCAACTGCTTTGATAATTGTTATAGTAATTTGAGGGAATTTTATTAATATAATTTGAGATTGTTGCCTCTTACATGGGACTATTTTCAGATTTCTTTTGCTCACTTTGACAGTAAAATTAATTTCTTTGTGTTGTGAACCAAACAAATGTAAATATAGATTAGGAAAAAAAATTCCACTATTTTAGAGATGAAAGACTTGATGAAAAAGGATCGTCATCTTGTTTGAAAGTGAAAGTATCCATTACTTGTGCTATATATTTGAGATGCTGGTATTTTTACTAGTTGACGAATGCATAACTAATATAGAACTAGTTACATGATTGCAAGGGCATAGATTGTAAACATTGGTTTATTTTCATTATGTACTGTCTAATGAAGGCTGTTATCAATATAAGGTATTCTCAGTCCCATAAAATAAATGAAGAAATCATTAAGCATTCACAGTGGTGCCGTCAGGTGAGGAAAGGTGGGAAGGATTTGAGCACTGAAAAGGGCCCATGGCTAATAATTTTGTTTTTAATAATGTTTCCCTTTTTAGACTTTTCTGATAAAAGCCAAAATTTGATCATCTACAATGATTAATTAAACATGGCTGTTGATTTCCATAACTTTTTTCTTTAGTTCATTATATATTATATTATTATTATATTATTCATTATATTGTCATTTAACCGTCCCTCTCTTACTAAATGGTGCAGTCCATTTCTGACATACATGAACCAAAGATTGTCATTTACGTCATCTGTCACTTGGTGATTTTGAATTCTGGCACTTCTACACACTACACAGCCTACCACATTGATTGTGGTTTGGTCCGGCAATAAAATGTCAAAAATACAGCTGAGCCTTTTCCAGGCATTTGACAGAAAAAGAACAAAGCCTGTTACTATTGCAAACTCACAGAGCAGCTAGAATGAAGGATCCAGCAGTCAGGGTAGGAAGACAAGTTAACTAGCTATGCTGTTAGCTCTTCTGCCTCTCCTGGTTCCAGTGGTTCAAATAGGTAGGAACATTATTACCCTATTATTGTTATTACGTCCGCCAAGGAGGTTATGTTTTTGCCGTGGTTTGTCTGTTTTATTCTAATTAATTTATTCGCTATTTACTGCCATGTAAAATTTCAAAGTCATCCAGTGGTTCCCCATGGATCAAGCATTAATCTATCTGAATATTATACAATGTTTGAGAGTTGTGTCAATTATCTTTGTGAGATAAAGATTTATGCAACTGTTACCTACTATAAGAGTATTATATTCTGTGTAGGTAAATGTTCTTATTTCATACATGGGCCAATACTGGATATCATCTTTTTTTTTTTTTCTCCCCCCACACCCTCCAATATAGATATTGTTTAGGCTCTAATTACAATATTCTATGATATCCTTCCTATGGCTCAGGAGATGTCTAATATCTAAGGACTGGGATTTTAAATCCTGCTCTGTCCGACTCATGTGCTGTTTTGTTCTGGAGAAGACGCTTAACCCACCTGCCTCCACTATAACCCATATCGGTGTATGAAAGTGGTGGTCAGAGGGACTATTTGGTGCATATTGGCCTCCGTCAGCTTGTCACAGGGCAACTGTGGATACAAACGTAGTGTTCTACCACCAGAATGCGAATATGGATCAATAATGTAAATGTCTTTGGGTGCCGTAAAAGCGTTATAAAAATCTAATCCATTATTATCGAAAAACATAATATGCTTCTTGATGGAGCATTACAGCGTTTTTTTATTTTATTTTTTTTTTTCCGGGTGTGCTACATTACAGTGGTATATGAGGAATTCAAACTTGACATGAATTTCAAACTAATACACCTGTACATTTAGTACATCACTCGGCACCATCTTAATGGTATTATCTCTTTAAATTGTATTCCTTTTCAGTATTACAATGAAATGTATCCATAGTCAAAGTCTAAAATCTACCAATCTGAATTTTAGGCTTTAAATATCTTGTATGTTTAATGTTTAACTTTAAACAGAAAAAAAATCTCAGGAGCAACTTAAGTGGTTCTTGGTTGACACTTTTTGCCCCTTATGCAAGAAACTAAATAGAAACTTATGGCGTAAAGGCTCTGAAATCACCAACATGCCTGTTGTGTTGACACAATATTGCTCTGTGTTCTCTGTACAGTTGGTAGTCAAGCACTGAGTTTAACATCTTGGCATCATTGGAGGTGCTAATATCAATGCATCCCACTGCCAAAAAACAAATAAGCTCTGCAATGATGAAAACAATTATCAGTTGAATCAATTAAAATATAATATTTTGCTGTAGTAGTATTCAGACATAGTGTGGTACACTTGGAAAGATCTCGGATCCCCATGGGCCTCTGATTGGCCCTTCACTCAGCCAGAAATAAAGAGATTTTATTGGATTAGAGTGGGCTAAGCAGCATTGGGGGGAGGAGATCTCATTAAGCAGCAGGTAAAGGTCAACTCTCAGCAGAAGTCACTTGTCAGTCGGGCACCCTGCTAAGGTGACTGTGACATGTCCCTTTCCTCTCTCCTACAGGGGTTCACTGGAGCGTGGAATGTGTTAGTTTCCACGGAACAGTCGAGCTCCTACCAATTAAAATAAACCTTCATTAACAACAAATGGTTTTTGTGTTTGTTAGTTTTAAGTATGAGTTCATCCTGTGAATCACTAATGAAGACTGAATACAGAGATTACATTCAGTAGGTACTAGATATTAGTTTAGTCCCATGTTTAGAGGAGAAAATATTTTACTCTGAATGATGTAAAACACTAATTCTTCTAATTGAAATGTTTGCACTAATGACTAATGCAGTGTGAATATCCTCATTACACATGCTGATCATTTTGGACCCATCCAAAAAACTTAGAATGAGAACACTTTTTTTCCCCTTTCAGCCATTCAGGATGATGAGAGACTTTCAGCTGAGGAGATGGATGAGAGGAGACGACAGAACATCGCATACGAGTACTTGTGTCACTTGGAGGAGGCCAAACGGTAAGAAGGAAGGGGGTGATGAAAAAGAAGTAGTGACCCACACTGACAAAAGCCTCCCTTCATTACACTGTTTGCATTATCATTATGTAGAGCCAAGAGAGCTTAGGTGTGTTGTTGTTACTTGATGTTTGATAAAGTAGATGGATTTTGTATTCGTTTATTTGCTTTATAACAATGCAGACATAACAGTGAGTGGTGTGGCATTAAATTGAATTAAATTAATAGTTGGAGGATTCTTTTCTTTTTTTTTTTTTTTTTTTTTTTTTTTTTTTAAATATTACTGGGGTGATGAAATTATCTTAAGAGAGAATCCACCTGCACCTGAGATGATGCCACTGAGCTGGAAGCAATTGTGTGCGATTACGACAGAGGATGTGCTGACTTAGTGGAAAGCCTAGCTCACTTTCTGCTGTGCTTTTAGACTCTCTGGCAGTTCAAATGTAAAAAAAAAACACTGCAGATTTGTGAATATTTTTCCTGTTCATTACAACATTACCTTGAATCTTGTGCAAAGCTACAACAAACCACTTCCTGTCTTGTCTACAAGAGCATTTATCTGAGCAGGAATGAACAGGAAGTGTGCCGTTGCCTTTTTAAGCACACTGATTTTGTGACGCCCCACCCAAATACACACAGATTGATCCTTATGATTGCTTGTATGTGCTTCAATCTACAATGCCGTGCTGCAGCCTGCTGGTGTTTTAACCCCTACGTTCATGTTTTCAGTCTTATTGGCATCAGCATTTCCTCAGATTATCGTCGCACACCTGGGTTTACATGTCGACTATGTGAATTTGAATAGCCTACATTATCTGCTTATGTCACAGGATAATAACCATCTACAGTAACAGGGAGGCTAGACTGAGCACAAATTCAGTTATCCATCATAATCGGGCCACACCTAGATTATTTTTCTCTTTTTAGTGTTGTGAGCAGAGTTAGTTCTGGAACACTCTTAGTAATACTTCATGGTCAACCTCAGAGGTCATTATTTCACTCAAGTATGGACATGTGTTTACAGTTTCATGTTGTCACACTGGAGTTTCCTGTTATTTTTGTACTTGTGCTACTGATTTTCTCACAGTCTTAACAGTTGTGGTGAGGAACCTCTATTCTGGGTAATGTGTCAAGTTGAATTAGGATTAACAGGGACGTCGTGCAGCGAGTACTGGATTAGGTTTTGCTCTCGAGGGTCAAGAGTCAGACGGCAACTCTTAAAGTACACCTGGGACATTATCTCGAAAGACGGTACAAAAGATCAAATAAAACGTATTTTATCTTCCACTTAAGCCATTTATACATGTACGAGCAGACAGAAGTTTGGACTCGCCTTCTCATTTAAATGGTGCGAGATGGACAACAGATTCGGCGTCACTGGCAGCTCCTTCAAAACTTATAGAAAACATTTCAGGTGACTAACCCCTGGAGGCTCATCTAGAGAATGTCCAAAATGCCAATAAAAACAAGATACCAATTTCAAATAATCTACGATATAAAAACATATTCTGAGTTACATCACACCTTTTTAAACTATATAATTCCTTTAAAAATGGGTGTGTCCAAAGCTTGGACTGGTAGTGTACATAAACATATGTTAAAAGTTGGCTGTCTACTTAAATTTTGTTATTTAGTGATGAGAACTTAACAGACAGCATCTCTTTAGCAGTTTAAGTTATAGTATGGAAGAGGTCTTCATACTTGTAGGTAGTGTTGTGGACGTTTGTTGATATTTCTTAACTGTGTTTCTAAGAGAGTACTGGCATTGTTTGAATTTCTGTAAGCCTTTTTGCATTTCACTAGTATTATGTGTAGACCTGTGATAACTACAAAGGTGGGGATGTCATCTGTGAACCCTCCATGTTTGTTACAAAATAATTACACTGCAAATGACTGTCATGTGACAGCATTTGTCTTTGCAGTCATAAGCCATTTACATTTATTCAACCGGGTTGAGGAATATGGAGGTTGGCTCTTTGATGATAAAGGTGCTTTAAATGCAAACTGGGGCATTTCAGCTCATTGAAGGAGCAAACTTCAATCCTTCAGAAGAGCAAAAGATAAGCTGGATGACCACTGGCAGCAACAGTATAGAACAACTCTTTAGGAGCTCTGACATCAGAACAAGGGGATGATGTCACTAAATGAGAGTATCAAAGGGGTGGTTAATCTCCAAAGCACCAGAGATTGTCATGCTTTACAATTCTTGTGTAATTAGGATTTATGTAAAGTATTCTATTTGCATAATTCATGCTTCTTCCTCAGTGTGTCAGTGCCCAGACTAGTGCAACATAGCTTCATGTAAGTACAGAACCACAAGCAAATCTTTCATATTGAAGTATTAAGTAACACTTTCAGAATCAGAATAGCTTTTATTGTCATTGTCACATACAATGAGATTGAGTGAAAGTTCCCTTGTGCAAAATCAAGTCTTAAAAAAATAAAATAAAATAAAGAAGAAGATGAGAGCAGTTTAAAGAGGTATACGTGTGTACTATTGCATGACAAGATAATAGTGTCCAGTGGTGTAAAGTGCAGATGGTGATTATAATATTGGGGCATTACATTTACAGCGACAAGTAAAATGTTTTGTTGTATTCCAAGTTTAACTTTGGTAAATTGAGTTTTAACTGTTTTTCAAGCAAAGAGCTGCTTGAAAGAGCTGAGGATGTTCAGAATTGTAATTCGGCTTTGTAACATTGAAATGATCAGTTGAGTTGTAATCAATTTGTCAATAATGACCTTTATTACTGTGTGAGAAATGACAACCTTTTCATAGCAATGCTGTGGAGAGTGTGAACCAAAAAACAGTTGCCAGCCATTGTATTGAATGTATCCTCACTGAAAGCAGGAAAATAGAACAAGTTTTGGGGGAAGAAGGTAAAAAAGGAAACGGCAGCTGCAAGACTTGGACATTGGTCTTTTTTCACAGCAAACATTTTGACTTTTCATCGTAGGAAAATCACAGATGTTAGTAATGACTGTATTGTCATTGTAAGCCCGCATGTATATTTTCATCAGCTTAGCAGCAACTTGGCCACCTTTTTCCCCCCTGATTATTTCCACCTGTTTTCATTCTTTCTGTGACATGTTAAAAAGGTCTTCTGTGAAAAAGCCAGTCCAAGATCTTTCCCTTTTTTCTGGCTGGTACTGCAAATAATATATTTTTAGATTTCACTTGCATACAGCCTGATGAAATCAACATAGATTGACCACGTGATCTGTTGACCAAAGTCTCCAGATTGTTAAACTTAATGGACTCCCAAGTAAGTCTCAGTGTTGGCGGTCTCATTGTCAGTTGACAGACACACCCTCCCTAAAGGTCACCCACTCGCAGTGTTTTCTGGAGTGAGACTTTGTCCTGTGACAGAAGAGTAAACAGTTGGATGGTTTACATTTGCTTTTTTGGATGGGGACTTTTTGGCTTTACCCTGATAAAGTTCCACCCCAGGCTACGGCGTGTTTTTCTTCAAAGACATTATTCTAATGTGTGGACACACCCTTCCCACCACATATGCTGAAGTTCTCTTGATTACACATGCACAGACACACGGACTCAAACTCATGACCAGCATGACTAAGCTACATGACGTAAGCTTTCAGATGACACTCTGTGTAGACTGTGGCTCACAGCGTTGAGTTAAATCATATTTGGAGGTAGAAAAGAACTACACCCCAAAGTCCAAAAAGCTGCCTTGTGTTTGTATCAGTGTGCTTCAGAATGGACAATAACAGGAAGACCTGCTTTAGAGGATTATAAACAAGAGTACTAGCTTGTCCTGCTTCGAGACGAGCTCACACCACATTGTTTTAAGTGCAGGAAGTGAAGTTTCACAGGAGAGTCCCGTTACCCACGCAGGATGTTCCTGTCATGTTCCCGCCACACAGTTTCTATCAATTTTACTCAATGTTCAACATGTTTTGTTTTCACTTTTGTTTGGCCTTCAACAACTAAATACTGTTGTGTTTTTGTTTGTTTATAAGTGTACGTGTATTGGTTTTACTTCTGTGATACCAAATGATACTGGTTTAAATGGCTAATGTTTGGAAGCAAATGTCTCTTAGTAGTTTTTAAAGATAATTTTAAATAAATAAATGAAAAATATCCTGTTTATTTGATCATTGACTTGCCTGAAATTAAAGTGAGGATCATAAAACTGTGACTTGACCCAATGGTTTCTCAATTCCCGTTTTGAAATATTGTTTGTCATTAGGCTATTGGATGCAGAAGTCTCTATTTGGATAAAATGGGTGGGGCTGCAGGAATGTTAGGGGTCAGAAACTATCTGAGAGGGCTGTGGGTGACCTAATGCTAAAGGCAGCATACTGGCTGGGTATAAAAGGTAAACTTTATCAAGCATGTACTTGTTAGTGGAACCCATTAACTGCAGCTACAATGGAGCTGGCTGTTAAGAGGAAATGATTATTATTTAATCCACAAAAGCTACTACAGTTCAGCTCGGCAGCCAAATGAGATCTAACACATTCCGGTCAATCGAAGCTTGGCATGGCAAATTATCAAAGTTCCTATTCCACCTGTGATCTTATTAACAAGCACTTATTTAAGGTGGATCAGATCACTTTGTATGTGGTCCAAATAACATGACTGGGTCCAGATTAAGTCCTATATTTAGAGAGAGGTTTAATGTGAATCCATGGATGTCAACACTATTTGAAGCAAACATCCAGAAGCCATCTGTGTTATTACACAAAAAGAGTTCCACATTGGCTTCATGTTGGAGCTGCAGTCTTTGCCCTTTGGTCAGGACCCAAAATGGCCTGCAGACCCATGTTTATTGAGTGTGCAAATACCAGAGAAATGCCTAACAATGCCATGACTGAATTAATTTTCTTTCCCTTTTTACTCTGCTGACTTGTTTAGCTATTATGTGTGTTTGTTGGCATTAGTTTGTAGAACAACATTAACTAACGTGACCGTCTGCTAAAACAAACTATAATTCAGTAACGTTTCCACATATTGAGGCTAACAATATGAACACAAGCAGTTGTAATTACATTATTGACTGCTACTCTTGATGATCACATAGGGCTACGAGCAGGACATTGGGCTGTGGACCAACAAGACTAGTCAGTTTATTGTTAAAGAAAAAAACAAATATTGAGAGTGCTTGGTCCCACAGGATCCTAACCTTCACACAGCGCAGGGGTTGTGTTGACAGGACATGGTTGTTTGTCTCTAATTTGCTGACACATATTTTGGTGTACTGGATGCTCTGAGCACCCACACCACCTTAATTAACCTAAACAAGTTGATGGTGTGAACACATACTGCGGGAGGGGTGTGCACACGACTTATTTATTAATTTTTTGCTTGCAGTTTCAGAGAAGGCACGATCATAAAGTTAAATTACGGAGCACTGTGCATGTGGGGTATGTTCAGTTGCTGCATTATGAGCAGCCAGTGGAACATTCACACAAAGAAATACATTTGGAGGGTGATGAGGACAGAGGTGTAGCTGCACCAGTAAATATGGTGTCAGTCCCCGGTGGAAACATAATATGTAACAGATTCTCTAGTTGTGATGATTCACCCAGTTCACAAATCATTCACTAGCTCTTTTTGGACAGAGTTTTCCTAATATCTCCAGAATTACATTGGCAGTGACTACTCTGACGACTGTTGTTAATCCTTTCAGATGGGAAAATACATCATGTTGAAAGAATGCCAATATTATTTCCTAAAATGTGAAAGCTCAATTCAGTTTTTAAGTTCTGTGTATGTCAGTGTCCTTGAATTACTTCTCTTCATTATTATGCCATTAGTTTTATTTTGACTAATAGAAGTATTACAGTGCAGTGGATGTCATGACTTTGTTTACATTTTAACCCATAAAGACCCAAACATCCACCAATGACCAAAAGTATCTGCTGATCTAAACCATTGACCCACTAATCCCAGGGTTCTCACTAGGAGTTTTATACAGCGTAATGTTAACTGGGACGGCCCGACACTATGCGCATGCACAATAGCCTTCATTAAATCTTGCGAGTGTCTGGCGCAGATGTCGGGCAATGAGTATCACACAAATGCTCCAAATGCTTGTGATTTAGGTCACTATTCACTAGGGATGTGAAACTTTCACTCGCAAAATGATCCGATTCAAATCTGGATTCACAGACTACAATCCAATTCAGGGCGATTCATAAAAATGAGTAAACAATTCGATACAATTTGAACTGATTTTGTTCAGTTTGATTCAATTCAAAAATTTACAATTTAACTGCAAGGACTTGTTTTACTTTGTTACTGAGAAGAAAAAGGGAAACAAAAAATATAATTTCAAAACCGTATCTTTTTGTTTAGTTGGTGTCGGAGACAATAGAGCAGGAACTACTGAACATAAATTCACACAACTTAAACCGAAGTCTTTACAATTTACCTATAATAATAATCCTTATGTGTATAGCAGCTTTCATACAAACACTGTAGCCCAAAATGCTTCACATTGATTAAAAATTCAAATACAATTTTAAGACAGGGTGAAATAAAAAGAATACATTAAAATTCGACTGCACAAAAATTCTAAAATTACAAAACCTGTAGTTAACTGATATTAGATAAATGTACAACTGATAATCTGGTTTGAGTAATTTAACCCCAACAGGTTTTTTAAATACAAAACTTACTTTCCCTCAGAAACACAAAATACATCTACATGAGTAGTCATTAAACATAGTGAAAGTCATCATGCAAAATTCTGAGAACAATATTATAAATGGTGATAAATGACTGGGGGGAGGTAAAATGGAGAGAAAAATTCATTTGGTCACTGACACAAAAGTCACACTGGGTCTTTACGACTTAAAACACGACACCTGGAAAGGAAGTAGTCCTTCAGACGACATTTTAAAGCCTACATTGGATCTGTTCAGCACCCACAGAGTACCCAGCATGCTTTAGGAATGAACAATGCCTTTTCTTTTCTTTTTCTTTTTTTCCACTCTCTTTGTTCCAGATGGACTAGATCCTCTTAGTTAAAGCAGCAAATGTCTGAATATTGTCTAAATATTGTACATCATGAGATCCTTGGGTAATGTCCAGTCAGTCCTCATTTATTCAAACCTTTATTTTACTACAGGTTTGAGATCAAAAGAAGGTCTATGCTATTTTTATTAAAGTCCCTGATTATGTCTAAATGTGCCGTGGATGGTTGCTTTTTGCTCGGTGTCCTGATAATAGGTTTTCACTGATGGCAGTAAACTGGGTGTGTCATGGTGGCTTTTTTTAATCCTGTTATGTATTATTAATCACCTTTATTTAGCTTTTGGTTACATCAGGCAGGTATCGGGTATTGGACCATGTAATACCCAGTTGGGAATCTCGCATGACAAAGTAAATGGATTAGTTCCCTGTTTATAATGTTTGTTTATCATCAGGATGTAACTAGTATGTTTGATATCCTGGCCTGATACTGATATTTAAAATGTCTATTCCTGACATGTTTTTTTTAAGTTCATTTTTGCTGTTTTTTTTTTCCTTTTTCTCACCCCTTCCTTTTATGCTTTATATATAAAATAATGTAGATTTAAAGTTTTGTAGCTCATCATTACATTACCTTTGAATGAACACTATTTTAACTGTACTCATCAGATTAAAGCTGTTCACTGATATGGATGTTGAGCCAATGAACAGGTCTATCCTCGGATCTAACAATGGTACCATGCCATTCAATGTGTCAAATCCTCTTGTTTTTGCAAATATTTCCTTCAGCCAGGCCCAGCATTAATGTAGTTTTTCGCTCCTCAGATTTGACATTAAACCATGAATGCACCTACAGTACAGTATGTAGACTGTAATTAATTAGTTGACTGTACATAACTAGTAACTTAATTATAAAACAGGTTTTCCACTGTGTGCAATACATCATCATCATCGGATATAATATGAGGAAACCACTTGTTCTCAGGTTAGGTTTTGTGTATTTTCAGATGGATGGAGGCCTGTCTAGAGGAGGACTTGCCTCTTACTACAGAACTGGAAGAGGGACTGAGGAATGGTGTCTATCTTGGAAAACTCGCCACTTTTTTCGCTCCCAAGATGGTGTCTGAGAAGAGACTTTACGACAGAGATCAGACCCGTTATAAGGTACTTTTATGTTGTGTTGCCTTTTTAGCTTGATTTTATAATACTTCCAGAGAGAAAGGGTCTCGTACACCATAGTTAAAGTCCATAGATTTAAGCCATTTACATTCTTTAAAGGCTTGCATCATTGCAGGAAGTCTGGTTCCATATATTTCACTTACTTCCTGACAGTTTTAAACTGTTTTACACAGGAAAAGGACAAACGTGGCAGGTGGGAGTCGGAGCCTCTGCAACATACAGCTGTTTTACTGCTGAAATAAATAATAAATTTTAACTGGATTTTGTGTACAAATAAAGTAAATTTTCATCAGAATGACTAATAATTTTAAACTCCAGGTCTTTTCATTTAGCTGGTGGTAATGGTATCAAATGGGCTCATGTGTTACTTATAATTACGTTGTTTGTTTTGGAAGTGCAAATGTAAATAATTCAGCTGTATTTCATTATTCAATGGATACCTTTTTATACCTGTTATATCCTGTTTAATTTTCAGAGCAAAGGTCTACACTTCAGACATACAGACAACACAGTGCAGTGGCTCAGGGCCATGGAGTCAGTGGGTCTCCCTAAGGTAGGGGGCTTGCACAGCCACTACTATTGCAGACACATGCTTCCTGTTTAACAAACATGCACACAGACCGTATGGCATACACACCCACCTGAGTCTGCTTTCACAGTCGTCACACCTCATGAAAAGGCAGCTTTTGTCACAATCACTGCCTTATGTAGAGATGAATAAAAGCTTTATCGAGGGACTGAGAGCTCTCTGAACTGTTTTCAATTGAGGAAATGTGACTAAAAGTAGTTAAAAAATGCCTTGTCAAGACATGTGATCTCATTTTGTAAATCAATTATTCACAATTATAAACTATGGATCAGAGATATTTGCACAGATAAGCAGAACTTACCTGGAGCTTTTTCCAGTTGCATCATTGACATTTTTAATCAAACCGTGATATGAAGAGCATCATTCATGCATGACATGATTAGGGAAAATCATTAAAAAGGGCTTGGCAGGATTTGCATCATATCGGTTTCTTCAGCGTTCCTTAAATGGATAGTTATGATGTTAAAATGAAACCGAACATCTAGGTAATATCTTTATGTAGTATCAGTATTAAAGTAATGATGTTTTAAATTAGTGTTGACTTGGCTCCATGATCTAAGTTGCACACTTATGTAGTGAAATCACACTGTCTGATGGTAGTATAAATTTTACATTAGAGTGGGTGGATCATAGTCAAGTGGTTAGGAATTTCTCCATTGAATTATGTTATCATAAAGGTATATAATCCAGTTTAAAAGTAATGCAATTGTAAAATGGATAAATTATAGTATACTTGGCTGTAATGCTTATGTCTTTTTGTGAAGTACTGTAACATAGTGATGGATAATGTACTTTCCTGTTCAGCTGTAGCAGAATAAAAAGTGTCAAGACAGGTGACTGATACCTACTGTGGTTTCTACTTTCAGATATTCTATCCCGAAACAACAGATGTGTATGATCGCAAAAACATGCCCAAGGTGGTATACTGCATACACGCACTGAGGTAAGAATAAAAGGATTCAGAAACAGTGATTTTTCATGTTGCTGATTTTTATTTATATTATACTTCTGATAGTGTAATTGTTGTCATTACTGTCTATAATCATGTGTCCACGGGCTCAAGCAGTATCAGGGAAGCAAGATGCTTTTGGCTGCAAGTGCCACGCCTATCAAATATGATTTCACTACTTGAGAAAGTAGTTTGAGCAAACTACACTCTTATTTATATAGCTCACTTCAAGGCCAAGTGCTGTAGTCCAAGGTGGAATGAAAGAGTTGTGAGCAGTGTTGTCTTCATACTTTGTTATGGACAGGTTACTCATTGTCTAAGAGATTAATTTCCTCTCATTCAGTGGTTATGGCGGACCAAGCTGAACACTTTGACATGTGGTGTTTATGTAGCCAGTCACACAGTTGTGTATTTAAGGAAAGCTTTAAGGAGGCAGCCTACATCATTGTCAGTTTAACTCAGACACAGTCTAGTACTCACTGTTTTTATACCTGTTCCAAAATAGAACCTAAGTGATATGAAACAGGAAGTACAATATGTTTTTCTATTTGCATAAGGCAGTGAGAGTGCTTCTTTTCAACAGACTTTTTATGACCTTTGTGAAATAGGTCAGTGACAAGTGTTATACAGCACCATCGTTTAAGTCATAAGTATTTAGTGTAATGTAGCAGTGACGCATCTAAACTTTAGTGTTGGACAATAAGAAAAATCTCATTTAATGTTTCATTACTGGCAGTTTCCTATGTTGTCTGCAATTTTAGACTCCATTTAATACTTTGAGCAGCTTGAACTTTCAGATAAGCATAATGAGTACATTCAACAGGAGGCTCTTGGTCAATGTAATGTGGAGTTTTCTGGCTCAGTAATTGTTCAGAATTGTTTGAGTTTGATAAACTATATTATGCTATAGAAAAAGTCAAGAATCTTCTCTGTAAGGTCAGTGACTTTAGTTGCGTCATAGTTTCACACCCTTGCTTTGTCCCATCTCATATGACTTTGAATGACCTGAAGGGTCAGTTTTATCTATATGACCCGTCCAGCCTGCCAAACAGAGATTTAGGGAGTGGTGATATAAACTGCTTGGATTGTTTTCTTTGTTGTGGTGTTTTGGTCAGGTCCTGTGAGATTTGGTTTCCTTCCCTCCATATGCACACACGTGCTCTTCCTTCCTACAAGTCTAGTTGAGGTCCCACTAGGATTCAGTGGATACTTCCCTGGATACAAAGACATGGGGGCAAAGCAGCGGATGCTCTTGCACATTCTGCATGGTGGAAAATTAAAATGGGACACAGGTTGACAGGAAAGGAACTTAAGTTAGTGGTTAGCTTTAAACATTTCAAACACTGTTTTGTGCATTTGAGGGTTGAATTTGTAGTTGAGGAAGACAAAAATACATTGAAAATATGAGGAGTTTAGTCATAAGAAAACTTGTTGCTTTAGGCTAATCATCTGATTATCTCTAACCATTGACTTGTAATTGGCTGCCGTCATTGGCTTCAGTCAGCTGTTATAGTTTTTGTATCAGGCTGAATCAGCTGCCTGCATGTTAAAACATTACCCTTTGTATAAGCAGAGGTTAGATAGTTGTCTAAATCTTCTTTGTCCCAAGGACAGGGTATATTAAATGTTTACACTCACTCTTTGACCAAAGGGCAGAATAATCTGTGACAATACTCCATTCAGAGCAGTGGACATGCTTGACCTGACTTAAACATGTATAATTCATGCAATTTATCGGATACCGGCGGGAAGATTAAAGTTTTATGAAGTTTCCAGCCACCTGGTTGTTGAATTCATTGCTCAGTGGAATGAGCCCATTGGCTTACTCGGTGTTTCCTTGAAACTGAGAAAACACTGCCCCTGTGTGGTGCAACAGTGGAATGACCCATCTGAGCCATGACAGAATAATATCCTCCTCTTGAGTTACAATTTACTAGTCATACCCTATGCTGAATGCTTCTTGTTTCCTGATTTCTTTTGTATTATTTGTTTCAGTTTATACTTGTACAAACTTGGAATTGCACCACAAATCCAGGACCTGCTTGGGAAAGTGGCCTTCACAGGTAACACTTGGGAAAAATGGCTTTCATTTACCTGAAATTGGAAGAAGTCAATAGACTATAAATACACCCTTTTTACATAGATGAGGTTGTCTTTTTGTCTTTATTTGATGGAAATTATCTTTTAAGTGAAGCATATAAAAATATGTTATGTGCTTTCAAGCCTGTACGTTTTAAGAGCATGTGTTTCAGTCTAGTTTTGATCTGTAAATTATCAAGCATTTACTTTTGGACTTAGGACTTCCCTGAGTAAGCCTTGTACTTCTCGCTCCTCTTAGCTTTTGTAAGTTGTCAAGTGTTCCTTTCATTTCCTGCATCTTAAAAGGAAATCTGTCTATTTTTCCAGAGGAAGAGATCAGTAACATGAGGAGCGAGCTAGACAAGTATGGCATTCAGATGCCAGCTTTCAGTAAGATTGGAGGCATCCTGGCCAATGAGCTTTCAGTGGATGAAGCTGCTTGTAAGTCCTTGAACTTAAACGTTTGTGGTTTTCATAGAATAACTCAATTAATGAATATATCTTTTAAACACTAAGATGTTGCATATGCTCTGTCACTAGTGCACGCTGCTGTGATAGCCATTAATGAGGCAGTTGACAGAGGTCAGGCCTCTGTGACAATGGGAGCCTTGAATAATCCAAATGCAATGTTGAGGAACATCCAGGAAACTGTGGCCCAGGACTACCAGGACAAACTGAGCCAGGCCAAGGCTTGTAAGCAGGATCAGGCCTCTGGGAGGGTGAGTCAGCTGTGGAACACTTGTTTATGCGTCGAACTAAATTTGATTTGTCACCTTTTTTTTGTGTCAACCGTCTTTATTATGCAGTATTATGTTTTTGTCAAACTTCAGAATGACTGATCATTGAATTTAAGTTTTGAATAAAACATTCTTTTTTTGAAATGGTTGCTTAAGTGTCTTATGTTTATAGCATGCGTTTATATAAAACTTAGGGACCATCAATGTTACTGACCATTCCCAAAAGAGGGTGAAACTCAGTTTTGTCTTCAGCATTGACATGAAATTGATATCAATGAGTTAAGATGTATGAATCATAATGTCATACATGTGTCTATAAAGTTCAAACAACTAATGGGAAATGTAAAAAACTGCTTCTGTTGTTGGCCTGTTTCTGTTTTGACTGTTAAGACTCTTATAGCTACAGCTCTCAGAGGGGTTTTCTGCAGTGACCTACTCCCCCAGGCCTTTGCCAGCACATTCCAGTGGCTGCAGTGTCAGCTGTACTCCACTAAACACAAACCCTCCGCATTATGTGGCATCTTTACACCCATTCTCTTTACACATACTGTACAAACATTTGGTGTTCAGTTCTGTCTGTTTACCTGAAATCTGGGGAAGTGCATCTCCTTAATAATAGCTGGAAAAATAGAAGTGCAACCACGCAAAATAAAACGTAGTAATCTGAAATATATTTTATTTCCTTATTTCCCTTTTTAGCGTTCCTCCATTGCTACTGAAGAAAGAGATGTTTATGAGGAGCTGCTAACTCAGCAGGAGATCCAAGGCGCAATTGACTTTGTCAACAGTAAGGAATTTTCACTCTACCAAAACCCAGATATTTGTTTCCCTGTTAAAACATTCTGACCTTTGCATGAAAGACATGCCTTAATCGTTACATGCAGATCAATATAAGGATGGAAGTGATGAAAACTAATGGAATAAATTATATCCATGTGATTTTTTTTTTTTTGATTTTTTTTTTTAATTTTTTTTTTTTGGTGTATTTATTTATTTATTTTTGGTGTGTGTGTTGCTTTTTGCATTTACCTTTGCCTTTCCCAGCTCAGGAAGCAATAAAGCAGCTGAATCGAGCAATATCATCCCAGGATGAGGTTGCTCTGTTGGCTGCACTGAGGCGGGAGGCTCTGGCTCTACTGGGTGTTCAAGAGGCAAACGGCTACTGGTACCTGGAGCATTTTGCCACTTACTGCCAACATAAGTCCAAGGTACGCAAAGTCGGAGCATGTTTGTCAATGAGTTTAGAGATGAGCTTTGGAGCAGGAGAACCTGTGACTATACAAGACCGTACTGGGGTTTACTATATTTGGAACCAGCAGAGGATCCTCTGGCTGTGTGTAGAAATGGTTTTGTTTTCATACAGAATTATCTGGGAAAAATATTGCAGGTTTTTTTTTTTGTTTAAATCTAGGTTAGACATTGATGAAGGGCCGCAGCTATTGCACACTTTCACATATGCATACAACCTGCAGTCCAATAAAAAAAGTGTGAACGCTTCTAAAGCCTAGACAATATAATATGAACATTGCAGAAAATACAAAAGACTTTCAGCCCTTCAGGCCCTGCATTGAATTATCACATTCTTTGAGTGTTTGACTTTGTGCTACAGGATGGAGGGAAGATGATGGACAGAGAAGAAATTCAAAGACTTGTCAGCTCTTGTAATGACATTGCTGAGGCGGACAAGCGAAGTAAGCCTCTTTTTGTTTCATTCTACCTTTTTGGTAATTATATCTTGGTTATCTGGAAGACATAGTTTTCATATTTCTTGCCCAGAACTGGAAGCAGTTGCAGCGATAAATAAAGCCATTCGACTTGGAAACGCATTGGACACTGTGGAAGAGCTGACGAATCCTGAGGCACAATTGCCTATCGTTTACCAAACTGCTGCCAACCTGTACCAGGCTGAGCTATTCAGTTTGCAGCTGCAAAGTGGTGGAGGGGTGAGATATCATGTTAAATTTTCTCATGTAAGGATCCAGTACACACTGATACAGATGAAGGTATTCTTGTACTTTATATGGTAGTTTGTTGTTGGATATTTATTGCATTGAAGTGTCACATCATGGGTCGGTTGTGATTGTGAATATTTTGTTTCTTAGTCTGGTCTAAGCCATGAGGAGCTGAGTGTAGCTGTGGAAATGCTGTCAGCTGTAGCTGTATTGAATGAGGTTCTGGACACCAAAGACCCCCAGGCTGTGATAGAACAACTAACAGACTCTCCTCTAGGTTTCACCAACATAGACCAAGACAACCTCAACAGGTAAAGTAGATGAACAGATAATAGTAAAATACTGTGAGAGGTAGTGATGAAAGGTGACAAGTTTATAGAAATAGTACCATGAGCCATAAATATTCAGAAAAATGTACAGATGTCTATTGAGCTATTTAGTGTTAGCATTTCTCTTTTAATTAAAATGCAGCTAAAGGCATTTCAGTTAAATTCTGATTTTATGTTATTAATGATTTGAGTACCTTGATGTTAATTTTTACTGCAAATAAATTAAGAACAATAATAACCCACCCATCTTTATTATTAGATTATGATTGTAATTTGAAGACCAATGTAGCTATTTAAGAAAAAGGAAAAAGTGATGTATCCTCAGCTGTACTGCACTGCAGGCCTCTATTCTTTGATTCACTGTAGACTTGCATTTTAATCTTTTCCCACCCTCAGGTATGCTGACACTCTTATCAAAGAACGAGTCGAGGCTCTTGCCAAAGGCCAAGAGTTTCTAACCTGGAATGATGTTCAGAAGTACATCGACATGGTCAATGTTCAGGTCCATGAAGAGCATGAACGTAAGCAAAAACATTTCTGTATCACATACTTTCATATCTGTCATGTCTCATGCAGCTGATGCATTAATACTGAAGTGATATTTATGATGATGAATATAACCTCACATAATACATGAATTTAATTGATCACATTTGGTGTCTGTCGCTAGGTATTATAGCTATAGCTGAGATCAATGAGGCCATCAACTCAGGTGATCATCAACAGACTCTTGCAGCACTGATGCTTCCAACAGCCAAGTTGACAGGAGTGAAAGCAGACACAGCAAAACACTACCATGATGTTCTTCAGTATACCAAGTTACTTCTCTGTCAGGTATTGGTTTATTTATTAAACAAGTCACACATCCATTCAAGAAATGTAGATACCTGGTTGAACAAACCAATGTGTAAGATTACACATTTTGTTTTTTCATAATTCTTTATCCCCTGTAGCTTAATTAATGGTGTAGACCTTGGAAAAGTGTTCATACTTTACATATTAATAAAGAAAATTATTAGACAAATTTGCAGTGTTACATTTTTAGCTCTGTACGATTTGCTTGCAAGTTGTCAAATTTGCACAAAAAATGACATGTACTATTGTGATTTGCATTTAAATATAAACTTTTCTGATACTGCACTACAATATGATGCAAAAGTCAAATGAACATTTCTTCTAGACTTTTTGTAAGTGTGCCCAAGTTTAACTTTCACATCTGCTTTTTTGAGCTTGTGGTTCCCTGCCGTGTTCCAACAATTGTTCAATAGTAATAAACTCGAACAAACAGTCTCACGTCATTAACGCTGGTCTCGGCGGTATCCCACGGAGAGAAATAAATTGTAGGTCGGAGGCTGTCGTCTTGGATATAAGGATACAGAGGAAGGGATCCAGACAACTGTGGAAGCAGCAGAGACACACTGCCACTCTGTAGTATCCATACAGGGAGTCGTTTCCAGTGGAAATTAGGTGAATGTAGTGAGACATGTGCAAGATACCACTGGGTGAGAAGCATAGCACAAAGATAATGAAAACCAGAGTGCTAACCCTAATAAATGGTCTCCAGTCACAACCTGATTGCCCTAGGTGGTATATGACTGCCACATGGGCATACATACAGATGAGAAATGGAAGTATGAACCCCAGACACACCAGCATCAGTCTGTATGGCACCAACAGGGAATGGGATTTCTCGTCTAGTGGAAGAATGTCATGGCAGGTGGTGATTCCCAGGTTAGGAACTGGGTAGGTCTGCTTGACAATGAGTTCAGGCACAATAGTGGCAGCAAACAGGAACCAGACAATCAGGCAAGTCCACGTTGAAAGGGAAGTCTTAGCCAGCTGTCTGTACAAGAACGGTTTGACCACAGCCAGGTAGCGTTTCAGACTGATACATGCAATAGTCTGAGAGGAACAGTAAACATTGCCATAAAACAAAGCAGTGATCAGTCGACAGGAGTATTCCCCAAATATCCAGTTGTTTCTATTGAAGTGGTAGTGAACACGCAGCGCCAGAGAAAGCAGGAGCAGCAGGTTAGACAAGGCCAGGTTAAGATAAAGAACCACCGTGGACAAGGACTTCGCCTTGATCTTGACTCGTAGAAATGTCAGAATGTAGGCATTAGAGGGGATGCCCACCAGCATGGCCAGAATATATGATGACGGTATGACCCAAGTGCTGAAGGATCCGGTAATGTAGGCTGTTGCAGGATCCTCTGGGCTCACATCTAGTGACGGGGTTGTGCTGCAATCCAGTGGGATCAACCACAGGGTGTTTGTGCGATTGGATTTGTTAGTGTTTGCTTTGAAGGTTTTTGGCTCCACTCCATTTGAAATATTGGATGATGTATTGGTTTTATTTCCTGTAATTTGTTTAGAAAACCAGGGTTAAAAGCATGAATTAAAATTCAGCACAGACTTTTCCATGATGTCAGAGAGAAAACTAACAATTTAAGTGCTTATGCAATCTGATATCTATTATATTTTTCACCATTTTATAAATTTGATTAGGTATTAAAAATAAGACCTAAACTGTAAGTTGACTACCAAATGTTACTTTTAGAATTTTGCATATCCTTTTAGGGAGTCAGGATTAAATAATAAATGTATCCGTATAGTGAATCAATGTACATACCGTCATGTTGAATGGTGTCTACTGCCATCAGACAGACGAGTAGTCCAAGTATAAGGTCAGCCATGGTACTATCCACAGGTGTAGTCCAGAGTTTTTACAGATTTCTTGTCTTTGGACTGCTCATTGCTTCTTGTTTTCGGTAAATGAAGGTATCCTCCACTGGTGAAATTTTTTTGTTTTGCATCCTTGCTGTCCTGTAAGTGATAACAGAGGCTAGGTTTCCTGCCAGTGTATGTGGGAAGCGTGTATGTGCGTATGGTTTAGTGAGCATGTTTCCTGCCCTGGCTTTAAAAACTGAATTCCCATCTGGCTGCGTCAGTAACTGCCCACTGACTCACAGGAGTGGGAGGACACAGCCTCAATGGTTAAACAGTTATAAACAAATTGTGTACTGATTACTGGCATATTTGTTCTTTTTTTTTTCTCTTTTTTTTTTTTTCCTAATTAATATATGAGTTATTCCTGAAGGTTTTTTTTTATTATTAATATTATTTGAGTGGGGTCAGACAGAAGTGACACCCTTTTTTGGGAAGTCTATAAAATTATCATACACATTTGCATGTTTTAATTATTTTGATTTCAATTGTAGCTGGTTCTTTTAACCTTATTACTTAATGTCACACTTAAATCATGGATGCATTATGGGAAATGGACACGGTTTTCCATCATGACTTTTTCCATTTGTGGGTTTTGGAACATAATGTATGACTTTCTTTTTTGACAAGTAGGGAAATGCCTTAATCCAGTCCTGTTTTAATTATATGTTTTAACCAGCAGAATAATAATTGGTTAAAAGCAAATGTAAATGGTGTGCTTTTATGGTGACTTCCTTCCTGTTGGCCTCTGATCAAGGATACACCCCATCCCCACTAGTGTTATCTAAAATTAGCCTGAACATGTATACAGAAATCAAGCTGAATAAATACTGTCTGTGCCTAAAGTAAGGTTTCATTGTATGCTGTTGACTGAATGACAGTGGTGATACCATGTGTTTGCATTTTGTATAACTACTAATAATAACTGGTCATTACACATTTCCTTCCTCAGACACTACCTCTGGACACAGAGGAAACGGTACTTCCTTCTGTTGTTTCTCAAATAGAAGCAGCTTGTGTGGTGTTGGTGATTGGTGTTGCTGTGTCGTGCTAGTGCTGTAAAGCACAACATTGTGTACAAAAATGTATTTACAATGCTAACTAGATCAAGTGATGGTGTGAAATAAGAATTTCTGGCTTTGGACATTGAATGAATTGTCTAAATCGGCTTTAAAATCTGATTTCAGGTTAGCATTGTGTTTGTGATGCACTAAGAAAGCTTTGTGTTCCTTTCATAACCTTCTTAAATTGAGAAGTGATTAAATGGTTTATGTGATTGTAGAGCTCTGGTGATGAGTCTGCAGTCCTGTGGCTGGACCAAATCCAAGAGGCCATACACACATCTAACCAGGATGAAAAGGAGGCTCTCACAGGTATGAATTTACCAGTGTCACCATATCACCCCCAAACATACAGAAAACTTTTTCAGGTCTAAAAAGTGGGCGTATTACATATATTTCATTTATATTTGCCAAGTTTGACTTTTTATAGTTAATGTGACATTAAAATATTTTTATTACAAGGTCTTGGTCTTTTGCTTAGTCAATGTGCACCCATATTCTTTTAAAACTTGCAAGGCAAGTTTATTTGTATAGCACTATTCATACCCATGTGCTCTACAGGGGCATAAAAAAATCACAAAAGGGTTAAAGACATTAAAATAATCAGAGATAAAACATGGTTTTCCAATATGCTTTAATGGATATTCTCTAAGAAACTGTCACCATTCCTTACGAGTACAACATCCTGAGGTACTCCGTTAGTACCATTATGTATTATTTTTAATGCCTGCACATTTTGTTTTTGGATTATTTTCCACTATTTGTTTCTGTACTGTTAACATATTTGCCTTGTTGAAATGTGTCTATGCTTTGCCAGTTGCTGGAGCAGTAGCTTATATTAACAGGATGGTGACTGAAGGAGACTCCCAGAATACGCTACAAGCCATGCAAGTGCCTGGTGCAGGACTGAAAGCAGTACTTTCTGAATGTGCGGACATTTACCAGTCTGAACTGGCACAGAGACAAACGAACAGTCGTACTGAAGGTACGGCTGGTTTACTGTAGATTCTAGTGTGTTTTTTTACTCTTGAGAAATTCCTTCTCTTATGTGGTGGGTATTTTCTTCTCTCTTCCAGGCAACACAGATAGTATATGGGCAAGACATTGTATCAAGGATAGATATGACTACTATTATAACCTGGAGACAGGACAGGGCAGCTGGGAGGAACCAGAAGGATTTGAACACAATGTTGGCCACCTGACTAAAGAGGAAATCCAGGTACCCACCTCCTTTCTGCCTATTCTCCTGTTTTATTTCAAAGAACATCTCCAACCTGCATCTAAAATGTGTGATTCAATTTATAAGATGTGGTAGCAATATATTTACCTTAAATATATATTCCTCAGTTCATCAAATAACAATATCCTCCTGAGACCCAGCCATGCATTTTTTTTCATCTGTAGGGGACAAACATTTGACAGTTCTACTTAAAAAATATTGCCCATTGCAAAGGACATTCCTTTATAAAAATAAATTAATACACGTCATTTAAAAATAAGTAAATACAAATATATATATATAACACTCTTACTTTCCTGGATCTCTGGAGAACATCAAGGTTGATTTAGTTCATCCTGAAAAACTTGACCGTCTTTCTTTTCAGGGTGTTGTCAGCTGTGTGACATCAGAATATAACAGGGAACAGTTATGGTTGGCCAACGAAGCAATGATTCTACTACTGCAAGCCAGAGCCAGAGGTTACCTAGTTAGGAAACGGCATGCTCAAAGAATGGAATATCTGCGCCAACAAGAGCCACATGTTGTCAAATTGCAGGTAATGTGTAGTGCCTTTATAAAGTGTGATGAATGACATAAGCATGATAGACTTCAGTTTACAAATCTCACATTTTTTATGTTTTGATGCATTGGTCTTAAAATAATCCAAACAGGCCAAAAACTAAAAGAAAAAACCATGTAAGCTAAAATTAATAGCACACTCTAACCCTAAAACATGAATTACATGTTAATGTTATTTTTCTCTTCCTGTTTTTTAGGCTTGTTGGAAAGGTTATAAACAGAGGAAGATGTACAAAGACAGAGTGACTTTGTTTCAGAAAAATGTTGGTTCAGTTATCAAGGTAAGAAGCTATTTACAAAGTAAAAGTATTGTGTAACCCAAAAGGCTAAATACATCCCATTTTTAGATGGGAACTGCCTTAGCTTTGTGACCTGTCCCTGGTAATATCAACCACTAAAAACTATAAATACTCTTGGTTAGAAGAACCGTGGAAAGTTTACACATTAGTAGTTTGAAATGTTGCCAGCATTACAAACAAACCATGTCAAAGATCTAACCTTAAACACTGGTGTTTTTAGATCCAGTCCCTGGTGAAAATGTGGAAAGCCAAACGTGAATACAATCGGAGGCTGCAGTTCTTCAAAGATCATGTAAGTATCATGTGAGTCACTCACTGTTTATCCACATTGTGTAAGTCTAATTGTTGTTTACTGGTCCTGTGTTTAGGAAAAAGAAATTGTGAAAATCCAAGCTTTTCTTAAGGCCAACAAAGCGAGGGATGACTATCGAACCCTTAGTGAGTTGCATTTATTTTATGTTCTTTAGAGTTGTCGATTTTCTAAATAATATGAATAATGTAATATGACAATAAAGATATTTGCCATTTGAATTATGATTATACAATTAAAAGGCAAAATTTAAGTGTGAGTCATGACTTTAATCTGAACTTTGATGCTAATTGATTGTTTTCTCTATAATTTCTGTGAAAATATGAATCGCTTATGATTCTGAAATAGTCTTATGAATGTTCATTTAAGGTTTTTGGACAGATATGTTGTCATACTAAAACATATTTCGATGGTAATTATATCAGTTTTTCTTTGCAGTGTAAATGATAAAAATATGTCTTTGTGCAGCTGGGGCGAAGGATCCTCCTCTGTCAGTGGTGCGTAAATTTGTCCATTTGCTGGAACAAAGCCCCCTAGATTTACAGGAAGAGCAGGAAGTGACCCGGCTTCGAGAGGAAGTGGTCACCAAGATTCGCTCTAACCAGCAGATGGAAAAAGACCTGAACCTGATGGACATCAAGATTGGTCTTCTTGTGAAGAATAGGATCACCCTGCAGGTAGCAAAGATGTGCTTTTATGTACAGATAAATAAGCCCAGTGTAATGATATAGAGTTAATTTTTGCATTATTTGCAGTCTGGAATACTTGAGAAATAAAACACAAAAAATACAAGAAGTTCAAAGAGCTAATTGAAATTCCTGTATTTATTGATTCAATTGCTGTAATTATTCCCTCTTCAGTCTAGGTAGACTTTTTAATATGCCCCCTTTGTGTCTTTGAAGGATGTCGTGTCCCATAATAAAAAAATGAAGGACTTGAAAAAGACAAGTAAAGAGGACCTGTCTTCAGGAAACAGGCTTGGTATCAAAGGTCTAAGTAAAGGCAAAAGAAGGAAGCTGGAGGCTTACCAACACCTTTTTTACCTGCTCCAGGTGAAAGAAAAGTTTCTAATGAATCTATTGTTTCTTGTATATTCACATGCAAGCTTAGACACCATCATCTCTTTCCCTTTTGCATCAGACCAATCCTTCCTATCTGGCCAAGCTGATCTTCCAGATGCCACAAAACAAGTCAACAAAGTTCATGGACACTGTTATTTTTACCTTGTACAACTACGCATCAAACCAGAGAGAAGAATACCTGCTGCTTAAACTCTTCAAAACTGCTCTAGAGGAGGAAATCGGGTAAGAACTGCACTTTGTGATGGTGCTGTGTCTTTTCTATACAGTTTCAATAGAAGTTTGTCATACTGCACTTGTGCATTCATTCATTGTATTTCAGTTCTAAGGTTGATCAAATCCAGGACATAGTGACAGGAAATCCTACAGTCATCAAGATGGTGGTGAGTTTCAACAGAGGGGCTCGGGGCCACAACTCACTCAGACAACTGTTGGCTCCTGTGGTGAAGGACATCCTTGAAGACAAAAGCCAAGGTATAAACACCAATCCTGTGGATGTGTACAAAGCCTGGGTCAACCAGCTGGAGACGGCTACAGGGGAGGCCAGGTATGGGTGACTGGATTTTGTAGATGCATTTTCCCTTTCTTTATTACACAACAACAATACAACAATGTGTTGTCTTTTGGTTTGTTTTTTTTTTTTTTGTTTTTTTAGCAACTTGCCATATGAAGTGACCCCTGAACAGGCCATGTCACATGAGGAAGTACGCAACAGGTTGGAGGCATCCAGTCTGGCACTACGCTCGGCTACAGATAAAGTGCTGAACTCTATTGTGTCCTCGCTGGATAACATCCCGTAAGTTTTTGGATCTGTTAAACATCAATGCCCACTCATCTTGTGCCTTTTCTTTGGCTGTTTTGTCTCCAGTGTGTGACCAACTCATTGAGCACATGAGTAGGATTTTGGTCATTAAATGTGTTGTAATGGAGTGAGTTATCCTGAGGTTTGGACTGTTAATGAATATCAAATATTAATGCATTTGTGCATATACTATAGTAATGGTGAATTTGTCACAAAACTGTGTGCGTAAACTTGCATTATATTTTTTTGTCAAGAATGAATTCTTGTTTCAGTTGTGTTTCTGTAAAATATTTTTTGTTTTATTCTAGTGCGTCCCTATTTCCATTTTCTACTTCTTCTTCTATGGACTATTTCTTCTTTTTAAGTATCCAGTATCACTTTAACATTGTAGTGACTACAGCATGACTAACACGGGCTGAGGCAGGGTGTGATCATATGCTGTGACATGTCATTGATCATTCACATAGTGGTTAAAGATGGTGGATGTGGTCATTACTGGATAATAATCTTAGTGGTGAAGTAAGCACCCATCTGGTTTAAGATGGTCTCATGCTTTGTGCTGCATTAACCACACAAAGTCATACGTCTCAATACAATTCTTATGTTTTGAAAATTATACCAACCAAAAATTACAGAAAGCCACAAGGTGGTGCTAATGTTTGATTCTTCTCTAGGAATAAAGACTTGACATCCTGACTTGTAAATCCTGATGAATTAATCTTCATATAATTTTTTTTAAAGGAGGGAATGAGTGCATTTGCCTTTTCTTAAGATCACTGTATTGTTTGTTACATTGTGTGTGTGATTGCATGTTGTCTTACATGTCATGTCCCATCAATACTTTTGTTTTGCATGTAGTTATGGCATGAGATACGTAGCAAAAGTTCTGAAGAACAGCCTCCACCAAAAGTTTCCAGATGCCTCAGAAGATGAGCTGATGAAGGTAGATGACCACACATAGTCACCCAGTAGACGCTCACATGGCCACTTGTAGCCGTTGAGTTTTTTTCTTCAGATTTCTTCTTCATTTGCACACACAAATCATCTGTTGTTCCTCACATAGTCGTCTGTGCATCATTTATGAGAACTCTCATGTTCCTGCAGAGGTGAGTAACTCTGCAAATTAATGATCACTTTTCTTTTCTTATGGCAGATTGTAGGGAACCTGTTGTATTACCGCTACATGAACCCAGCCATTGTAGCTCCTGATGGCTTCGACATCATTGACATGTCGGCAGGAGGGCAGCTCCACGTAGACCAGCGGCGTAACTTGGGATCCGTTGCTAAAATGCTCCAGCATGCAGCTGCCAATAAGCTGTTTGAAGGCGAGAATGCACATATGACACCGATGAACAACTACATATCACAGACGTATGAAAAATTCAGGTAAGAAAAGTTGACATGAAGAACTTGCACCTTATTGAATGTGAACTAATAGAAAACCACTGTTTATTTAGCTGAGCAAAAGATAATTGTCATATTCATCGTGCCTTATGTTCAATTTAGGACAAAACTTGATCAGAACAGGATGAAAATAGATGATGCAGATCTTGTACTTTGCTGATTCATGCACTTGTGCTCCAAAAAGTCCAACGTATTTTAATAAACATGTTGCAGTTGTAAGGTGAGAGAAAGTTTAAGCTGACATGGAGGAACTAGAAGCAATGTAATGTGATGTTATGTTGCACTGTCAGCATTTGGGAGATTCAACTGGACTCCTGACAAACTCGCAAAGTAGGGGGATTGTGTGTCCATGTGTGCAGTCATCTGTCCAACCCTGAGTCATCATTACTGGAAAGCTTTTTCAACCTTAGTTATCTGGAAACATGTTAGATGGACAGGTTGTACATACTCCATCCAGAGTTTAAACCAGACAGTAACTTTATGTGATACAGGTTTTTCTGTTAAGTTTGAATGACATAACTGACGACAGCTTATGTTATTTCCTTTTAGGATGTTTTTCCAGTTGGCCTGTGATGTCCCTGAGCCTGAGGAGAAGTTTAACATTGATGAATATTCAGACATGGTGACCTTAAGCAAGCCCATCATCTACATCTCAATAGAGGAAATCATCAACACGCATTCGGTAAACAAAAATAAAGCTCATCTGACTTGAACTTGCCTTCCAACATCTGTTTCCACACTTGTGAAATCCCACCAGTCGTGATTATGATTGGCCCTATTTTTATCATTTCCTGTTCCCTTTTATATCCTCTATACAGTCTTCCTCGCAGGGCGTCGGATATGTTCTCCCTGTCACCATCCCATTTCCTTTTGTATTTTTTGTTTTTACATCTGTATATGGGAACAGTAGTGACTGTGTCTGTAGGTTTCAAACCATCTGTGCCCCTTTTTGTAATTGGCTTCACTTGAATTCTGCTCACACAGGGGTGAACCCTAGCAATATAGATGATGTGTGTTAATCTGCATACCACAGGTTGAAAGAATATCTGCTGTCAACACAGATAATTAGATCATTTAATTTGCATTTTGATTAACTTTTTATGTCTAACACCTGTGGACAATATAAACAGTGCAACAGTCCAAACATGCAGCGCGAGGGCCAAAACTGGCCTAATTAAAAATGGTCCAATTTGGTCCGTTGGATGAATTTGTGACATATGAATGACTTTAGTTTTGGTTTGTAAATGAACTATTGCATCTTAAACACCTTAAATTTATCAATTCCATTCCATAATTTCATACAACCCAAAATGCTGTTTGCAAAATTTCCACTTGTTTTAGTGTTAAAAAATTGAAATTGCATAAATTTATTACATTTACAAACCTGTATACAAATGTCATACATGCCATTTGTATACAGGTTTTGCATTGCTTTGACAAAAAAGGTGAATAATTGAAACCAGTATAAAAGACCTCAAATGTCTTAAGAGACGCAAGTGTAACTTATATTATTATGCCTTTTACTAAAGGTTTTGTGTATTTATAATTGTTTTATTGCACATATGTAAATGATAAAGTGAAGCATAATATTGTTGAAATTCCACTTTTTCACAAAGACACTTCAGGTTTTTCATATTCAGATTTTTAAGGAAACTTTGCATTTCTAAAAAAAATTCTAATATAATTTTACTTTCTTCTTAACCGTTATGTTACTGGTCCTGTCCACTTGAGATAATATTAGAATGTGGCCCTTGACCTAAAACGATTTTGACACCACTGGCACAAGCACAAACAGAACACAAAAAGATCATTTGTAGCGGGGCAGGCCAACACTGTACAAAGAAGCAGCATAAGATGGGCTTTATTTACATGTATTTGTACTTATTTACTGTGTTTCTGGTTGCATATTTGTATTTCTGTCTTTATTTATTTAACATATCAACATAGAGTGACTTTTGAATGACACATCCTTCCTGTAGTTCTTGTCGGATATAGGACTAAACACATCTGTATTTGTTTAGCTGCTGCTGGAACATTTAGAGGCCATCTCTCCTGACCGAAACGACCTTCTGCATGAGCTACTGCAGGACCTTGGTGACGTCCCTGATGTGGAGGCTTTGCTTGGTAACGTTTCACAACCTTTAATATTTGTCTACTTTTCCACATGATGTCCAGTTAAGGTGTTTTTTTTGTACTTTAACTGTTACTGTATCCAAGTCATAACAATTTTTTAGTGTTATGTCATGACTTTACACATTGTGATGCTGTATTCAGGTGAAGGAGCTATGGATCCAAATGACCCGAACAGAGAGAGCGCTCTGAGCCAGATGGCCAAGACGGAAATTTCCCTAACGCTAACAAGCAAGTTTGAGTTGCTGGAAGGAGATGATAAAGATGTCAAGACTCTCATGACAAAGTAAACTTGTCTAATATTTGAGGTCGTAATATTATCATGTTTTATTGGTGTAACCACACAATGTGAAGTTTCAAAAGAAAATGTTTTGTCTCCAGGCAGTAATAAAATACAATATATAGTAGTATCTAAAGAAGAAAGATTCAGTGTCAAGTAGGTTTAAGTGTAGTGTTTGCACTCTACATAGCCTTTTTGACGTACTGTGTGTCTTTAGTTATCACTCGGTGGAATGTCTTTGTCTTTCCTGCTCCTCTATCATTTCCTGTGAAACCAGGAAGAGGTTTGTCATCAGGGTTATCTTGACTTTAGACAAGAAAACATCTGCATCAGTTTGTATTTTCTTTCATTCTTTCTTTTTTTTTTTTTTTCAACAAAAGTACTATATTAGACAAATTACCAACAAAAAAAACAAATTAATGCAAATCTAGAAACTCAGTAAGTAGATTTGAATCAAATGTAAGCTTGGTTCATCCAAAATTAGTGGATTGAAAATGGTAAAATTTTACACGATGATGGATTATAAATTAAATAATACTGATTGAATAACTAAACTGAAAATATTCACATTCCGTAGTACTAAAATAATACGCAATAAAGAAAATAATGACCTTTAACAGCCCAAATATTATCATTTTGTGAAATGTCTTAAAAATTGTCATTTAAATTGAAGCAGACATAATAAAATGTCCTCATGGAATTTTGAAATAAAATATTTCAATCTTATTTATTTATATAATTACATTTTATTATACTTTATCAATAATGCAGTGCTTTACATTATTGGGTCCTGCCATGAAATCAAAGCTATGTATATCAGATATTATGACAAAATGATTTAGGATGTGAATTAGATTTTCTTTTTTCATTAAAGGTGGCAGATCATTATTTGATTATAGGAATTCATATTGGTTTCTCTAGTGCACTGTAATGGACCGTTTTATATATATATAAATAGTGACTAAATCATTTTTCCATCTTTATGACCGCAGCTTCTGATAATAATTTAGTTGTGGTGAAGGTGTTTCCTTTGAAAAGTGACCTATCTCTGTGTTTCTACAGAACTAAAAAGCTTATTGTGGATGTGGTACGGATTCAACCTGGAGAAACATTACCTGAAATCCTGGAGACCCCTGCTTCTCCCATTCAGGTGATATGTTTTGTCCTGCTGTTTCTTGCCATATAACAGCAGACATGATTTTATTTCCCAATTATTGTGTGAACAGCGTTGTGCACTTTGTCCTGAAGGAGTCCGAGCATAGGAAGATCATAGAGCGCCGGGCAGTTCAGGATGCTCAGACACCAGAGGGTCTGAAGAGCAGCCCTGCAGTGCTGGAGGACAGCCAGTTGCCTCTAGAGCAGAAGAAAAGGAAGATCCAGAGGAACCTCCGTAACCTGGAGCAAGCTGGCGTCGTCACGACTAGTAACAAATTCCAGGACGTCATCAATGATGTATCAAAGGTATAAGAACGGCTGCTTTCACAGTGAAACGTATCCCAGTGCAAACTAATGGATCTGTTGACCCCAAACGTGTAATCAACAGGACATTCGCTACCAAAGACGCTACAGACAAAGACGGAAGGCTGAGCTAGTGAAGCTGCAGCAAACGCTGACAGCGCTGAACTCTAAAACAGCCTTTTACCAGGACCAGATGAACTACTATGATACCTACATCAAGACCTGCTTGGATAACCTCAACCGAAAGTAAGTTGGACTGTTTGTAATCGTAAAGAAATTCGTGAAATTCCGTTTTCAAAGCCCCACTGATGGAGGCCTGGGGTCGGACACAGACGGGGCTTTTGCCGTTTGTCATCTACATATTCTCTAGCCTTTCCTGTTTCTTTACTGTAAGAAGAGAAAAAAAAAAAGTCAAAATATACCAATAAATTAGGGGTGTAACAGTACACAAATATCACGGTTCGGTACGCACCTCGGTTTTGAAGTCAGAGCTCGGTTCATTTTCGGTACAGTATGGAAACAAAATGCAAAACTATTTTCTTCTTCAGCACAGTATTTATTAAACAAAAAAAGTCAATATACAAATGGAAACTGTAAATAAATTCAAAGTGCTGCTTGGTACCAGTAAGTTAATGATATATTCTTATTGACAGTCAGAGTAACACTGTTTTATAATCTCCTCATGCTCTATTGGCTGATGAGGAAAACAGGTGATTTGTGGTTTTACTGTGCTTTCTGACTGACAATGGAGCAGAGCTATAATGTAAACTGTCATTTATTTTGCTAGTAATTGCAATAAAGGTCCGTGTTAAATTATTTAAGCAGGGTCTCAACTGTTACAATTTGGGCTGAACCACAGATTAACTGGTCTTCATAAGCTTCATAATCAAACTTGAACGATGGAGAAATGCTGCGTTTTCATCATCAAACTCCATTTTTTCATATAGTGTGTCCATCAGTGAAAATGACTACCGTATTTGTAGTTTATGTAACTTTCTTTATCTTAAATATTGTTTCTTATTAGTTCTTTTCCAGCCTCATCAGAATAGGATTCTTGGTTTTCCTTTCAACAGGGGAGTGACTCACTACTCCCTCTAGTTGTAAAAGACCATCAGTATAAATGTATTTTGTTCATATGTCAACAATCCATGTTTCATGATTTTATCCTAAACACTCAAATGTTAATTTTAGATATTTTTTTTTTTTAGATTTGACATCAGAAATGCTACATGTACCTATATCCCCTTTAACGTGTATTTTAATATAATTAATATTTTTGTTGTGTGGATGTTTGATGGCTCTGTATTTTGTGTGTTCAGGAATTCGCGCAGATCTATAAAACTGGACAGTAAAGGAGAGGACAAAGGCAGTAAGAAGTGGAAGCCACATTCTCTGAAATACACGGCGGCGAGACTGCATGAGAAGGGAGTCATCCTAGAGATTGAGGGACTAAACACAAACCAGTGAGTTAAACAAATCCTCACAAAAAGCACTCATGTCACCATTTTCCTGTATTCATGAGAGAACTTCACCAGCACTTACTTATCAATATAGCGATGAGACCAACTGTGCAGTTTAATGTTGTCTAGTTCAACCCTACAAATGATTGCAACATTAGTTATTATACTTTTCATATTACCCAAAACTACTTGTTGTAATACAACATGGAACTGAGGAAACTTTTTTTTTTTAATCTATTTAGCAGATTTAATTTAACATGAAGCACTATTTTATATGTACTGTATGCAGACACGCATGTAAATAATTTTATTTTTTTGATAATTTCTTCAGACACACAGTTGAAGTCAGTTGGAAAATGAAGCTGATTCATTACCTACGTTATTATTTTAATGTACTTATAAGTTCTGTGAAAATCCCCATATCGACTATAATTTTATGTGTATTCAAAGAACAGGATCAGTGCTCGGTAAATGATGACCCCGTTTTCCTCCCGATGTGCTGTGTTGCCACTTTTTTCTTCCCCCCCCCACACCAATCTCATATTATTGCTTCTTTCTTTTTCTATCAGGTTCAAAAATGTCATGTTTGACATTTCACCCACTGAGGAAGTTGGCGATTTTGAGGTGAAAGCAAAGTTTATGGGAGTAGAGATGGAAAAAGTCCAGCTTCATTTCCAGGTAAACATTTCCCAAATGCGTCACAATTATCACAAGTTCCAGCCGCTGCTCACCGGTCAGCACATAGAGCTGCTGACAGATTAACTTTCCCATTCCCATCATCTTCAGGGAACATCATGGAAAGGGCAATTACTTTTCGCCTGCAACAGTCGACACATTTTGCAGTTATTGATATGCATTTATGCAGCGAATGTGGGGAAAAAAAACTTAATGAGATAATATGGATCGGAGTGCATCGGCAAATATTTTTACAGAAAATAGTCAGAGGAAACATTTATTATCACACTAGTCAGCCTGGGTTCTTTTATGTTCATGTGTACTGTATGTAAACCTGTGTAAGTATCAGTTGTCACCTAATCTTATGTATTTTGTCGTTCAGGACCTCCTTCAGCTGCAGTATGAGGGTGTGGCAGTTATGAAGATGTTCGACAAAGCCAAAATAAACGTCAATTTACTCATCTTCCTTTTAAACAAGAAATTCTATGGAAAATAAAACCAGAAAAGAGGATTAGAAGAGTTGTGTGCCTTCTGTTAGTACTGAGAAAGAGATGTTCACACAGTACAGGACAGGGTTTTGTCTCATTCCAGATCAAAAGGAAGCGTGTTGTTGTCTGACGTCTATTTTCATGTGGTTGATTGTAATGTATTTTTAAAATTAAATGTAATTATATTCATACTTTGTACGTGTCAGATGCTAGGAAACACATTATTGTTAGTGTATGTCGGGAGAAAATAAGATGTAGGAGAAACTGGAGGAGCATGACTTTAAGAAATACTGTACTTCACCAGTGCCTTTTCAATTAGTGTTTAAACACACGTCTTAATTAATAAAATGTCCAAACATTTTAAAAGCTATAAGTGATGTATTTTTAATATGTTATCAGTATGTAAATGATTTGTAATAAATGAAATGCATAAATAAATTACATGTCCAAAATTATTCTCTGATTCTCTCTCACTTTTTCTTTCTTTGTTTCTATTATTTTTTTATTTTTCATGGGGGTGGAAATGTCAGAGGGCATAGGAAGACATGTTTCCTCTTTGTAATGGGGGAGGATACTTCTGGGGGAGGAACCAGACTGGACTGTAATAGCATCTGCAACGCCAACACACAACACGCTCTTTAAGTCTTCTACATGAATGTGTGAAATATTTAGAACAAAATAAAAAGCCATGGTTTGTCCAACACTGGGACTGTTGGTGCTGTTTTCTATACAGAGCTCAGCTTTCATTGTCCAAAATGGTGAGTATCTATCTTAACCTAAAACGTGGTGTTTGGTATACAGCTGCTTCATAACCAGAAGCCTTCAATACGTCTGTGTGTCACTAAAGTCTGTTAGACGTTTTAACAGTGGAAGTTCAATAGCAGTATTGGGTTTTACTTTTTGTGAGGGTACTTGTAAAAAAAAAAAATCCAGAACTAATGGAAACTTTTTATGTTTGTGTGATTTAATGCATGTGCTATTAACAGATTGACTTGTGATAAAGTTAGTATTTTAATACTTTTTATTGTTTGGGGATGGAGCTGTGTGTGAAGTGTTAATATGTTCAGAGGGACTGTTCTAAAGCTGTTGAACCCCAGTAGTAGTAGTCTGAAGTTTATACAAATGTTTGGAACCCTGTAAAAACTGAGTTTGAGCTGCAGATGTAGTTTATTTCTAAGTATGGTAGGAATAAAGCATTTCCAGTGAGACCCCTTATTTGGAAAACAGAATAACAATGTGTTCTGTTTCTTTTAAAGATTCATCACCAGACCTGCAGACTTTCTCGGGTCACTTTTTAATGGCACCAGAGAAACCTTTAGACTACCTGGGCCTTTCTGTGTTTGACAACTGGAAGGATGAAGGCTCTGGTTCTGAGCAGAAACCAGCAAAAAAGCCCAGTCACCACGGCCACCACGGTCCACATCGTCATCCCCAGCAGCATTACTTGGTCTCTGATGAGACTAAAGGTTTCCTCCAGGGTCGCCTGGCAACAAGCTTTGTCCCGACTTTTTACCTCCTCATCTTCATCATCAGCATGCCCCTCAACCTTGTTGCCATGGTGACGTTTGTGCATCGCATCCGTCCAAAAAAACCGGCGGTGATCTACATGTTGAATCTGGCCTGTTCTGATCTTTTATTTGGGCTTTTTCTTCCCTTTAAGATTTCTTACCATTACCATGGCAACAACTGGATCTATGGACCATTTATGTGCAGACTGGTCACAGCAGCTTTCTACTCCAACATGTACTGCTCTGTCCTACTGCTGTTGTGTATCAGTGTCGACCGTTTCCTGTCCGTGGTGTATTCGCTGAAGTCGCTGACGTGGCGGTCTCCTCGCTCGGCCTGGGCTGTGTGCGCTGCCGTCTGGCTTTTATCCCTGGCAGGAGTTTGCCCTCTTCTTTCTTCAGGACAGACGGTCCATTTACCAGACTTAGGCATCACCATCTGCCATGACATACAAGATGTAGGGAAACTCCAGGCATACTATCTGTTCTTCTTCCCCATCTACTCCTCTGTCTTCTTCTTCATCCCACTCATCTTCACCGTTGCCTGTTATGTGCTCATCATCCAAGCCCTGACATCAGCCAACATGGACGACCGCTCCAAGAAGACTCGAGTTGTGGTGATGGCGGTGTTGGTGCTGGTGGTGTTCATGGTGTGTTTTACACCTGCCAACATCATCCTAATGATCCACTATGTCCAGCTATCCCATAAGTCTAGTAATGTGTCCTACCAGGCCTACCTGCTCTCCAGTTGTCTGGGAAGCTTAAGCTGCTGCCTGGACCCCGTCCTCTATTACTTCGGCTCGTCTCAGTGCCAGAAACAGGTGGAGGCTCTGCTCAGATATAAGAAACTAGATGAGGCAGACATCGGGACAAGCAGCAGTGGACGGACAGACAGCAGCAGGTCGTGGAGGATGGAGGGTCTGCAGAACCACCTGGAAGCTCCCTACAACCAGCTGGAGGCTTAAGCACAGGATGAAGATGAATCAGGTGCCTGTTCCACAAAGCAGGTTAAATGAAAATTCTGAGTTTAACCCTTGAAATGAGTTTTCAGGGTTTTTATTAAGCCTGCTTTGTGAAATGGGACCCCTGTTGTTGAAACAGTCACACTGTCACAGTTGGATCAGAACAAAAGAAAGATTACACAGGTTTCAGATTCACCTTTTATTTTTTTGTTGAAGGATAAAACACTGATTTTGGGGTTAATGTGCAGTCATTTACGCTACTAAATTAGTTTCCTATCACTGATTGTCAAACACTTAGATAAAGTTCTGGTTGACAGCATCACTTTGTCATTACTTTCAGGTTTTTCTTTTATATAATTTTTATTTTTTTAACCCATAAAGACCCAAACAGCTGCTGGTGACCCGAACCATCTACACCGTTTAATACTCGTTGATCCACAGATTCTATCAATACATGTAAATCATCTTTTCATAATCTTATATGATGCATTTGAATGTTCAGAGGCTCTGGCGTTACCATGGAAACACTGTTGTCTTCTACAGCTTAGATTCACCTATAAAACCCATGTAGTTGGATCAATGCCAGTGGATAAAGACACTTGGTTTATGTTCAGTTAATAATACTGTACATTTTGCTGAAAAAGTCACTTTTAATTCAGCTTTCTGATTTTAATAAAATAACCATTGAATTTATTGACATTTTCGGAACACATACACAATTTGTTAAATAGAGGAAAAACTGTTTTATTGCAAAAGACAATATAATAAATGGAGATACATCACTTAAGAAAACACTAGTCTGTAATTGTCCACTGTCACCCCGGTGGGGGACATAAAAATGCTTTTCGTCCGTCCATCCAGGAACGCTGTACTCTCAATAACTTGACCGCTTTGATGGAGGATCACCAAATTCACACCACACATGCCTTTCTTGAAGGCCTTGCTCAAGTTCGATGACTCGTGCTTTTTGACAACAGCAGGCAATTTTTTACATTTTATTTTTAGAAATCTGCTTCAGAGATTCAATGTTATGTAATTATATATGATTAATTGATAAATATATTGGGGGGGGGGGGGGTACTGGTTTGCTGATGTTTTCAAGGCATATGATGAATTATCACACATTGGTTTATGCACATTTATACAATAGATTGATTTTCCACTAGATAGAACCTGTAAAGTGAAAGCATCGTGATGTGCAGATAGTATTTTGTATTAGATCTGATAACTCTTGGGACAAATATTTCTTTGGAGTTAAACCTATTCTTGTTAATTCTCAGATTATAACCCAACACTGTATCATGGAAACTGCAGTCAACAAATATTTTTGACTTTATTTTTTTTTCTTTATCAATGTCTCACATGTGGTAAAATTGTATTCTGGAAGCATTTTACTTGTAGACCACTTATAAAAGTAACTTGGAACTGCCACAGAAGTAGCACTGGGTCTTTATGGGTTAAATTAACTTTACGAAATCTATAATAATCACACCAATCTGAAAAATACATGTGATTTAGTGAGTGAAATGTTTCAAGATTTACAGTGTTATATGAGTCCTCAGTATTGAATGGACTGTTTTTAATGTGTGTGAAATCTATTCTGATAAAGTTATTTTTGCTTTATACAAACATTGACTTTATTACTGTTCAGTCTGTACTCTCCTTGTCGTCTGGGCACAATTCTGGGAAAAAAGCAAAATAAAAAAAATCAGCTGATCAGCATCAGACAGGGTCATTGTTGCATATCAATATTCAAATTCATCTAATGTAAAGTCTAATCAGATCTACAGTTTGCAGCACAATATCTCCATCTTGTGGAAACCTGAATGAGCTGTAATAGTCTGTATCACACAAATCGAGCTCTTTAACAGAAACACATGAGTTTACTCAAACACCACTGACCTGTTTTACCATCGTAGCTGTGGTAGTTCTCTGGGAAGTTTAGACACTGAAGTTGTTTGCTGAATATTTCAGTATCTTTGGGATTTATTTTTCCAGTCCGTGCTGAAAAGGGAAAGGACTATTTATAAAAGATATTTTCTATTTTTAACACGACAAAATTTCAATCTTACCAAGTGTAATTTTCTTATTCCTATAGTCAAAATATCTCATATCTCATTTACAATAAGACATAATTGCCTAAAGAGTAACTTTTGGAAAAACTTAATTCAAGAAATCTTACTAAGGTGATTTTCACTGGTTCCATTGGCAGACTTATTTAAATTTTTGCATAATTCAAGATTTATTGTTCAACATATATACTTCTATTCAATGTATTTTTATTTCTTTTTTTTTTTCTTAATTCAAGCAAAAACAGAATCTGCCATTGGAACAAGTGAAAATTATCATGAGTGACATTTGTTGAAATAACATTTTTAAGCTCTCCTTTCTAAAAATAAGTTATTATATCTCATTGAAACCTTAGTCTGTAGTTTGTCTTATTTTAAGTCTTATGAGATATTTGGACCAGAAATGATGCCTGGCCAAAATCAAATCCTCAATTAATGACTAAATGTCATTTAGATTGGTGCCTGTTTTGTGTACAGGCAATGAAAAGAAATAAATATAAATATATATAATACATACATACATTTCTTTTTTTTCTTAATTCAAGCAAAGAATCTGCCAATGGAACAATTAAAAATGATCTTGGTAAGACTTCTTAAAATAAGATTTTCCAAATCTATTGTCTAAAAATAAGTTCTTATGTCTCATTGAAAAGTTACTCTTTCATTGAAATCAAGAAAAATAGACTTGGTAAGATTTAAATATTTGTAGTAAACTCTGCCAACAGTATAAAGTAAAGGCACAACTCACTGAACTGCAGCATATATCTGCCAGTGACGTCCATGTTTCTAAAAGTGTCTGTCCACAGCAGGCAGTCAGAGCAGGTCTGTAGGATGTGACCTTTATGATCCGACAGGTTTTCTATCAATGTAGACAAAGTAATAGAGTATTTTTTTTTTTATTATAATCTAATTCTACAACTCCATTTTAATCCAACGTTACACATCTCAATCACCCATAGTGTTGCAATACACTCATATTTATTTTTTTAAAAACAACTCGTACAGTATCTGTGTTTTTTGTCGGACACTTACTACGAAATGTGGTGGCAAGTCCTGACACTGTTGCATTCACTTCCCCCAACAGACACCGATTACTGAAACACAAACCCAACGTACTGTATTAACCTCCTGAAACCCTGGAATGGAAAAGTTGTCATCATTTGCATTGGAAACTGTTATTTCTTACATTGGTTTTAATTTATTTCATTAGTATATTTTGAGTATATAAAGTTGTTAAACTCTTTTTCTTCAACAGAGGTTATGATTGAATTTTGTTAATTCAATCTACTCAACATCTTTCAATACCAAACTTACAAGCAGTTGTCTCCCCAGCGTAAAGTCACAATTTGACTATCAGAGGTGGGAGATAACTCTACCCAGGAGCTTTTTAGAGACTCCAGAGCCTTGTGGTATGGCTTAGGTTCACCAGCTCCCATCACATACACCCATTTCCCAAATACCTGCACATAAAATACCCATATATATATATACAGTTAAATACATATATATATGTAAAAATACTGGGATAAATATTAAAAGAAAAACCCATTTCACTGCAGCTTACCATTTTAGGGTTTTCTGGTATAAAAGGTTTAACCAGATCCTGACAGTCAGGAGACGATGCAACACTGAGTTGAGTGAGAGCCAATAAAAAAACAACATAAAACAGTCCCATGGTTGGACCAGCGATGAAGATGATGGAGGAAAAGGACAAGCAGAGTAGTGACACTAGAGAAAATACAGAAAACCTCTGGACGCTGATTCATTTACTGAGCTTATACAAAAAGAGTTGTGCAAGTGCTAATGCAGGGGAGGGTGTGTGTGTGTGTGTGTGTGTGTGTGTGTGTGTGTGTGTGTGTGTGGGGGTTCTGGGGGGGGTATGTACACTCAAATGCACCAATGGAGCTTTTTAATGACCAGACAGAGCCAGGCACATTTCTTTTGACTCAGTGATGAAAGGCCACCTCTGAGCCGCTCCCTGTTTCCCGGTTTCACTGCAACTGAATGAAGTCGGGCAAAGTGCCACGACTTGTCTGGAACTGTGAAGGCATTAAGAAAGAACCTGAAATGCTTCTTTTTCAGCAGAAACAAAAGGCTGAAGGAACTGTGGGGACTCCTTATGGCAACAGTTAAAAAGTTTAATGTCTTCTTTCTTGACTGAAAGAGACGCTGCCGTACCCAGCTACAGACTCTTTGTAAAGTCTCTGGGAACAGAAACACTCTTAACGGGCTGTGAGATGTGATTTGTTGAGCATAAACCTGACATATGGGTCAGCAGAGTGTCTTCTTTTGGGTTTTTTTAGTTTGTTTTTTTTTAGGAAGGACAGAGTGAATGCTAAATGAAACCAGTGGTAAAACAGAAGCAGACTGTTTTATTTACTGCACATATCAACCCAAAACACATATATATAAGGATTAACCAGAAGCCTTTAGTATTCTTCCTACGATACCAAAATGAGTTCTGTAATCTATAATATCCTAAGAGTTAAGTGAGAAATATGATTTAACATGACATAAGAAGACCTGGGAACTTCATGACAAATTGTAGTTGTTACATACAGGTCACATTTCTGTTATTTTCACATGTTAATCTGGATTCGTTTGGGTATTTAGTGACTGCTCAGGTTGTTTCAATTTGACGTCTGAGGAGTTGTCGCCCCAGCGGTGTTCTGATTCGTAGAAGTGCTGGTTTCTCTGTCGTCTGGACACAGATCTGAAAAATAATCAGATAACAAACAGTAAGGACAAATCAACACTTAGTAAGACTCTAAGATACAAAAAACGGAGGCCCCCAGCACTTTTACATGACACCAAAGCCTTATATATATATATATATATATATATATATATATATATATATATATATATATATATATACAGTATATGCCTTTTAACTATATGAACATTTTAAAATAAGTTTTTTGTAATAATATTCAGTCAAAGATTATGTTGTAAAATCATAAAAAAATATAAGACAAAATCCTTCAAGTGACAATTTATCCATCTATGGGACTTCATTCATTAAAACATGAATGACCTTTGATTTTAAGTGTATTAAGGCCTAAAATAAATTTTGCTGTACTCAGTTTACAAAATTGACATTTGACATTTATTTTGGAGTACCATCTTTTATAAAAGATTTTGTCCCATTAGGGTATATATTTTTTACATGAATTCTTAATAAAAGAACAATGGCTTCATTATCCAAGAACATATTTAACTTAAAAACACTTTTTAACATTTAATTTCAGAATGATTCTAAAATCATAAAAAATAAAAAAAAATATTCACGTTCAAATGTTGATGAACATAAGGTTGAATGGAAGACTACAAATTAAATGTGGTTCAAATTCTTTCAAATTTACGGTACAATATGATTGGTTAGAGGCTTGTGTAATTTTTTAAAGCAGTTTTTTAAGCGTAATTTCTAAATGACATAGTCCCATAGAGGGTTAATACATTTTCTTTGATTTTGCAAAAGCAAAAGCATTGATTATAGCATTAAAAGATAAACCTATGTAACTTATCACTTTATCTGCACATGTTAAGTCCAGAAACTTTTTCTTCAGTTCATTTTTTATTTTCTTTCGCTGTGAAAACAATTTGTTACCATCTGATAAAAAAGCAAGTCATAATATTGCTTCAATATTTGGGAAAAATAAATTAATATTGTCTTGTAAAATGATTTAATCCAGATTTTTATGTTGAATTATTATTTTTTTCCAGGATAATTATGCTTGACATAATCACAAAAATGTTTCAGTTCACCTGTGAGGTTAAACACAATTAGTTACTCTATAATTCTAGAAATTATCTGCAGCCTACACTTACACAAGGAACATTGGTACTAAATATTACACGTCACATATTATTCAGCTAGCTACGTGATGATTAATTAAGATGACACACTGAGTAAAAAAAAAGAAAAAGAAAAAAGAATAATCATGAGGGACTAAACTGTAGTTTATTTAGTTTGTCCCTAAATCCAACATTGAAACACTATCATGAAGGTGTGTTTTATTTTAGTTTGTTTCCACTACAGTGAGATGAACAGACTGACCTCTTTGTCCAATAAGATACTCTGGGGGGAAATTAAGACACTCCGCCTGCTTCTTAAAGGTCTCGAATTCAGATGGCGCCAGCTTTCCGGTCCGAGCTGTTACAGAAAACAGAGAAATGGAATGTAGTAAGGTGGTGGATAATCCCCAAATATTGAGACATAAGAAAATGAAGTGCTCTATAGATTTAAAACAATATATTTTGCACAAGTCGAAGAAAAAAAACTAAAACCTTACTGTATAGGAAAATGTATCGTCCTTTTGACTGTCCATTAGGGAGCAGAGTGGTGTCCACAGATAGGAGGCAGTCATTACACGTCTCATAGTATTTCCCAGCATGATATGAAGTATGACCATTGATATGGACTGAAACAGCACAATGAAGGTTTATGTTAATATTACAGTATGAGGACCTCAGGAATCATGTTAGCCAGGACTATTATTACACTGCTCTACAATTTTCTGCTTTTCTGTTTCTGCTTCAGACATTAAATGTGATAAATGTTACATAATTTTTAATAAGATGAATCAGGAAAAAAAAAATGACAGAAGTGCGAGTTAGCTCATGTTTTTAATATATAGTATATGATGGTGTGTTATTCCACATATATGGTGGTTTATGTACATGTATACAAAAGATTTGTAAATATTCCACTAGAAAGAACCTGTAAAGTGAATGGATCATAATGTGCAGACAGTGTTTGGAAGTAGATCTGAGACCAATATTCCTTTGGACTAAAACCTATTCTCTTGTTAATTCTAAGACTTTTACATTTTGACCCAAGACTTATCTTGGAAACTTCAGCCAAGAAGCATTTAAGACTTGAGTTTTCTTTATCAGTAACACACATGTGGTAAAATGTCATTAGTTTTATTCCAGTAGCATTTTTTGAATAAAACTAATAAAACCTAACTAATAAACCAAGAGGTCAAGTGCAATATATTGTGTATATTTGTATATGTACTTATGTGGAAATGTCTCCCTCCTCCTCCTTGCAGAACTTTTTAGTTTACTTTGCAGTATTTATTATTTCATGGGGTTTTCATAGTTTTTTTATGATCTTTTATACAAATAGTTATTTTATGGTTATGTACAGGTTTCTAGCTGTTTTTATATAGTTCTATGCCTGTCTTATGTTCTTGCTTTATTTGACTTGATTTTGGAAACGACTGCACAAAAGTTTGCGTGTCCTGCACAAATGGCAAATAAACTTCTATTCTATTCTATTCTATTCTATTCTATTCTATTCTATTCTATTCTACTGGTAGACCAATGCTATTGAAGATACTGAGGGGAGAAAAAAGCTCATAGTTGGAACCGTATGTGTCTTGTTATGAAATATATACAGTCCTTCATGATGTGCATCTCTAATGCAACATTACACAGCCCAGGGACACAGAAAAACACTAAATATTTCAAGATACCTACATGTGGTGTGAGTAGTCATTCCTGAGATAGTGCCATTGGCGATACCCTGAAGGCAATTATTATTACTTCTGCAGAGTGGGAGAGAAAATAAAGAAGTAATGATCAGCATCAGCTCCTTATACACTCCTGCAAATATGCAGCAGTGATGTATGATGCATTTATGTAACATACGACAGAATATTTGTCATGTTCTTACAGACGGTCAGCCCAGTACATGGTCATGACTGTGTTGTCTGATGAAGCTGATAGTTCGATCCAGGAGGTGCTGAGACTCGCTAGGTCTGCTTTCAGTTCAGGTTCGTCGCATGAGCCCACACTAAGAACCCATTTTCCATAGATCTAACAGACACAGAAGAAACAACCAGACAGACACTCACACATGCTGGACTTACAAAAAGAGTTGTTGTTGTTGTGGGTTTTTTTTAACTTAATTTTTATTTAGTTTTGCTCATACACATAAACCAAACAATTTATATATATGGATATATAAAAACAGACATTCCCTTATGGCACAAGTATTACAATAAAAATAAATAAATGGATAACATATATAAAATAGGATAGAATAAATAAATACATATATAATTTAGTAACATACATGTATATGACGCCTTCTGAATACTTATTGCCTTAATAGGTTGATCATGGGTCTCCATCTCTTAGTAAATACCTCTTTCTGAATTTTAAGGACACAAGTCATTTATTCCATCTCAAAAATTCCCTCACTTTCTGAAAAATAGAGTTTTGTGGTAACTTTATGAAATATGAAACATTTCTCATATATTAAATTCAAGAACTGGAACATGTTTTTGAGCACCCTGGAAATTTTACACAACCTTAAATATTATCATGAAATATTTGCAGTATAGTTTTTTTTGTGATTTAAAAGGACTGTGTCTGTCCATCAGACAGACACAGGAGAAAGTTTTGGGTTTTTTTGCATTTAATTATTATTATCATTAGTAGCAGCAGTGGTATTATTAGTATTATTATTATTTAAATCTTGTTGAAACATTCAGTTTTAACTTTGATGGAACCCACAAGTGCAGAAAGTAACATGCAGGTTTTAAGAGTGGAACAATAACCCCAGTCCAGTGACTTATGAGTGAGTCTTAATGTAATGTTTCACAAATGCATTAGGTGTCCAAAAACCTTTTTCCATTAATGGATGTTGCCTGGAAAATGTAACTTGTTCTTATTTTTTTTTCGTTTTAGGTTATTCTTCAAATTTCTTTGCAAATCTTAAAATAAGATTTTCAAATTTTTTTCTACTCTAATATTGATATACTTTAATATAATATATCCTGGATAACCATATATGATGCCTTATGTTTACTGCTGAAACCTGATGAAAGTTAATAGACTATTTTTGCATGCTACATTATATATTTTAGTAAAATTACATTAGACTACAAACAAAACTCAGCCTGTCAGTACGCGGCTATACCTCTACACATGTCCACCAGTACTCACAGGGCTGTGGCTGTCCAGTACCAGAGGTTTTATCAGCTTTTTGCAGTTCACGTCAGATGCAGCACCCAGGGAGGTGAGAGCCAGCAGAGCTACAACCAGCTGTGTGGCCATGGCTCGAAACAGCAGGCAGCCTGAAAACGACACTAATGTCAGGGATCCTGCCAGCTCCAGCCTTATCAAAGCATCCAGGGGGAAGTGTTTTGTAACAGTGGGCTGGGCCACGCCACACACACATGCAAACACACAAACACCTCCCCTCCTGGAGTGAAAGAGCGCTTGCTTTTCACATCCAGTCAGCAGGGGCCTGTGTCCTATTTATCTTCTTACATAAGAGCCAGCTGGCAGAGACTGAATACCCAGATCTGTGACCCCCCCCCCCCCCCTCAGCACAGAGTCACACGCACACAAAAGCAGAGAAAATAAAAAAGAAATCCAGACGCAAATGTTAAAACATCTCCTTTCAACAATGGCAGTGGCCTTAGAATGTGGAAACTCTGGCCAGAAACTATATTAAGATACGGATCATATGTAATTTACCATTTGTGGGATCAATAAAATACTTAGATTGTATTCTATTCTATTCTATTTTGATCTTTTCAATTCTGTTCTCTCTGGTTCTATTCTATTCTACAGTCTTCTATTCTATTGCATTCCATTTCATTCTATTCTATTCTATTCTATTCTATTCTATTCTATTCTATTCTATTCTATTCTATTCTATTCTAAGAAGCATAAGTGTCCAAAAACACCTTGTAAACATACAAAAATAATAAAAAATAATAATACATACACAAATAATCACAGAAGATTTTATATGAGTTTACAGACAAAACCTTAAGCCATTTTTTAATCCAAGTTTTTATGGTTTAGTTTTGCGATAAGTATTAAAAAAATTGAATATTTCAGTTTGAAAGATACATCCTGGGATGCTCTGGGACACATCTTCAGTGATGTTCCTGAGATCATTGGGCGTTTCGGGTCTTTCAACATCATACGCCCTCCCTCAGGTGACCCAGCCAGGGGTGATCAGGCCCTGACTTGTGTCCCAGAAGCGCTAACCCACTCTTTGTTCCTCCTGATCCAGAGCCACCTGGAGGCTCTTTCTGCTGCCTCCATGATGTTCTTGATGGCTCTCCTCTTCGCAACCCCTGTGATGCCAAGCAGAGAGAGCACTTTGCACAGCGAGCGGCCTGCAAATCCTCGGCACCCCACCTCTATGGGTTCGCAGCGTGCTTTCCAGCCCCTCCTCTGGCATTGCTCCACCAGCTCCTGGTACTTTGCCCGCTTCCGCTCATTCGCCTCCTCAATGCGGTCCTCCCAGGGAACTGTTAGCTCTATCAGGAGAGCTTGCCTCAAAGAGACTGACGACAGCACAATGTCCGGCCTCAAAGCTGTTGTGGTGATGAAGTCTGGGAACTTTAGTTGCCTGCCCAAGTCAACCCTCAGTTCCCAGTCTGATGCTGAGGTGAGGAGGCCAGCAGCTGACCTGGGAAGTGGCTGCGGCTGCTCCCCCGCCCTGACGAAGATAATTCTCCGTCTGCCTTTGGTTGCCTTCCTGGTGTTCTGGAGGGCTACTGCTCTGAAGAGGGCTTCAGCAACTGCCTTCAGCACCTGGTCGTGCCGCCAGCGATAGCGACCCTCCCCCAGAACACAGAGCACAGGATGGAGATTCGGCCACGCCCCAGCGGTGGAGATTAGCTGGGCTCGGCAGGACGTCATACACCGCCTGGATTAGGAATCTAATGCGGTGGGGTTCTGCCTGCCAAATCTCAGCCCAGGTCACCTTCCTGTCCAGTGCCCCTTCCCACCTCGTCCATGCACCCTGCTGCTGCATGCCTACCATCCTGCCGGTACGCTCCTCCTCCATTCCTGCCCGAACCTCCTTTAGGACTAGCTGTCGTTTGTCCTTGCCCCGTGCCTTCCTGTAGCAAGGCTGCGGAATGGCTCCCAACCCAGCTCGCCCCATTGCCACCGTACCCACCAGGGCCCTGTGTCTAAGCCGAGACTCAGCCACCTCCAATCCTTCCTGGGCCTTCCACTTCCGGCCTGTCCGCACCTTAATGCCTGCTGCTGCTACTCTGGAGTCCTTGGAGTCCCGGTACATCATTGCCTCTCTCGTCCGAGAGACTCTGAACTCCTCGTCAAGGCTGCTGAATGGGAGCTGCAGCTTGGTGGTATTCCCATACAGTGCTGCACTGCAGAGGCTGCGAGGCAACCCCAGCCACCTTCGGAGGTAGCCACTGACCTTCCTCTCCAGGGCTTCGACTGTAGACAAGGTCACCTCATACACCAGCAAGGGCCAGAGTATCCGGGGTAAGATGCCATGCTGGTAAATCCACGCCTTAAATCTCCCTGGTAAGCCGGACTTGTCAACCGCCGACAGCCAGGTGTCAAGCTCTGAGATGGTAGTCTTGATAGCAGCAGAATCCCTGAGGCTACAGTCAAAGACCTTACCCAGGCTCTTGACTGGTCTCTCTGTTATGGAGGGGATTACTGTGCCATCCAGCAGGAAGCGAAACCTGTCGGTCACCTTCCCCTTCTTAATTACCAAAGCCCTGGATTTGGAAGGTTTGAAGCTCATCCTTGCCCAAGAGATCAGCTTTTCCAGGCCCTGTAGCAACCACCTCCCCCCTGCCACTGATGTTGTAGTGACTGTGAGGTCGTCCATGAAGGCTCTGATGGGGGGCTGTCGTATGCCAGACTTGGACAGGGGGCCTCTGCATTCTGTCTCGGCCGCCTTTGCCACCATGTTCATGGCGAGGGCAAAGAGGCTAACAGAGATGGTGCACCCAGTGATTATCCCCTTCTCAAGCCGATGCCACTCTGATGTAGTGCCTCCCGAAGAGACCCTGAGCCTGAAATTGCCATAGTAACCCAGGATCAGGTCTTTAATCTTCCTGGGTATATGGTGGCGGTCCAGAGAAGTCTCGACCAGCTTGTGGGGTATGGAGCCGTATGCATTGGCGAGGTCGAGCCAAAGCACCACCAGGTCTCCTTTGCCCTCCTGTGCCTCCCTGATCAGCTGGGTCACAACTCCTGTATGTTCAAGGCATCCTGGTACCCCTGAGATGCCTCCTTTCTGGACTGAGGTGTCGATGTAGGCGTTCTTGAGCAGGAAGTCCGTCATCCTTCTGGAGAGGATACTGAAGAAGATCTTGCACTCGACACTAAGAAGTGAGATGGATCTGAACTGCTCCAGCTTGGTGGAATTTTCCTCCTTGGGAATCCAGACCCCCTCTGCCTGCCTCCACTGGTCCGCCACAGCACCCCTGCGCCAAATCACCCGCAGGATCCTCCAGAGCATTTTTAAGAGTTCTGGGCAGCGCTTGTACACCTTGTAGGGTACTCCACTAGGTCCTGGTGCTGACTTGGTCCTGGCAGCCGTCACTACCTCCTGTACTTCCTTCCAGGTGGGCTCCCGGCAGTTGAAATCAACAGTCGGTGATGGGATGTCCAACGGGGCTCTGAGGGGTCCTAGCTCCAGCTCTCTCTCCGGGTCGCCCAAGTTCTTGTGCAGGAAGTGGTCTATCTCTCCCTTAGAGCAGTCTAGACGGCCACTGCGCTTCTGTCCCAGTAGCTGTTTGGTAAATTCAAAAGGGTTGGCGATGAATGCCGCTCGCTTCCTGGCTCTTTCCCTTCTCCGCCTCCTGTGCCATTCCGCTCTGCGCAGGGTCATCAGCCTCTTCCTGGTGATGTTCCGGAGTTCAGCCAGTGGTGGTCTCTCCATCTCCGTTGCTACCTTCCATTGTCTCGTCAGGGACCGAAGCTCTGTCCGCAGCTGATGTATTGCCTCTGCCCTTCGGTTCCAGGTGAATTTGGGTTTGCTGGTCTTGCTGCTTTCCACGCCAAACCTCTCTGCCCCAAAAGAGACAATGATGGTCGTCATGGTCTGCAGCCGTCTGTCCACCTCCCCTTTCGCTGTAGATTCAATGATTCTGGCTGCATCCTCTTCAAACCGGTGCCACTCGCTGTGCTCTCTTGCGGGAGGCCACTTGATGTGCTGCTGTTGCTCTGATCCGCTTGGGACTGGAGAGCTCACCACTTGGAGGCTCTGGGCTCTGTGGGGTGTCTCCTGGCCGGGCTCCTCCGTCGTCTCACCAGGAATAACTCCTGCGCGCTGTGTTGCCCTCCCCTGCACCAAGCATTTCATACGCCCTTGATGGATTTTTAGGCCACGCTCGTTTTTACAGACCTTCCCGCAAATGCATCTTATGTTCGTCGTCATGAAACCGCTTGCCATTGTCGTTACCGTAGAATCCATCCTGACGGGAAACTCATCCTCCCCCCCTCTCGGGTTCCCTTGGGGGTATTGTTCAGTAGGTCGATTCGTAGCTTTCGTTGGGTTTCTCCCTCTCGGAAGATGCAAGTTGGGATGCTACCCCTTCCCGCCCCGGATGCCGTCTTTCCGAGCCGTCAACTGACTTTCCAGTAGTCACCAGTCTAATCCTGGTTGTCTCCCATCCTATTCCTGGGCGTCACTGGCTATGCCAGATACATATGTTTGAAAGATACATCCTGGGATGCTCTGGGACACATCTTCAGTGATGTTCCTGAGATCATTGGGCGTTTCGGGTCTTTCAACATCATACGCCCTCCCTCAGGTGACCCAGCCAGGGGTGATCAGGCCCTGACTTGTGTCCCAGAAGCGCTAACCCACTCTTTGTTCCTCCTGATCCAGAGCCACCTGGAGGCTCTTTCTGCTGCCTCCATGATGTTCTTGATGGCTCTCCTCTTCGCAACCCCTGTGATGCCAAGCAGAGAGAGCACTTTGCACAGCGAGCGGCCTGCAAATCCTCGGCACCCCACCTCTATGGGTTCGCAGTGTGCTTTCCAGCCCCTCCTCTGGCATTGCTCCACCAGCTCCTGGTACTTTGCCCGCTTCGCATTCACATACAGGTTGTTGGTCAGAGTTCAGCACAGAGTCTTTGTGTTTATCAGGTCAGTTGGGGACTGGCAGCTGCACCGACAGCTGTTGGAAGAACCACTGGTTTGATCAGCTGATCGTGATCCGAGCTGTCTGAAAAATGCATGTGAGGTCCACACACTGACTGCTGACAATGAATAATATATCAAGGCCTTTTCTAGTCGATACTGGGGAGTTAATCATTGCTATTCTAGAAGGTTCTGCAGAGAAACCTAATATGAACATTTAGTTTTTAGTGGATGTTTGTTTCTTTTTCATCTTGTAATCTAAACTAATATTGAAATAGGGTGAGATGCCAAAGTTGAAGCTTGTTTTTGGACATCTATGGCAGGATTCAGATTAACAGGTGATTTAAAAACTTCATTAACCCTTTGTTGGTCACACTACACAAATCACACTTTTATTTTATTTTTTTTTTGCTTTTTCCACCTCACAGGGATTATTATAACATAAAACATATTTTTTAACTGACCCTAAATTTAGGTAAAGTATTAAAATTCAAACATTATTCCTTCATCAATTTTACCAACATAATTTGTGACTTGGTTCAAAGTAGATGTATAAACTCTTTGTATCATTAGTGATTAGCATTAGCATTAGCTATTAGCATTTCCTGACCCTCTACCGTTTGGTTGAGCATGTTTTAAAAAAATATTACATGACTACCAAAGTATTTCTGAAACATGTTGACATTATTTATGTTTATTCTACAACCCTCTAGAACGTTGCAACAACTCCCATTCACTTTGAATGGACGTTCCCAGCCTTTTTTCAATAACCGTCCGCTGCGCCATTAACGCCCGGCGCTGCCAATGACAACGAGTTTTGTCACTTCAGATTCACGGTTCCATATCACTCCGCAGGTAGTTCGGCCACTTTGAAAGTAAATATTTTCTACGTTGTAACGGCTATTTTATCCAATCTGTTAGAGAAGTAGCAGTAATAAGTTGTAATAACCGGTAGAATAAGAAAAATATTTCCCTTCGGGGTGCTGTTCAGACATGCCGGGAAGTATTTTTCTGAGTCACGCATGGCAATACATTATCCCTTGCAACATAGACTCTCTAAAAGTTAATAACATGGAAAAAAACGAACTTGCCTGCAATTTTGTGTCCAAAAGAAATGATCATAGCAGAGTTGTTGTCACAGTTACCATCTTCTTCCTTGTTGGTATACTAGCATGAGCTGAATATGTCATTGACAGTGCCACCCAGTGGTGGTTTTTGTGCATTACATGCTTCTTACTAAAGGTGGAGACGAGGAGACTGCCCAAGAAGTTTGGTGTCAAAGGACTTAAATTTAAATTAGATATCAGGGTTCAAAGTTACCTCTACCAAACGGTTAAGCACACCAACAAAGGGTTAATATTTGGGAATAAATACATATACAAAAGAGATATTTTCCTTTATCCTTCTTGCAGCATGGAAGTCCATTAGTGAGTCCTTAGTCTGCTTAGAGATTCCTACTTGTCTACTTTTAAAATGATTTAATTACATTTGTTTATGTCAGTGTCTTGTGTAAAAATGCAGTGAAATATAATATGTTCATGTACAAACATTTTATAGAGAACAGATTATTAAAAGTTTTACATCTGCCTCTGAAAATAAAAACACATCACACAGCTCTTTTTCATCCAAGAGGAAACATATTTTGTTTACATTATTTCACATGAAGAATTCAGCTAATAAGCCAAATGTTTATTCATTTGTCAGCGTGCGCCACAGTGAGGGGGATGATGCACCAAACACATGTTACAATCCTAAATAAACATCATCAGCAACAAAAAAAAGACAAATCACATGGTGGCAATTTTGATTTATTAATCTGATCAAAAATCTGAAATGTATCTACTCAGCGACTCAGGATCTATTTGCTTTTGCAGGTTTGCTACAGTACATTCTCAGACAAACCCCCCCCCCCCCCCCCACACACACACACACACACACTGAAAGCCTTTTCTGCAAAACAGGGATGGATTTAAGGTTTGGTGCCTAGTGTTTGTCGTCCTTTACATCAGTGGAAGGTTCTTTCTCATCAGGGCACAGGTCTGAAAAAGAGACAAGATGCCAGTTAAGGTCACATTTTTTTCTTGTTTAACTTGTCTTATTCAGCAGAATGGTAGTCTGGCTGCCCTTTTGGTCCTAAGCAAGTTCACTTTACTAAGGTGTCAGAAGTACTCACATTCTGTACTTAAGTAGAAATACAGCTATTTATGTGAAAGAATACTCTGGTAAAAGTAGAAGTAATTATACAACTCCTTTACTCAAGTACAAGTAAAAACTTCTTAATTTTTATAAAGCAACACAAAACAAAAGTAAAACAGTATTAGTTATTAAACCAAACAATCCTGACCATGTTGTGAGTATGGGCAGGATATTCTGGAAACATGGGGGGGGGGGGTTCATAAATGTGAGACAAAAATGCAGAATTAGGAGATAAGAAGTCAAAATTGTGAGATAAAATTCAAAATTCAGAGATAAAGTCACAATTATGAGATAAAAGTTATACATATGAGATAGAAAGTCACAGTTTCTCTCCTCCAATGATTTTCCCTCTGAAGTGACTTATTTTTTTATGCTGTCACATCTGTTTAGTTTGAAAAACTAACAAGTCTATTCAGAGAATGTAAGGAATCTGAATAGACTTGCTACTTTGTACAGATATTTATATGAATGTAAGGAGTATAAAGTACAGATATTTATATAAATGTAAGGAGTATAAAGTACAGACATTTGTGAAAAAATGTAGGGAGGAAAAGTAAAAAGTTGCCAGAAAAATAAATATTTTTCTTCTAGTATCTACTCAGATACCTAAAACATCTACTTAAGTACAGTTACAAAGTACTTACGCCTAATTAAGAGCTGACATAGAAGGATGGGGGGTGGGGGGGATAATGTTTTCATTATATGTACAGGGTGTCCCATAAGTCTCCATACATAGGAAAAATAAAGATTTCTTGACATCAACTATTTTCATATATGTAACATGGTCTATATGACTGCCATTTCAATGTATTGCTCTTTATTCAAATACATTCTTTTGTTTATCTGAAATATAAAGAAATACATGTTAGAACCTCATATGTAATGAATGTATGATGTCTTCTACAGTATGTATGGAGACTTATGGGACACCCTGTATATATCTTTATGACATTTCTATTAAGCAGCATCAATCTGTGTACAGGTAAGGAGAGACAGAGAGGGTAGGGTGTCACCTGTGGAATGTCCAAAGTGGAATTCTGAGGGAAAATTGAGGCATGAGGCCTGTTTCTTGAAAACTTCCAGGTCAAAAGTATTCAGTTTTCCAGATTTTGCTGCAGGAGAATAGAAAGAATAGTGTGTGAAACCCTCTCTGAAATGATTTTTTTCATCATATGTGTAGAATTAAGATGATCCACTCACTGAAGAGATAGAGGTTTCTTCCTTTCTTGGCTTCTCCGTTGGTCACTGACACAGAGTTGTCGGTCCAGAGGATACAGTCGGGGCAGGTCCTCAGGTGTTTCCCAACATGCTCATGCTCAGACGTGTTAAAATGAACTATGTATTCAGTGGAGGAGTTAAATACTATTAAGACACTTAGAGTTAAATTGAAATATACTAATATGAAAGTGGAAATGGTGTTTAACTTACATGTCACTTTGGTGGAGTTTCCTGAGAAGGTGGAATTAACATCTATGTAATAGCATTTTCCAGACCTGTTAGAAGGAAGAACAATATTGAGTAAAAGTGAGCAGCTTTAAACAACTTAAACCATCAACACAACAATTACATTTTGTCTCCCCAGTGCAGGTTCATATCATCACTGTCAGGTATAGGTGTGATTTCCATCCAGGAGCTCTTTATAGTTTTTAACTCTTTTCGGAAGTCTTCATTGTCAGATGTTCCAACATAGAAAATCCATTTTCCGGAAATCTGCAGTGGACAAAGAAATCATTTTATTTTTATACTTTTCCATTTCATTGAATATTATTCATATATTTAGTATTAATTTACTGTCAGTTGCTCATACATTTAGTCTCTACAAGTTTTGACATTTTTACATTCAATAATTTCTTTTTTGGAAACAGCACAATGCAAAAGTTTTTTTCTGATGCATTTTTAAAACTTTAATGGAATGTCCTTTGCAATGGATGTTTTTTTGTTAGTTTTGTTTTCTTTAATAAAGCTGTGAAAGTTAAAAAAAAAAAAAAAAAAAAGAGGCCTAAGCATCTCAGGAACTTCATAAAAATTCCTTCCTTTTTTGTCTTTCCTTGTTTTGTCTTGTCTTTACAATCAAACAATACAGTATTTAACCTCTTCTTGAAAACAGATTGATTTATTTGATTATTTTTCTAACAGATATCTATCAAATGTTAGATGTTCCACTCAACAAAATAAAGTTAAAACATATAAAACAACCAGTGTGACTCTACAAATAAAGATAAATGGATCAGTTTTTCTTTTATATATATATATATATATATATATACTGAAGATGACATACCCGGCTCCGATCCTCTAGAGGTTTGAGCAGCTCCTCACAGCCTGGGTCGGATGCTGTAGTCAGAGAGGAGAAAGCCAGCAAAGCTAAACCAAACTGAAAGAGCATGATTAGAAGTCAAATGACAAGCGAACGCCTCAGGAAGAACAGGGCGGCTGCACTTGTTTAGTGAAACTGTGAAGGTAGACTACTGGAGGAGAGAATATTTATACATGGTGGGGGGTGGGGGTAGATGAGGACAAGTGAGGTAGGGGACGTTTGTGTGTTTGTTGTTGTGACCAATGCTAATAGAGATGGTGTAGAGAGGTTGTGTAACAAAAGCGTCACGCATATAAAATAATCAGTGTGTTGTGCTTCTAGAGCAGGGGTGTCAAACTCATTTTAGTTCAGGGGCCACATTCACCTAAATTTGATCTGAATTGGGCTGAACCAGTGAAATAGTAACATAATAATACATAAATAATGTCAACTACAAATATTTCTCTATATTTTAGAGTGAAAAAGAGTAAAATTAAATAAAGAAAATGTTTACGTTGATAAACTATCTGTTCAAACAATGCAAATAAAAAGAAAGGATAAAATAATAAACCTACTTTTAACAACATTACGCTTCCGTTTATCACATCTGTATGTTCATTATAAGTTGTAGATCCTATTGGATCAAATACAAATAGACAAAATATATAATATCAGGCAGATTATTCTTAAAATTGGACTGACTTCTCTTGAAACACTTCAGGTTCTTCATATTTGTTTAAGATTATTCAAATATTTAGTGAAATTATACTTTGTTTTAGTGTAAATATGTGAAAATATTTACACTTACAAAGACAATTTATTAGTTGTGAGTATTTATAGATTGTTACGAGAGTATTTTGTTGTTCTGACCCACTTCAGATTGAATTGGGTTTAATCACTAATTCATCTCAAGGCCAGACTTGACCCTTGGGCAGGCCGGATTTGGCCCCTGTGCCTTATGTTTGACACCTGTGATCTAGGATTATTAACCATCCAATATAAACAAATGCTACATTATCTGTACATAGTGTCATGGTTACACATATGTTCATGTAAAAAGTATCTCTGTCCCACCATTTTTCATGGTAAAACCTGTTGAGTTCATTCAATAATCATTTGAGGAAACATGATTATGTTAGATGCATAAAGAATTACTTTTATTTCAGTAAGTAAAAATAGCTGAAGTATTTATCATTAAGGTAACTTGGTTGATAGTATTAACTACATTCAGCCAATTGTGACTTGAAATAAGCAAGAGTAACTTAGAGCATTGCATCATGGGTAGGATTTGACCATGTGGGAGTGACCATCCTCAGTGGGTGTGATGGAGACACAAGACATGGACTATGGGAAGGCTACAGAGGAAGGAAGGAAGGGGGGAGGGAAGGAAGGAGGGAAGGAGGGAAGGAAGGAAGGAGGGAAGGAGGGAAGGAAGGAAGGAAGGAAGGAGGGAAGGAAGGAGGGAGGGAGGGAAGGAAGGAGGGAAGGAAGGAGGGAAGGAAGGAGGGAAGGAAGGAGGGAAGGAAGGAAGGAAGGAAGGAAGGAAGGAAGGAAGGAAGGAGGGAAGGAGGAAAGGAGGGAAGGAACTTACTTTTTATTTCTTATTCCTCCTTACTCCTTAATCTTTACTCCTTTAACCACCTTACTTGTCATTCCTTACTCCTCCCTACTCATTATGCTTTACTCCTCTTTACTTCTTTAGATGTTTCCCTCTTCCAGGTCACCTCATCAGTCTTCTGCAGAGCTTGATGATTGGCTGATCATTTGAGTCAGAGGGAAACATCTAGAACATGCAGGACAGCAGATCTAGGACCAGTGTTCCAGACCACTGCTCTAGTTCCTGGTTCTGCAGGGGTTGAGTCTTCAGTAATTATCTGGGACAGGTCTAAAAAAGCCTGGGAGCCTTCTCTCTGCTATTTTGGCCTGGTTTGAACACTCACCAGACTTTTTCTTTCCGTTAGTTTTTCACCTGGCCAGGTATGGAGGTCAGGTTTATTTCTCTTCACACACACACACACACACACACACACACACACACACACACACGCACACACACACACACACACACACACACACACACACACACACACACACACACACACACACACCCATTCATGAAGCACCTCACATTCACACTGGTAACAAAGGTCTACAACTGAAATCCTTCCAGAATAAAACTAATGAAACTTCACCACGTGTGTGTTACTGATAAAGGAAATGGATGACCAGTGCCTCCACACCCTTAGCAAAAAGTTATATACTTAAAAATTATTTTATTAAGTATACCTCAGTACAAGTGTGGCAAGTCTACTACAGACCATGTACTTTTAGTGTACTGGTATATATAGTATATAAACCTAATACTTCTTTGCACTAAATTGGAACATTTTAAGTTTACAAAAGTATTCTGTCACGACCTTTCCCCTACTGCTCTCCAGATGCGCCTGTCCTCGCACCGTCCAGCTGCAAGTCATTGATCTGATGTATTTAACCCTTGTGCGGTCCTTCGGGTCAAAGAGACCCGGTGGCTCACAAATGTACCTTTTTATACGTACTGTAGGATGCCATTGCTTACTACTGAAAACAGTAATATATCCTTGGGGGGTGGGGTGATGAGTCTATGGAACTGAACTTTGGAATCTGGGTTTTTAAGACCCGATTGTAGGACACAGCCAGTGTGCCTTTTACGAAGGACCGCACAAGGGTTAAGCAGTGCAGTTTGCATTTGCCGGTGCGGGACCATTTCAGCTTTGTCACCTCCAGAACCCGGACACTCTGCCCATTTCTCTTGTCTCCATAACCTGGACATTTTTCACCACCATGGACTCTGGCTGATCTTTGTTCCTGTTTATGTTCTGTCTGAGTTTTGTTCTGTTGTATTAAATTATTTCTCCCTTCAATACTGAGCACCTGAGTCCTATCTCCACCGCACCCCATCATGACATATTCTTTAAGTATGCTTTAAAGTTCATTTTAAGTCTACAAAAGTACACTTTAAAATATACAAGTACACTCTTCTATATTCTATCAATGTACTTGCAATATCCCTCTCGTATACTTAAAGCAGTGGTGCTCAGTCCTGGTCCTCGAGAGCTACTATCCTGCATGTTTTAGATGTGTCCCTCTTCCAACACACCTGATTCAAATGATGAACCTCTCATCCAGCTGTGCAGAAGACTGATAATGACCATCAGGTGTGTTGGAAGAGGGATACATCTAAAACATGCAGGATGGTAGCTCTCGAGGACCGGGATTGAGCACCCCTGACTTAAAGTATATAAGGCCTGGACTGGCAAGTGGGAGGACCAGGACTTTTCCCAATGGCCTGTCTGCACTGTTTTTTACTATTTTTATTTTTCTGTTGAAAAAACCGATACTACAGCCCAAACTGTTAAGTGTTACATATACACCAAAGATGACACAATAGCAATAGCAGAAAAAATGCTTTTGGGGGCTATAATTGGCAAGCTGTACTTTGCATATTCAAAACACTCATATCCTCAGATTCTCTGAAGAATTCTGAATCACATGGGATATGTGCTCCAAAAGGGTCATTTTGGACCAACTTCAAATCTGGTTAAAAAGTACTTTAAATCATTATTTATGTCCATCTATATGTTTCCAGGGGCGTTTCAAGGTATTTCCAGGCGTTTTGAGCCTTTTTTCCAAAACTCATTGGTGTCCCCTGGTGTTCAAATGGCCAAGCTATAGTACTATATGTGCTCGAAAAGGGTAATACTGGACCATCTTCAACTCTTGTTAAAAAGTACTTTAAATCATTATTTAGACCCATCTCCATGTTTCCAGGAGTGTTTCAAGGTGTTTTGAACCTTTTTTTCCAAAACTCATTGGTGCCCCTTGGTGTTCAAATACACTATAGTAAGTGCTCCAAAAGGGTCATTTTGGACCATCTTCAAATCTTCAACACTTAATTTATCCTTGTCTTTTGTTTGACAGAATGAGTTATTTTACAGTGTCACATGTTTCTGTTTGAGGACAAAAAGTCAGTGAGGGACATAGCCATTAAAAAAGAAAGATGAAATTTTACTTTCATAATCTACAGCTCACAGTTATGAGTGAAGAATGCATGAATCACCATTTATTTTTTTTGCCATACTTTTCAGTCTAGACTTATCCAGATGGTTCATGGATCAAACTGGCGACAAACCAATTTTCTAAATGACGCACAGCAGATGTCAGTCACGAGAACGCTGAAATCCACTGAAAAATATGCATAGAAATGAAAAGAGCGGACGCTTTTACTAAGGGAAGAGAAGCTTTATACCAGCATATTCAAAACCCATGAAATACTTCTCTGTGTATTTACAAAAACATAATACAAGAATAAAAAAGAGCAAATGAACACATCACAAATGGAGTCCCACATACTGCCACAAAACAGAAAACATGATCCAATTTACAAATGCATCTTCTTGTACTCCCACTTATGGCTTCAAACTAAAACAAAACTAAAATATCAGCTTTTATTATTTGTGATGACGCATCATCAGTCCATCTCTCCTTTTTCATAGAATTCTCTCCAGGTTTTTCTTTAAATAATAATATCAAATACACATACAAGACAAAGGAGCTACATTTGTGAGCTGTACATTTTGCAGTAAGGGAGGGGATATCAACCTTTTGTACATGATGATAGAACATCTTGGGCAGTGAAAAAGTTGAAAACGTTGATTAAAAACAAACTTTGATCGTTAACTTAGCTTTTTTCTGTACCGAATTTCCATATCGCACCGAGATCACAGTGACATTTGTAACTTCCATCTTCTAGTTTAGGAATCTTTTGGTCAGTTTATCTTCAGAGAATATGCACTGTAGAAAAAACAACAACAACAAAATCTGGCAAATTATTTGGATTAAATGGAAAAGCAAGATTTAGAGTCCCTCTTATTACATACTGTAACACAGTCAAGTAAGAAAAATTGATTACCTTCAGCTCTCCTCAACTTGTACAATCAACTGAATATTCACAAAATAGTCAGAATCAGGAGCCATTAAGTTAATATCGGATCGCAGCAAAAGTTATTGGTTGATACAGACAGATGCCACAGTAACATGTCTTCGTAAAAGGGAGTTTTAACCTTTGTACAAAACCAGTTTCTTACCACTTTTTCTAGATATGTAACTTACATGTTTCTAATCAGCTTTGAACAAAACACTTTTGTCTTGAACCATTCCATAAGACTTAGAAAATGTAGACACAAAATCAATCAGGTGATGCTGTGGAAGCTGTATCACATATTCAAAGAGCCGACCTTACATCTGTGTCTTACAGGGTATTGCAAAAGTGATAAAAATTTTATTCTCTGGAGCATAAGTTAAAACGTAAGACACGATGTCAGTGGTTGTCCTAAAAAGTTCAACACTATGACAGATGTTTAAGCTGCCCAAACTTGAATCATAATCCTCAGATCTCTTGTTTAATATGGATGAAGTGATGCTCCGTACAGTATGATGACCGGTCAGTCTTAATGTTACAAACAATGAATCAAAAAGTGTCCGTATTTATTTGATAATTTAACATTTAGTAGAGTAAGGACACTGGCCTTGTCTGTATGGGGATAAACTCCATAATATGATGAAAAATGCCTGTGACTGATTGTATTTACAGTCACGTACACGCAAATATACAAAGAGCTCCCCTCCGGTTGGTTAAATTTAGTTCCTTTGTACAGTCTCAGTTGCAGAGGAAGAACTGATGAACGTAGTCGTCACTACTTAAGACAGAAGAAATAACCGGCAAAGAGACGTGGACAGAAACCATGAAGAGTTGAGGGTTAGAAGAAAAGACGAAGCCTGGGGGCGACTGTGCCAGCTGGGCAGGTGGTGGCGGACCAAGAGTCACTGGCCTAGATGAAGTCACATCATGTTGTCTCTTTACGTTTTCACCGATCCACACCAGCGTAAACTGGGAGAACGACCGAGCTGCTCCCACGACCTTCACACACTCATCGTCATGTTTGGAGAATACTGTGGAAAGAAACCAACAAACCAGTTGATTACCGACCTCTTGGGTCAACAACAGGTTAAAAATCTATACACACAAGATGCAGAATTTTTGGTGTTCATTGGAAGTTTCTATGATGAAGAGTTGAAATGTTATATCCAAAAATTCGATTTTGACCTTATTGTGACCTTTGACCTAGAGTCGTCAAATTTGTCCTTCAAGGTTCTGATGTCAAACAAAACCCCCCAAAAAGTATTTACATCTGTTTGTCTGAAGTAGCCACATCTGTTGAAACACAAAAAAATATTTATTCTGCAAATGTTTTATGATAATATTAGAAACTGTCAAATTTTAAGGGTGTGTGAAAACATTTGTCCTCTACTGCACATGCAGGGTTCCTCTATGCCTAGAACCTTCAATATGATCAAAAGTTTGAGGAATTATCTAGAATGCTCACATTACAATAGGTTGACTAGTCATTTTCTTGCTTAAATGTAAACTTACATGAACATGTTTAATAAAAGAAACACGGTATTTTCTTAGAATATCTATCAGAGATGAGTGGATGGGTTAACCTTTCATCTGCTGCTGCAGAGTTTTCAAAACTGCACCTGCCGACCAATCTGCTGATTGGTTATAGGTGTATGGATGATTCCTGGGCTATATTGGCAACTTTTTCAGACAGTGCATTTCCTTTTAACCTGCCAGCAACTCTAAGACAATGAGCCCACAAACTATGGAATGTCAATTTAAAAAACCCCAAAAACCCAAAATTCACTCCACTGCACAACGTCCACCTTCACTAATTGTCCAGAACAACCTCAGAATGTGTGTGGTACAGTACAAGTGGTGCTGTACAATGTCTGACTATTTTAAACAGATATCGATGAGCCACAGGTTTGTTTGGTGGATAAGACGCAACATCAGTCGGTCAACTTTCATAAGTGCGAAAAGTTCAGCTACTTTGTATTTTATAGTAGCCTGTGTGTGTGTGTGTGTGTGTGAGTGTGTGTGTGTGTGTGAGTGAGTGAGTGAGTGAGTGAGTGAGTGAGAGAGCGAGAGAGAGAGAGAGAGAAAATGGGAGAGAGAGCGAGACAGAGAGAGAGAAAGAGAGACAGAGAGAGAGAGAGAGAGAGAAAGAGAAAATGGGAGAGAGAGAGAGAATTGTTGATTTTTTTTAATCTGAGTGTTTCAACTGCTACCCATCTGAATTTAATTAAAATATTAGTTTCCGTTATTTCATCTGCCCAATCCATGGTTTATCTACAGTCTCTGCAGCTGCATCTCTAGCATCTACACAGTTTACAGTTTTCTTTTGTCTCCTACTAAATACTTGACTTACACTTTCATTCTGAAAAGGGTTAAGGAAGTTTCCTCCCATCTCTCCATCCTCTCTGGGGGTTCCTGGCTGGTTACTCATACTTAGGTTACCGGGAGAATTCTGCAAGACGACCAAGACACACATGACATCAGTTACAAGGTGAAGGAGACACACATGGTTAGTGTTGCATAGTGTTACATAAACAATTACCTTAGGCAGACTGTCCATATCACCAGACCCTAAAAGAAGAAAACAGGCAGAAATAAAGATCAGAATTGTCAAAACAGTGTTTAATCTATAAAGCTCAGGGTCATGATTCAAAACGGGTCACTCGGCTGTTTTTATTGGCTCTGAAATTACTGTGTAAAGCAACAATAAGATATGTGAATCCCATTTACAAAAAAAATATAACAGAAAAAGAGTATTATTTTGGCTGATTTATGGCTTTTTGTTTGAAGATGATACAGATGTGTGAAAGGAACCAAATTCATACTTTATCCATTGAGTGACACAGTCTGTAAACTGGGGCTTGTATAAACTGGTCCCCAAAAGCAGGACTATGTGTGTCATCGCAACGAGACCAGAAGCATGCACAGAATAACAGGAATAATGTTAAAACAGAATTAACTGTTCAGACGAATTAAAATGGGAATAAACCAGTGACTTTATTTGGAATTAAATTTAATTTGATATTGTCATTTTCAACTGAAGCTAGGTGTTTACATGGTCATCTTAAAGAGGAATTAACATTTATTTGGAATTAAACAGGAATAAAAACTCTGATATAAACAGGACGACTGTCTTTATTTTATCGTAGTATAAGACCATTTCAAGCCATGTTTTCCAGATCAAATGCACTGGGCCAGATCAAGAGCCCAGTTTTGATTCTATTTTTGGCCAAAATATTTTATCAAAAATTAATTAATTTTGGGATGGCTCATACAGTTTTGTTTTACAGTCATCAGAGGTCATCATTGGATACATCTTGGCAAGTGTAATGTATCAAAATAAACCCAGTTTGAAGGACATACAGTCTTGGGAAAAAGCTTTCGGACACCCTTAAAATGTTACACAATTTCAAATATAATCGTGAAATATCTGCACAAAAATATATTTTTTGTGTTTCAGAAGATGTGGCTGCATCAAACAAACAGATGTAAATGATTGTACTGTTTTTGTTTATAAGAAAAAAAACCTAAATAATAACTAAATTATTGATGGTTTCAACATGTCATGTCATGTCATGTCATGATGTTTGTTTACTGAAACATATAGTTTTTTTTACCTTGACAGAATAGAGCATGTGCAGAAGAGAGCATATGGTTTTAGAGAAGGGAAGAATATTTGGCAGATTTCACCGACTTAAGAGTGATTCTTTTAATACAATATATCACAAATCCATGGGCTGTCCAAAACTTTTTTCCAGTAGTATTGAGTCAGTAGTGCTTTTGGTTCATCTAAGGGTGTTGTGGTAAATGTGGTTTAAAATTGGGAATATCAATACTACGTGTAACTCCTTTAACCAGAGGTGGTAAAAGTACTCACTTTCTGTACTTAAGTAGATGTACAGCTACTTATATAAAGAAAAATACTGTGATAAAAGTAGAAGTACTGATTTAACTCCTTTACTGAAGTAAAAAAGTACAACTTCTCCACTGTTATAAAGTTAAAAAAAAAGTAAATCTAGGTTTTTTTGCCATGAATGAAATAATACTTATTTAACCCAGAGAAAATACTGGTCAAGTTACTGTGTAGTAAATAAGTTTGATCAGGTCACAGTTACTCAGTTTTGCAAGTATGTAAGTATTTAGGACAAAATGGAAAAAAAAAAGTCAAAATTGAGATAAAAAAAAAGTCATCATAATGAGATAAAAAGCCATTAATATGAGATAAAAATGCCAAATTATGAGATAAACAGTTGAAATTCTGAGATAAAAAGTCACAATCATGAGATAAAAGTCCTAATTATAATATATAAAGTCTCAATTTTTTATCCTCTAATGATTTTCCCTCTGAAGCAACTTATTTTATGTCCTGTCACATCAAATTAGTTTGAAAAAGTAATGAGCCTATTCTGTGAATATACAAAATATAAAGTACAAATATTTATGCAAAAATGTAGGGAGCAAAAGTAAAAAGTTGTCAGAAAAATAAATACTCAAGTAGATTTTTTTTAGGTGTCTGTACTTTACTTAAGTACAGTAATGAAGTACTTCTACTTATTACCTTCCACCTCTGCTTTTAACAAAGATAAATCATGCAAAAGATGTAAAAATATTAAAATAATGTAAAATACACAAAAACAACTGTCGCTTAAAACAGTAGAAGAGTCTGGTAAGAAATACACTTTTACACCAATGACACCAAATTTGTATTTTGACTTTCGAGATGAAAACATTTCATCTAAAAATTCAACACAGTTTCTATCCTCACAGCTCATAGAAGTTACAGACACTGCACCTAATGATCCGTTCAAGTGATGAGACTCCATTCCCGCCATGCCACCCAATGGACCATCACCACCTGCACCCATTGGGAACTAAAAAAAACACAATTCAATAGTGTACATGACATCAAACAGTATCTACAGCGACAGTCTTTCAGGGTAAAATTACATTAAAGAGCTAATAAACTCCACACAGTATAAAATGCACTTAAACACACCAATAACATAGAATGACAATAACAAAGAAAACATCTCACGCTCGGTCGGTTTCCGCCTGGAGGAACTGTGTTTATCATAGTGTACATGTTGTCACCAGAGTTGGTTGAATCTGATGAAACAAACAGAAAAAGGACGCTAATAAAAGATCATTAACCCTCGGGTATTCCTCCCAGAAAGGCCCTTAAGTATGAAGGACTAAAAGTGCCAAAATTAAATAAATAAATGCATCACTCTATAAATAATTAAATGTCATCAATTAATTAAAATTGGAATTGAATATATAAATATATTATTAAATGTGTCATTAATTCATTAAAATATCAGCTAATTTTAGGTAAAAAAAACAAACAACAACTATATTATATACCCTATATATGCACTAATGCACTAAGTCCTTGTGTTGCAGTGGATCTTTAATTTATTTTATCTGTCAGCCTCGCCCATCAAACTCAGTGGGCGGGTCTTAACAGCTGATTGGTTCCCCTGCACATCAAGTCAAGGCTAATGGACCGCTATCATATGTGAATTTCAGAGCATTTGTCAAACGGAATCAGAATTTAGCTTAACTCGCTCCATTCACTCCCATTCAATTTTTTTGTGAGCTAAGCACCCATGGACCGGAATGACTTAGCCTCCACATTTGACTAGATTCACGTTAGCTCCACCCACCAACTTTGATGGGTGAGGTTGACAGATAAAATAAATTCATGATCCACTGCAACACAAGGACAATGAAATAATGAATTAATTAGTGAAATAATAATATATGTTTGTTTGTTTTTTTAAAGTGCAAAGTGTGCATAAAAAGTACTCCAGCATATCAGAGGCTTAAATCATCATGTTCACATACATGTGTAGTAAGTTTTACCTGCTGGACTAGGCATTATTGGTGTCCCAGGTGGACCCCCTCCCCCTGGTGGTCCCTGGAATCACAGTATATCAGATGTAAGACAAACACCAGGACACATAAAGACAGTGGATTCTAACATGAACTGTAGCACATACCACATAACTGCCGGGGGATGCTGAAGAGTAAGGGGTCTGAAAAATAAATAAATAAATAAATAAACAAATAAGGCATAACATGGTAAATGGACAGAGTTTATATATCACTTTTTTATGCACCTTCGTGGTACTCAAAGCATTTAACAAATCCAAAACAACATTTTAGTTCTTAATGAACTCTCTCAAAACATGAGACTATAGGTTTGACATTTTGAGGTCACTCAAGGTCAAAGGTCATGATACCATTTTGGAGTCTACATGTAGTTTCCTAACTGTCAATAAGTGTAACTGAGTACTTATCACCACTTTTTTTGGAGTTACAACAATTTGAAATCATGTGACCTAACTGTGTCCATTCGCTTTTCTGTTATAATCCGTTTTAGTTTTTTATGTACTGACCGAGTGACCCCTGACCTCTTGGGTCAATAATAGGCCAAAATCTATACACACAAGATGCAGAATTGAGAGACAGGCATTTTTGTTGCTCACCGGAAGCCTGTAAGATGAACTGTTCAAAAGTGATATCCAAAATTAAATTTTGACCTTTACCTTTGTGACCTTGATCTTTGACCTATAGAATTTGTTGTTCAAGGTTTAGACATCAATGCACATCAACAGTGAGAGCCACAAGAACCTATATGCAAAACCGAATATACAGGAATGAAAGGGACATTCTTCATTTACCCGATCACTTATCAATGTGAAAACACATTGACCTGACCTTTGACCTACATCAGTTGCTGACAAACACAGACAACCAAAAACGATAACCCTTACCTCTTCTTTTTTTTTGGGGGGGGGGGGGGGGGGGGGGTTATGGAAGCATAAATGGAACATTAAACTTTCTGGTCATTTTGTGGAATCACTTACAGAATTAGAGTTTGGAGGATTTGGCCAGGGTCTGCCCCCACCAGGTCCCCTAGAAAACACACACAGGCATAAACACACATTTTACTTTTGTGTCTCGTTTTTTTTCCTCCAGTCTGTTTGGAGAGTTGGCAACAACAAGCTACACTGCTGCCAGAGAGAACCGAGGGCAAAAACAAGGGGAAAAAAAATAAATGCTGGCTCCTCGCTCTTCATCCAGACCTCTGACGACCACAGACATACAATAAACATGTTATTAAGAGTTAATTAAAATATATAGATGACTGTGTCTGGTATCATAACAAATTGACGACATCTTCTGAGTGGGAGAATGTGAAGAGTTCATTTACATTTTAAAAAGGTTGTATTTTGCTAAACTCACATATACATATATATATATATATATATATATATATATATATATATATATATATATATATACATATACATATATATATATATATATATACATATACATATACATATATATATATATATATATATATATACATATATATATATATATATACATATATATACATATATATACATATATATACATATATATATATATATATATATACATATATATACATATATATATATATATATATATATATATATATACATATATATACATATATATATATATATATATACATATATATATATATATATATATATATATATATACATATATATATATATATATATATATATATATATATATATATATATACATATATATATATATATATATATATACATATATATATATATATATATATATATATATATATATATATATATATATATATATATATATATATATATATATATATATATATATATATATATATATATATATATATATATATATATATATATATATATATACACATATATATACATATATATATATATACATATATATATATATATATACATATACATATATATATATATATATATACATATACATATACATATACATATACATATATATATATATATATATATATATATATATATATATATATATATATATATATATATATATATATACATATACATATATATATATATATATATATATATATATATATATATATATATATATATATATATATATATAAAAAACTATAAAAACTGAAGAAACTCTTAAAGTACGAACATATGGGACTGTTTGTCCCCTGTTTTCAGTATTTATTTATTTATTTATTATTATTATCATTATTTTTTTGCTCTTGTTCATTTTGTGTTGCTCTCAATGATGTATGTATTAGGGCTGTCAAATGAACAATTTTTTATCAAATTAATCACAGGGATGCTTTCGATTGATTTTGATTAATCATGATGAAAACACTTAATGTCGGTCAACTGATCTTTATGGGGGTGAGGGGGGGGGTCCTCAAATTTCCCACAAAATACACTAAAACAAGCCAAAAAAAAAGGTGAAAAAAAAATCACCTCCACAAAAAATTATAAAAAATTCTAGATAATTCCAAAAATGTTCTAAAATACAGAAAAAAAACACCAAAAAAGGCAAGAAATTATCCAAAACATGTGCAAAAATGATGTTGACTAAAATATCTTGAAACAAAACAGCTGTAAACAACTGTTCCATTTAATGTAATTATTTTAAAACTTTTAATCAGATTAATCATGACGATTGATTCATTCCCATTAATGCATATGAGTTTTCATACATTGTGTTGAAACGAAGCTAAACAAATATAGACAGTTTTGTGGAGAAAGAGTGAGATTAAATACATTTTACTTCTTCCCACCCCTTTTCAAATATGCAAATGAAGTCGTGTTTTGTTTTCATGTTTATGTTTTTTTTGTTGTTGTTGTTTGTTTCTTGTTTTTCTTGTTTGTTTCACATCAAGTCAAACAAGTGTATTTGCAAAAAAAAAAAAAAAAAAAAAGCCAACCCATGGAAGCTATTACAAGCTTATTAGGACTAGAGCAGCTTTTATATTAGGGTCTAGCTTATTCCAAATCTGTGGACCATGACACAACACACACTGAGGCTGGTAGCTGCAAGTCAATGATAACATGTTTATTTCTTGTGCCGTGTGCATGTGACCTGGAGGTGACTGGAACAAGCTCGGAGTTTTATGTATAATTTGTTCATCACTCTGTATATAGCACATGCCTTATGGTAGATATTGAAGCTTCAGTAGTTTGGAAGAGTGGATTAGTGGAGGCATTGAAGTCAGACCAGGAAAGGATGCGTATGATTTTATTTTGCAGGACTAATAGTTTTTTTTTTTTTTTTTTTGTGCGGCTGGGAAATGCATTACACCAAACAATATGACAGTACTTGCAGGGACTCAGTGGGATTATTGTGTTGGGTTGTGTATTCAAAATAAACTAAACTGCGACCCATGTATAATACTGTATTTACAGTTTATGCAGAACACAGGAACTTTTTTAAAATGCATTCCATTAAAAGAATACAAATGAATAAAAAGCAAAATATAACTTCTTCAAGACTAATCTGTTCTGTGTCGGCCTGTGTAGAGTTACAGACTTCCATAGATGTTACTCACATGTTCATACCAGGCATCCCAGGACCAACCAGAGCATTCAGCGGTGGTCTCATCCCACCTCCGTAGTTCTGAAAAACACCAGTTATGTCACTTTTTTTTAATCATGTCTTATAATAAAAACCAAAATAATATCTATAGATACCATATGGAGTCACACCTGAGGCCCTAGAGGTACCATGCCTCTGGGGGGGGTCATCCGCTGCATTGGCCCTCCCATATTTGGATGTCCTGAAACAAAAACAGTCAAACATCAATGTCTGTTTTAGAAATATGTATTTGTTACTTCAGCTGTGGGTTGTTTTTTGTTTTTTTGTTGTTGATATATTTTACTTCTGATTTTATTGAGCACTTTGTGAAATTCTTCTGCAAAAAGTATAATTTAATAAACTTCATTAGACCTGAACACTGACATGCCATGTTGGCGGGGGGCCTATTAAAATCGTATGACTCTTTTTTAAAATCATTATTATTATTAATAATATTAATATAATTCCAGTGAATTAACAAATTTCACCCTTTCAACATAAAAAAAACATAATTTTATTTGACCACAAAATTCAAGCCCATTGAAAAATGTCATAATATGAAGTCCCCGAACCCCCAAAAATCTCACATGATGACTCAGTCACGCCCCCTCAAAATATGAAAATACATTTGCGTGGACGGGAGACGTCTCCAAAATGTTTTTACCGTACAAACATGAAACCTTGGTACACACATAACCCATGCCAGGACAAGTAAAAAAATTTAATTTAGGCCCCGCCCTAAACCCAACAGGAAGTTGGCCATATTGGATGGAAGTGTGGACCTCTAAAATCCTAGCCCTCATCCTTTTCTCTTCTTCTTCTCCTAGGGTTTTAAAACCCCTATTTATAAATGAGTTGCCATGACAACACCACAACTGTGCCATAGAACTGAATAGGGATTGTTAGAATCCCTGCCCTCATCCTTTCATCATTTTGGTTGGGATCAAAGGTTATCAATTACATGTTTAATCAAATGTTGGGTGTGGCTGTGATGAGTTCATAACAAAGTGTTCATTTTCAGAAATATAAGAGTGTGTGCGTTTCACAGAAGGTTGGATCCAGTGCACGTTACCATGTCCTCTCACTGTCAGGTGACCTAGGCAGACGGAAAGGGGTGCAAGAGCCTATAATACCGCTAACAGTTTTACGAGTTAATAATAATAATTGTATTTATATAGCACCTTTTAGAAACAGAGATTACAAAGTTCTTTGACAGCCAAACAGAAGAATACAACAGCTGAATAAAACACAACACAAAGAAATAAAATAGAACACAAGTAGAACTGACGTTGAGTGAGTTAAGTATAAAAGGGCAGAAATAACAGAATATAATAGTGTTATCACTATTATCGGCAGTGATCGGCAATGTGCAGATCAAGTTTACATAAGGTGGACACTGTGCAGACATGAACAAATACATGTGGAGGTCATTGAAATGAAGAATACACACTCAAGTTACCTTTAATGATAGACCTGTCTGCAGGTTTTCATAAGTCACTGAGGTTTATTCAATGTGTAGCAATTGCTTAGTGATAGATTTTTAAACTGTGTCATTAACCATCCATCTATCCATCTATCTATCCATCTATCCATCTATCCCATCCATCTATCCATCTATCCATCTATCCATCTATCCATTCTATCTATCTATCTATCTATCTATCTATCTATCTATCCATCTATCCATCTACCTACCTACCTACCTACCTACCTATCTATCTATCTATCTATCTATCTATCTATCTATCTATCTATCTATCTATCTATCTATCTATCCATCTATCCATCTACTATCTATCTATCTATCTATCTATCCATCTATCCATCTATCTATCTATCTATCTATCTATCTATCTATCTATCTATCTATCTATCTATCTATCCATCTATCCATCTATCCATCTATCTATTCTATCTATCTATCTATCTATCTATCTATCTATCTATCTATCTATCTATCCATCTATCCATCTATCCATCTATCCATCTATCCTATCTATCTATCTATCTATCTATCTATCTATCTATCTATCTATCTATCTAATCTATCCATCTATCCATCTATCCATCTATCTATCTATCTATCTATCTATCTATCTATCTATCTATCTATCTATCTATCTATCTATCTATCTATCTATCTATCTATCTATCTATCTATCTATCTATCTATCTATCTATCTCTATCAGAGTTAAGTGTGAGCAATGGTAACACATTAACCAGAGGAAGACCTGGTTTCTACTCTTTAAGGGAATGAGAAAAATTCCATGAATCTGGTCCAAAACTCAAGGATTTCATCCCCTTCTACTAAGTTCCATGAATATTGGCGCAGCAGTTTCATGTTGAGGATCATCCAGCTGGCAGTGAAGTGACAACATGAGCAATCGCATAACCTCCGTCTTAAAGAAGCAAGAATGCAATGGAAACACTGAAGGGCTTATGTTCATGCTATTAATATTAAATTCAGAAACTGCCAGCAGCAAGTTACAAAAAAAGCCCAACAGGATTCACCACTGGGGCTTGCACTAGTCCATTTTCAGGTTGTTTTGTTCAGCAAAGGTTGGTTCTTTTTGCTGATGTCATGCATTATAACATGTTTTTCATTTGATACACTATCTTTAACCTCCTAGGACCCAGAAAAGTAGAAGTTTTGCTTTTTTCACAGTAACATACATTCATATACATTTTATTTTTTTATCTTATGGAATGTCCTTTGGAGGGAACAGTGTTTGTTCGGTTTGTTTTTAAGTAAAGATGTAAAATGTGTGTCTTCTGCACGTAGAGGATTTCACATAGATGGACATCAGTCTCTGGGATAATGAGATGTCCATAATTAAAACAGGACTGTTAAAATTAATGAATTAATACAGATTTTTTTTTTTTGAATATGTTTTTAATTTTTCATTGCTTTTTTTGTGTTAGTTTGTTTGTGAATTTTAGTAATATAGAGAAAAATAATATGCAGAGAAAATATATAGAAAACACTATATATTTTTCTCTGCATTTTTTTTGTGTTTCATAGTGTATTTTTATGTATTTTTTGGGAAAATTTGAGTACAAAATGCAAACCTCGAGACCAAACAGGCAATCGACATAAAGGGTTCTGATTATGATTGATCCAATGCAAATGTGATTAATCTGATTAAATATTTGAACCATTTGAAAGCCAAAAATTAAAACCATAATAACACCACATCTATGTGATGTTATACTTGCCATGTTGGTTAAAGCTGTCCTTTTTTTACTGTTATTGAAACGGTCCATTAATGGAGATTTTCCATAATACAATAAAACAAAAAAGGATAAATAAAAGGGATAAAAGGGATGTAATGTGGATACTATATAATTGGTATGGGTACCTTGCTGCCGTGTGGGGTCCATTCCGCTGGGTAACATGGCCCTGACTCCCTGGGACGCCCCCCAGTCCCTGCAAAGACCACCAGGTCCAGTTTAATGTCACTGTCACATATAGAGCATTTCTACTGTACAACATTCTGCTGCAGGCGTCAGTGCCACTCTTACCTGACTGGGTAATCTGAGGGGTGGTCTGGGTCCTCCGGGGTATCGGGGTGACATAAATGGCTGAAAAAAGAAAAAAAACAACAAACATAAGAACAAGTAGTGCCAGGTACAACTAACCACCCGCCCCTCACACATAATGAAGCTTTTTTTTTTCTTTCTTTTCTTTTCTTTTTTTTAATTAAAGGTTAGTTCACTCTGGTGCACCCACAGTGACTTAACCCCGACAGCGTCCTGTGAGTCGAGTTCTGGTCTGGTTTTGGCCAAAGTGAAAGTAGTCCCAGCAGGTTTCCTCGGGTCAACAAAATACAAGGTGTTTCTTCTCAAAAAAATATGTGTTTGAATGATTGATTTATTTGCATAACAAAACCGTGACGGAAAAAAAAGTCACACCTTGTCATTGCTTGGAGCTACTTTCGCTCAATAGTGATCGATGTGCGTTGTCACTGCTGACAGCTGTGCGCCTTAGCAAACTACTTTCATCAGTTATTTGGCAGTGTTTGCGGCTGCTACGTGCAAGCGCACAGCTGTTAGCAGTGACAACGCGCATTGATCGCTATTGAGAGAAAGTAGCCCCGAGCAATTACGAGGTGTGAGTTTTTGTCCGTCACGCCAGTACTCGACCTTCTGCACCCCCCACACACAACTCTCCGAACCAATGTTTTTCTTGACCGTTGGGATCTCCTCAAGTGAAAAGTATCTGGTTTAATTATATTTGATGTTTTTCATTCTTTCATTTGTTAATTCTATAAACCAAAACTTTTCTCAAAAACCTACAACTCAACTATTCAAGGTACACCTTCCACAGAACTTCAACAGAAAACTAAGGAAATTAATTTAATTTGAATATAGTTTTGAATCAGAACGGATGATAAAAAAGGGTAGTGATTTATTTAGTGTAGGGTAGTGTAGGAATTAATGAAATCTGGAAGTCCTCCCTTTACTTTCTGAATGTGAAAATTAAAGCATAATGAAAAGTACACTTGTTTTTTATTCTCATTGTGGAAGGTTATATTTTTCCCCCTTTCCTTCTTCTTTCTATCTTTTTTTTTTTTACATGCTTTAAATAAATGTAATCTCATTTCAACTCAACACCAAGCTGAGACACTAAATAAAAATAAAAATGACTGAAAATTATTCACCGAAAATTCACTCTGATCCCAACTTTACATGACAATATGGGAGGAGCAGGCGTTGACAAAGTCTGTGAGACAGTGTTTAATGTGCACTGTTGATTTTTTTCCACCTCTACAAAACAGGAAACCAACAAGAACTACTGTGTTTGTGTAGTGCTGAGATCAGGGCTGGTTTTCCTTTAACAACAGTTCCATGACAGCAGAGCAGAAGGGAAGCTGACCGCATTCTCACTGGAATGAATTAATGGAAAAAGAAAATGTGAGGTTTGTTAATAATGGTGTCAATGTGTGCGTGTCAAAAGAGCTGAGGGTGACAGCATGTGTAAAAAGCTCTTTTGCAGCTGTCCGTCTTCACCACAGACAGTAGCAATATGCTGTTGCTATGTCTGCTGAACTCGTGCCATTATGGAGAAGAAAACCCATTCTAAAATATATGCGATGTGACACGTGCAGTACTAAAACAGGCCACTAGAGGGCAATGGTCCACTTATTTTATCATATAATTGAGTTGTTCTTTTAATAACAAGCATATCTCCTCATCGCTGGGCTGCACCACAGGAGAGCAGTGTTTATGTCAGTTTAAGTGAAAGAAATATCATTAAAAATACCAGAACATAAACAGATTTGCAGAGATACATAAATATTCAGAACTGAAATAGTATAGTATAGTATAGTATATATATATATATATATATATATATATATATATATATATATATATATATATATATATATTCTTATATATTATCCCCCCACCTCTCTCTCTCTCTCTCTCTCATATATATATATATGTATATATAGCATGTCCATGTGGGCCCCATAAGGTTACTTTGGGCTGCATATGAGGGTCCCATATGGGTTTGTCCACAGTTTCCGTGGTGACCCCTCTTATGTTTGTCCAAATCAGAATCTAGATCTGAATACCCCATATTATTTACTTGTCACACCATTTATCTAATAATAGATACATTATTTATCTAATAATAGATAAATGGTGGTATCTATTAATATATATGATCATATTTATCTTTCATGTCATTTACACCAATACTCTTTTTATTTGTACTACTTAAATGCTATGTTTTACAAATGTCATAATTTGCAAGAGTGTTTTGAAGTGTCAACTGTGCCTTTGAATGATATATGCAGTTATTTACTGATATTTCCTGTCTATCTACGAATCCTTGCACTGAACCTCAATTCCTTTAGAGATTCTGATTTTGATTCTGATATGGGCAAACACATGTGGGACTACCATGGAAACTGGGGACAAACCCACACGGGACCCTTATACACAGCCCAAACGTAACCTTTCTGGTGCCCACATGGACATGCTGGCTGAGTAATGCTTGTTTGTATTTATTGTTACTATTGTTTATTATTACTGCTGAGCCACCTGCATTTAAATTAAATCTTTGGTGTAAAATCTGAAATTAATAATAAAATCTAAGTGTAAAATCATTATTTCAGGTTAAGAATCACAAGCTAAACCTGACTCTATAACTTGGATTTACCCTACTAATAACCGTTCATAAAGCTGAGGTGTTCGGTTATTAACTGTTATTAAACAGGGCTTTAACACTTATAGTTTGGTAATTTGGTTGCATTTCTGTATTTTAAAAGCTCCTGACAAGACCTTCAAAGAATAATTGATCTTCAGATGGAGATGGAAAATGGAAGATGGAGATGGAAAAGCCCATTCAGATTCAAGTTTGAGTTTTCTGAAAGCGGAGCTGAGAAATGCCTATGAAGGCTATTGATCTGTGTCAGATGGCGGAGTCTGAGTTTGACTGATAATGACGGTTAATCGATGGACAACTGGCGGAGTACTTCTGATGGAGAACACAGATCTGGGGGAGTAAAATTGCATGTGTGTGTTTTTTTGTCCGCCGGAGATTTGTTTCTGCTGTCAGATGTGCTCTTCAACATTTTTAAAGAGACACACACCAGTGCATTTACACACAGATTATGTCCATACATGTGATAAATACAAGTCTAGTCAGAGTAACATCAGTTTTTAAATGATAACTCCAGTACAGGATGAATTTATAGAATATTGGCAATCATTTCTAAAGTATTTTGATATTTTCTCAAGTGCCCTGAAGATCCAAATGTGATTTTGTGTTTCTATTCTTTCTCTCTGTATGTGTATGTGTTCTACAATATGTTCATACATATGTAGTGCTTCTACTGCTTCAAATTATTTTTACTCCACTATATTTTCTGACTTTAATTTTGAGATTACAGTGTGTCATTCACATTATGACCACTGAAAACCATAAAAATGTCTTTATTTGTCTGTAATGAACTTAGAGGAAGTGCTTATGTAAGCTCTAAGAAAATACTAAATTAAACTTTCCTTTTTTGTCATAAATCTTTTTACACTCCTTTTTAAACCCGACATGGTTCTCACAGGACAGTAAATTTACTGACAGACATTATATGGACAAAAATATTGGTCACATCACAGGACTTCATAATAAAAAATGTTACTTATTGTCACTATAAATTTTAAAATTATATTCTCTTAATTGCAACAGTTGATGATTTTGTTGTTGTTCATGGAGAGATGAAGAAACCAAATGGTTAGTTGTGGATTAAAATTATTATTTATGGTCAAAAAGTTGACATAATCAAATGAAATTTCAATACTGAATAAAATTAGGTAAAAATAAAAATTTAAACATTCCATACATGTAAATGGCAATGTCAATAAAATGAACTAAATAAAATGTATTTGCAATTACATTAATTTCAATAGAAAATCACATTGTTATAATTACGACCAGTCTCTTGACAAATTCAATGTGTCCCAATGCTTTTGCCCATGTAATGTATATTCTTTTTATTTTTAGATTTTCTGAGAGTGTTAGTTACTTTGCAGATTATAATTCATTACCTCCAATTCCAAATAAAATGAGACAGTGACACTACAAACATACAGATTAAAGTAGCAACAGTTTATAAAGGTTAAAATGAACTCAATCAGAAACATCTACAGCAATGTACACATTAATTAATGCAGCAGAAATATCAACTAAAACCACCGTCTGTAACAGTTCAGCACCATTTTACTGCACAATGGCTATGTTTACTTCCCACACTTTACAGCAGTGGTTCTCAAACGTTTTACGGTGGAGTACCCCCTGAAATACAAATTTTTACCAAGTTCTCCCAACTCTCGCTTCAGTATTTTCAATTGAAAAAAATTAGGCAAAATTTGTTCCTGCGCCAAAAAACCCCATATATTTAACTGTAATATATTAAAAATAATACACTTTAAAAAGTACATTGTGTGTGCAAAGGATAAACTGAAAAGTGCCTGCTTTCATTGACAACAAAAATAAATGGAATAACTAATAGATGGAATAGACTACATTTATATAGTGCTTTTCCACCTTCATGGTGCTTAAATCGCTTTACATTAGCTTCATATTCAGCCATTCACACACACCCATACACCAGTAGGTGCTGCTGCCATGCAAGGTACTGGCAGACTGACCGACTGGGACCTACTTAGGGTCCAGTGTCTTGCCCAGGGACACTGACATGCAGACAGTTAAGGCCAGGATTTGAACTGCTGACCCTCTGAAACACAACTGAACCACAGCTGCCCATAAATGAACCTTTCATCCCAAAAATAATTGCTTAGCTAATACACTAGCAAATTAACTCATTTTGAATAATATAAAAATGTTTAAATATGATGATAGAAACTAAAACTATCATATAAATGTATTTATTGTGTTTTATATTTCAACATTAATTCTCATTATTTATTTTGTATTCAGTACATGATGACTTGTTTAATGTATTTTTTCAAAGGTACCCCCTGGGCTTCTTCTAAGTACTCCTGGGGGTACTTGTGCCCCACTTGGGGAACCTTTGCAGATAAGACATGAACTTAAAAGGAGAAGTTCAGTTTTTACAATTTGGACCTTATTTATGTGATAAAACAATCTAATTTACTCCCATGTTTCAGTTTGGTGTAATTTGGAGTATATCCAAAGATACTGCATTTGCCGATATCCATATGACAGGAGGAGGAGGAGGAGGAGGAGGAGGAGGAGGAGGAGGAGGAGGAGGAGGAGGAGGAGGAGGAGGAGGAGGAGGAGGAGGAGGAGGTGGACAGCTGTGGTTCAGTTGGTACAGTGGGTTGCCCAATGACTGAGAGGTTGGTGGTTCGCGTCCCGGCCCTGGCTGTCCACATGTTGAAGTGTCCTTGGGCAAGACACCTAACCCTGACTTAGGCCCCCAGTAGGACTGACCTTAAAAACCTATGAGTGTGTGTGTGAATGGGCAAATGTGAAGCTAATGTAAAGCGCTTTGAGCACCATGAAGGTGGAAAAGCACTATATAAGTGCAGAACATAGGTGCAGGAGTGGACGGGGTACTGATACGCAGCCAATAATTAACACAAATTTGATTCATTCTCAAATTATGAGTCACTTGACATCCATATACTCAGGTTCAAAACAATAGTGACGCCCATCATATTCAAACTCAGACTCTTCTTCCATGTCACGTAACAGAACTGTTCCTCGCAGCAACAAGCTGAATGAATGAATGAAGGGATGAATGCAAGCAGCACTAAGTGATGACATCATCAGTTCAGTGGTAATAATACTAATACAATACTAATAATAATAATAGATTAGATTTCTATAGCACTTTTCGAGGTACACAAAGCACTTTACATTACTGATTCATTCACTCTCACATGTTCCCTCTTGTGGTGGTAAACTACATTTTTAGCCACAGTTGGCCTGGGACAGACTGACAGTAGCGTGGCTGCCATTTTCTACCTACCTATATTCATACACCAGTGTGAGTGGCACTGGAGGCAAGGAGGGTGAAGTGTCTTGCCCAAGGACACAACAGACTGACTAGAACAAAGCAGGAATTGAACCACCAACCCATAGGTTAATGGATGATCTCCTCTACCATGACCATCCCAGATGTCCAGGTAAGGGTCAATTTTATCCATACACAAACTGTGGATGTCTAAAACGGAATACTTATGACTGAAATATCACAACAGACATCTTAGAATCTCAGTATCAGTGCCCTGACCACTCCCATTATATGGATGTCTGCAAATACAAGATCTTCGGACATACTCCAAAAGACACGGAACTAAAACAGGTGAGTAAATTATGTTTTATCACTGAACCAAGGTCCAAATGGTAAAAACAGAACTTCTCTTTAAGTAAGAATACAGCAAGGTGTTTGTGCTTTTACTAGTTAAGTCCTGGTGAACTGTATACCTGAAAGAATCCTGGAGGGACAGGCCCCACCGGCATCCCTTCTCCTGGGGGAAGGTTCCCAAGGACAGGACTGGGAGCTGCTGCAGCACTCTGGAAACACACACACACACACAAAAATACCTTAAAACACATCAGTTAAACTAGCTTGACACCGATTAAACACAAGCATAAACAGTCATTTAAGCACGCACGCTAAAATGAATAATCCATAGGTGGTTCCCTGTCTCTTTAGTGCTGAATCGTCCTCAGTGGGAGACTTCCTGTGGCTGCAGAGCTCCTGCCACGCCGGCCTTAGACAGGTTTATTTTTATACCTTGTGTTTTTGTTGTGTTTGTCCCAGCAGGCGGCACTGGCATATACAAGCGCTGCCTCTGTCTGCTTCCTGTAGCATTGTACTGCTAAATACTGACTATTAACCTCAATGCTACCGGCGAACACAGGCCTCCAGTTCATTAGGCGTAAACAACTGGACAACGTGCATTGTGGAAAAGCTCACATGTCTCGTTTATACTGTATATGATAATGTGGGAACAGTGAGAACACAGAGCCAGCGTGTCTGTGTCTCTGTGTTTTTTTTTCCATATCTGCCCACACCATGTTCTATTTTTCTGATCTCCCTCTCTGAAGGCATCAGCCTGGGTGTAAAAGAGGTCCAGTGAAATTCACCCACAGTCTCTGAAGTTTCCGCCAGCTGACTTTTTAGGTCAGACAGGAACAGGGTTTAATCAGAGCTGAGATAAAAGCGAACTGACGACACTCCTGTAGTCTCCTCTGCTCCACCTCGTCACCCTCGCTATTCCCTCGTCCCCCCTCATTCCCCTTCATATCTTCCAATTGTTAATGTTGAGCAACAGCGAACAAGATACAGCTTTTTGATTCCATATTCTGCTGCAAACAGAGCCTGTGTTTGTCTCAGCAGATGAACGTACAGATGGACACAGATGGATATTGTATCTCTGTGGTTCAGTGGTGAGAGACTGGATTTGGTTTGTTCGTGGGTGTTTGACTGAGTGTACAACATCATGCACAGCATCAAGTGTGTGTTTCGAGGTTCCTACAGTAGTGTTATTTTCCCCTCCCCTTCTTCCTTCTTGCACCCTGGATTACCCAGAATGCCTTTAGTTGCTGGCAGCCTGGAGGTCTGCTGAGTTTGCCTTCGTGCACAGAGACCAGGAGGCAGAGGGGAGAAAAGAGGACAAAGCAGAGATTATGAGTGTGTGTGTGTGTGGGAGCTGTTGGGTGTGTGAGTGTATTTCGTGTTTGTGTGGAGAAAGGAGAGCTGGGGAAGAAAAAAAAATCTACCTGACCTGCTGACAAAGCAGCATTTTCCAAATACAGCAAAGGGGAAATAAATAAATAAGTACAGTGTGCCAGGATTTCTTCCTGCCCTGAAAAAACAGCACCAACCACCCTCTCTGCCAAAACAAAAACAACACTGGCATCAATACGAACTCCTCTGGCGCTGTCAGTCTTGTTTCACTCTTCTTCGAATCTGATCGACTGCAATGACATTAGAAAATCTGTATATCTGTGACAAAGCTTCTCACAAGAGAAGTTGTTCATTTAGAAGAGTCACGGTGGTTGCATCGCACCTTTACAATCTGACTGGTACAGATTATCCACATCCAAAAAGTATCATTTCAGACTGACAAATTGTACTTAATAATACAAACAGACAAGACCATAGAGCAGGTGTTTGAGCAGGAAGTGTGGGATAGTGAACCTCCCATAAAAGAACTGAAAAGCAGCTGTACCTCCCCTATTTTTATTTTAATTTATATATATATATATATATATATATATATATATATATTAAACATAAATTATATAAACATCTTCATCTCTATAGGTGCTTAACTATATTTTAAAGTCATTGAAATTTTTTTTTAACATTTGTGTTTAACATCTCTTTTAACACATCTTAACATTTTTGTGTGTTCAGTATTATTTTATATTCCTTTTTACATCTATGTATACTTAGCAAAGTGAGCAAACCACCTACTGTAGTTAGCTAACCACATTTACTGTAGTTAGCTAACCACATTTACTGTAGTTAGCTAACCACATTTACTGTAGTTAGCTAACCACATGTTTATATGTTTTTTTTCTTTTTATTCAGGTTTCTTTTTTTTTCTCAAGTCCTCTGGCACCCCCCAGGGGATACCCACCCCACTATTTGAAAACCCCTGCCATAGACCATTATCTAAAGGCACTAGTGTTTTTAACATCTCACTAAATCTGACCGGTGGACATTTTCATTTACTGCTGTGTGGACTTTGCATGTTCTCCCCATGTCTGCGTGGAGTTTCTTCCTCCCTCCGTCCAAAGACATACTCTTTAATAGGTTATCTGATTAATCTTAATCCCTTGTAGGTGTGAACATGAGAGTGGATTCTTGTTCGTCAGCTCTGCCATGAACTGGCCACAGTTGAAGGATGTAGAGCAGTAGCTGGGATGGGCTACAGCACCACCCGCAACCTTCTGATTCAGAAAATAAATGAATGAATGAATGTGAGGGTAAAAGGCTAGAGTAAATGTGAAAAAAGGAATGCATTCATATTCATAATAAGTAGAACTAATACAAACCATGAGTCCAATCACACCCAACTAATGTCACTATAACAATATAAGACAATGAAGTTATTGAATGGTAGATAGAGTGTTAGGATTTATGGAGGTTTGTCAAATATAGGAGAAGAAAATACAGAGGACATTAGCCCAGTAGGGGGCCTCAGAGAGCAGCCATACAGAAAAATACTGTGAAAAAATAATTAGTAAAACAATCATCTCTGTAGCGATAAAATGTTAAAATAGCAATTGTAATAGCTATTTACTTTGAATGCATGAATAGGCTAACGATATAGCTAATTTCAGGGCACCACCTTTGCTAGCAGTATTAATCAGGTCGCAAGGGAAAACATGATTTTATCTTTGTTTAAATAGATTACTATAAATCAGTTTTATTAGTCAGTTATCATAATCTGAAAGGCACTACACTTTAGATTTATTTTAAATCAAGGGTGTCAAACTCATTTTAGTTCAGGGGCCACATTCAGCTAAATTTGGTCTGAAGCCTTTGTTATAATAACGTAATATGCATAAATAATGTCAACTCCAAATGTTTCTCTATATTTTAGAGTGAAAAAAGTAAAATTGAACAATGAAAATGTTTATATCAACAAACGATCCTTTCAAACAACATGAATAACATGAACAAAGTGACAGAATAAGTAGAATTTTAACAATATTCAGCCTTTGTTTATATCAACTTTAAACTTGTATAAAACATGGGATTCACTAGCAGACCTACCACCAAGCTTAGCAAGATTTCTGGGGGAAACCCTGAAGTGTATACATATACTGTCATTGATCCAACTCCATGGGTTTTACTGGTGAATCAATCTTGTAGAACACAGGTGTCAAACATAAGGCCCGGGGGCCAAATCTGGCGAGTCAAAAGGTCCAATCTGGCCGTAGAATGAATAACAGTGAAGATATTAATGATCAATGGTGTAAACATGATTTTAATTAACGTTCTATATACAGACTATTTAGATCTCAATTGAGTAAAAGTGATCATAATTACCTAGAAATAATAAAAACTGCAGATTTTAATTTAAACAAAGTCAAATGACATGAAAATCTTTATGTTAACAAACCATCATTTTACAAAAACCTGAATAAAAACCTGAACAAATATGAACCACCTGAAATATCTGAAGAGAAGTAAGTGTAATTTTACAAATATTCTGCCTGTTACTAAATTGTTTTGTGTATTTGTAATTGAAATGCAAGTTGTTCTGCACATGTGCAAATGACAAACTGACAGACTGAGGCAGAAAATGGTTAAAACTGCACTTGATTTTCTTAAGACAATTCATGTTGTTGATGTTCACATTTTGAGGGAACATTAGAAATGTAAACATTATCATAATGTAATTTGATGCTTTACTTTTCTGGCCCTTTTCAGATGATATTGGGCTGAATGTGGCCCCTGACCTAAAATGACATTGACACCCCTGTTGTAGAAGATGACTGTATCTCCATAGTAACTATAGAGCCTCTTAACATCCAAATGGGTCATATTTGATGACTATGAAAAGATGGCAAACTGTATTTTACACTAATTATTGACATGTACTGATAGAATCAGTGGATCAACAGATATTAAACAGTTTATATCTATAGATGTTTTGTGTCACCAGTGGGTTTTTTATGGGTTAATCTTCCTCCAGTGACATATAAATGATGATGGTGCAGATCGTGAGTGCCGGTCAATGTTTATTTCATTAGCAGTACACCGATAGCTGTCTTTAATAGTGAAATTAAACTTGCTCATGTAGCAGGACCATAGCTGAAGTGCTTTCCGTTGGCCATCCAGGAGCTGTGCAGTCACTCATAGCTGCAGATAATCATGTTAACACAAAGATTGCAGGGTTTCACCTGATGCAATGTGGCCAGATCAATGTGCTGTCATTAGATCATGTTAGCTATAACAGCGTAAGCAGCGGGCAGTTTATATTTAAGACTGGTTTCTCATTCTTTTACCCCTTTAATTTTTGTGAACATTTCTATTCAGTGAGTTTATTTTAATGCCAATTCATAGCCAACTTTTTTTTTACCCAATATTTAAGCTCTTAACTTTTCTAAACTATAGATGCCCACTGTTTGTTACAAACAGTTAATGAACGTTATCATTGACTCTTCTCACACATCAGTGTTTACCCTTTGTTTTTTTAATTAATTTTTTTTTTTTTACAAAGGTTAAAGAGATACAGAGCTTGTAGCTGCACACATTAACACTTTCTATTATAGACCACATAATTATGTAAATGTAGATGTCAGTGGTCTTTTGTGTATTTGCTTTTGCTACACTACTGACTAAGTTCTCCAAACACAGTCATGTAACGGTCCTGATGTTTTTGGATTTAACCCGATGGGGCTTATTGCAGTTATTTTGTGAGCAAATAATTCAACTCTGAACAAACCTGTTTACCAGCTGGAAGCACAAATATTTTTCCCCAAAGACTTTTAGATGAGGTGTTACATGGTGTTAGATGAGCTCTTTAAACACACGCACACCATTATCATCACCTGAAAATGGAAGGCTATGAGACAAATAACTTCCAGAGAAGTACAAAGGATCATTTCTGGAAGTCTGGAAACATTAATCTGATCTACAAACAGATACAGAAAAGCTGGAGATCCTATTGTGGTTGATTTAAGATTACTACTGTTTTATTAATAGGAATAGTAACACTCCAAATGATCTGCCCGAGCCTCTCTAACACAGCTCATCTCTGCTCTCCATCTCAGCGTTAACTGCTGTGTCTGTGTTGGTTAATAATCTACGATCGCTTGGTTAATATGCTATGATTGTAGAGACTGGTGTTAGTGATGAAACCTGAGGCGGTAGAACGGCCCTTGCATGTCCTCAGATGAACACCTGCATCTCCTGGCAAACTCATTTGTTACATAAATTATTCAAACCACCGCCCTCTCAGAGAACGCTTCAGTATACGAGACATTCTCAGCGAGATATACTGTACAGTACACTATAGCTTCGGTGATGTGCACTCGTCTGCCTGCTGCTGATGCAAAATGTCCAGGCGGGTAGGTCAGCTCATGAAAAAGGCATAAAAAACAAGTGTAACGGGATTAAAAATAAATAAATAAATAAATAAAAAAAAATCACAAGTCTCTTCTCTCTGTGATGTTAACCAGTGTATAAACAAATGAAAACATCAAATATTCACAGAAAGATGGTGAAAAGTAGCAGAATTATGAAGATATGAGATGACCAATAGGGTAAGAGGTTAAATAAGTTGATTATTTTGTTTCTTATTTAACCAGGAAAATATCCCATCAAAATTAACAACCTCTTTAGCAGTCCTGGCTAAGATAGACAACAGCAAATACATGCAGTTATAAGCCCACACAGTTAAAACACAAATAACAGTAACATTTAACTGTGTGTGTGTGTGTGTGTGTGTGTGTGTGTGTGTGTGTGTGTGTGTGTGTGTGTGTGTGTGTGTGTGTGTGTGTGTGTACAGTATCTCTATCCTTTGTGTTGTAGCTGCTCTTTGCTTTGCAGGACGTTTTAACCTCACAGAGGCCGTGCATGTTTAGAGATAAACACATAATAGGAAGCGTAATCTATAAAATGACTGAAACACGCTGTGATTGAAAATGCAATGAATAGCTGAAGACATGGTCGACATATAAATGCGATGCAGTTACAGTACGCCGTGCTTCTCTACAACCTCATCAGACTTGCTCCATACTGCATTCACACAACACTAATCCCACCAGACTAAGGGCTCAGTAATACTTAATGAGATAACTTGCAAACTCTATCATCCCTATATGTTTACCGATTGTGTTCCTCACTAATAAGTGTGCGCAAGACATGCATGCTTTGAAGGTGGGGAATCATTTTCATTCAATACTTCAGAGACTGAGAGACACTCAGAGATGCGTGAGTGGAATCTCAAAAGGCTGTCTGTGTCTATCTTCTCTCTCTCTCTGTCTGTTTCTCTCTCTCTCTCTCCTACTGTCTCAACCTGCATCGCTCTGTGTCTGCTTTCTCCACCTCCCTGCTGCTCACAGACCCAGAGCTCTGTCTCAGTTTTGTGTATTCATAAACTGTGAGTCTCCACCACACATTTGTAAGGAAATGTATAATACATATGAGGAGACAAAACCCAATTACCTGATCCTAATGAGAAACACAGTTTGATATATCTGCCTACTTCTTACATGATCCATGTGACTAAGGCTGCAGACTGGGGTGGATTTGAGTCTATTTACCTGGTCAACGAGGATAAAGCAACAACTGCTCGTCTCTTCAAACTTGTCTAAAAAGACAAGAGGTATAGATGTTCATTTAACCTTTTGCTCAGTGTTACGGAGCCTTTAAATTGTAATTACATTGGCTTTTTGCAGAAAATTTGGATCATCATCTTGATCTCATTCTGACAAACCAGAAGAGCAGCTGCAGTGGGAGATGAATGCCTTTAAGATCAGTTCAGTTCAGTTTTATTTCATTTCGAGCACACAAAATCATCAAAACATCAAGGCATCAATCAAAATGGTCAATGTTTTTTTGTTGTTTTTTCTTGTTTTTTGGGGGGCGGCGGGGGCGGGGGGGTGCATTCAAAAAGAAGTGGGAAGAAGTAAAACTTATTATAAACTCTTACTCCCTTTTTTACAAACTAATAATCCAATATATTCTGCTTCCTATGCTTTAACACACTTTTATGTCCATTTACCATTTACACAAAGCATCCATATAAACCATTTATATACACATTTTTTGTAAGTCATCTCACACAATCCAATTTGTATAATCATCTTTAAGTATATTTATATTTACTACAAATACAGTATTTAATAAATATGATAATATCTAATTTATCACAATAACATCTTATTTTATGCATTCTTCTACATTATAACTACATTTTCACTTATTCGATAATGTTCTGTATTTTGTTATTATACTAGTTTTATACACCCTGTTAAATACACGAAATGAAGAAGACTTTTTTAGATTTTGATCCAGATTATTCCATAGATGTACCCCCCTAACAGACATACAATGGCTTTTTCCATCACACTTTTCAGCAGTGTCTACAACGTCTCAGTATGATGATTGTTTTTGGTTAATTTTCTTTTTTTTTATTGAGCTGAAGAAAAAAAAAGTGAATTTATCCTTGTGGATCAATGAAGTTTATCTGAATTATTATTACCCCATATCCTGAAAGAGAGACAAAGGGTATTGTTTTCAGTTCGGTTTATTCGTTTGTTAATACCCTAGCAGCGAAACTATTTGTTGAATTCATACCAAATTGGGTTTAGAGATTACTAGTGACCCAGAATAGAGGTTAATAGATTTTGGGAAAAGTAGCTCAAAGTTCCTTTTTTTTTTTTAATCTCTTTTTTTTCTTCTCTTATTTACTTACAATGGGTGAAATTTTACATCAATTTTGTTTAAATTTACTTCAAACTTGACACATATATAAAGGCAACTGATATGTTGACATTACCACAGGCACAAACATGATGACATCAGCTCAGGGTCAGGGTTTGTTGTACTTGGCACCACTTGAATAATTATTGAATAGCATTGGTGGAAATATTTAAATGTGAAAGACAGAGTTTTATTCATCCTAACAGGAATGTAACAAACCAAAAGTCCAAAACAAAAAGCTGCAAACCAACACAAATATAAAAATACTGCAACTACTACTATTGAAAATAACAATAATACTAATAATAATGACATGTCAATCCATTTAATATATTAACTTAATACACAGTGTCGGTTTATATGTGTATGTATGTGGTCTGAAATGTGTAAAAATGTACCTTGGTCCATTATCATGTTCACTTATATGGTAGTAAAAATGAAGAGTGAAAACAAAAGGCTAAAAAAAAGGGAAGGGGGATATCTTGAAGAAAATGTACAATACTAAGTATAACAAAATCCTAATAAACTTAACAATTATGTAATAATAATGATCCCAACAATAACCATCTTACCACAGTCCTGGTTTGCAGTGCTTTTTGTGACTATATAATTACACAGGATGACAGTGTAATTGCACTCTGATTAATTGTGCAGCTATAAATTCAGCAACTAAAACATATAAAATAAGTGAGCAACACATTTACAATCTCTTACACCTACTGTAGACAGACAAAAATCCATTTACTCCGTAGCTAAAACAAACCTTCTTCAAACCACACAATGTCCAGCTGTTAGGAAATGACAAAAATGTAGCTGTATCAACTGTTAGACTGAGTTTATTTTTACTTTCTGTCTGAGCAGATGGGCCTGAGGCTGGACTCTTAAGAGATGGTCTAATGCATTATATGTTTGGGTCTTTTCACAGAATGTATCTATGGTAATAAAGTAAAGACTAACACTTTCACTCTTTAAATCCCTTTTGTGTTCAAATGTTTTACACTAAGAAACCGGAATGAGAATTTCTAGATAGTAAATGGCTCAATGTACATTATTCGGGGGTCTGATTACAAAGAAAGTGATAAGAAATGAGCGCAGTAAATGTGTAGGAGGACAAAAAAAAGTGTGTGCAGATCACTCCAAGTCTCAAGGCCACTCGTAGTAGAACAGGATCTACAAATGACACACCACACAGGAAGGAACCTCGTCCCTCCTCCACCCTCCCCCTCCCCCTTTCCCGCTCTCTCCACCCTCTCAAATGCCATTAGTCTACTTCCTGAAGGAGGGTGTGTGTGTGTGTGTGTGTGTGTGTGTGTGTGTGTGTAAAGATGATCCCAGTCTGCATGACACACACACACACACATAAGAAAAACACACATTATGCACGCTCCAAAGTGAGACTGGAAACACAATAAGAACACTGATGTCTGCATTACTCTGTATTTACAGAATAAATAAAAATAGTTTGCCCGTCATGGGTACAGTATATCCAGATCTATTACTGTATCAGAAAACTTTGAGACAGCACAGAAGTGATAGAGAGAGGCAGACAGAGGAAAAGAGATGAGAATGGGTGTGCTCTGCTTTTAACCATGTATTATTCACAGTCTCCCGTGGCGACCAGAGACAGTTCAACACGCTCCACTGTCCAATCCACCGTCGAACTCACTTTTCAATTTCAAGGCAGATAGACTTAAAATCACCCCCTGGCAGTCAAAGCTCCTTTTCTTCTCCAAAAACATGCTATATGTCACACCAGTTAAAAAAAAAAAAAAAAAAAAAAAAAACACAGGAGAAACTGGAAAAAAAGGTGTTTCCATGGAAGACTTTACCTCATATTTCTTCTCTTTAGTACAAATATATGGTTGAAAAGAAACAGGCATTGTATGGGTATGTTTACCTGTTGGTTTATAATAATGCAGGACAAAAATCTGATTGATTCCTTTCAAAACTACTGTATCTGTTCAGCCTCCAGCAATTTAAAAAGTCTTTTATCCTGCAGAATAAAATATATCACAGCAAATACTGGTCAATATAATATAAAAAATATGATCACTTTGCTTCATGCAAGAAACACTTGCACACTTCACACTGACAAGATTGTTCTTAAATTGACAATTTTTGTCATATTTCATCTGCTTTTTAACAATTTACCAGTGGTAATAAACCTATTGTAAGACTTGCGCCCTTAAATCTAACATTATTTTCTTCACTAAATTACATCTGCAAAGCAATATTGCATTTGAAAACCCAAAAATTTTATACTTTGTTGATATTTTAGTAAAATAGAGGCCACCCATCAAGTTTATGTGGACCATTCTCCTAGTTTTCCAATTGTATGTTGACAGACTGAAGGGTTTTCTGATAAGTACTGAATAAACATGGTTCCTTAGTTAAACATATTACCTCCAAACAGATCAGCCATAACATTATGAACATTTGCATTAAGCTGATTATCTTGTAATACTGGGACATTTTGACGATAGAAACAGCAAAATGGGCGAGAGTAGAATCTAAGCAACAAGAAACTGATCACTCAGATCATCTCTGACCTTGTTGTTGATTCCCGGTGTAGAACGGTTAGAACCTACCAAAAGTGGCCTGAAGAACAAGTGGATCTCAAATAATCGACCATCCATAGCACAGGTGTCAAACATGTGGCCTGTGGGTCAAAACCGACCCAACGAAGGGTGTTCTGTCAAAATGGGCATGAGTTACCAGCAGCCAACATTGACAATATCTCTACAAATTCACATTATTCTATCACTTTGCATTTGGAAAACGTCACTACTGATATCATATAATGTTCCCATTATAGGTAGACTTTTTGAATATTTTATTTTTCTAATATTGTATTTATATTTGGTTACTTGAAAGGGAGGCTATTGTCTGCATCTGTTGAACTAACGTGAAAACTCATGTGCATAACGTTCATATCATACAAAACTTACTAATGTCAATATTCAATCTATCGTATACATGTGATTGTTTACAGTATATGCTTACTGGTCAAATACACAATAAAATAAATGTACTTTCAAAGTATTATTTACGTCCAGCATCCAAGTCAATTGCACATCTGACTGGAGATGCCTGAAATGATGGGCTTTTACTCTGTGAAAACACTTGGTGGTCATGTGGATGCTCAGAAGCACATGGGAGCCCATTGTGATGGTATGCCTATTTTGACAAAGGGTTTGATCTAACCCATGAGACCAATTTGTGAAATGTTAAAAATTACACTGAAGATAGTGTCAAAATAATTTTAGTTCAGGTTTCACATATAGGCCAATATAATCTGATTATGAATATTGTCATAATAACCAATAAATAATGAAAACTGCAAATGTTTTCTTTGTTTTAGTATAAAAAATAAAATTACATGTAAATGTTGACATTTACAAACAATCATTTTACAATAAATATGAACAACTTGAAACGTCTTAAGAGAAATAAATAGAATTCTAACAATATCGTGCCTGTTGCTAAATGTTCTGTGTATTCGATATTGTAATATATACTGCAATACAGAGGTGTAAATGATAAAGTGAGACCAAATATTGTTAAAATCACACTTATTTTTCATATTAATTTGAGGTTGTTCATGTTATTTCAGGAAGATATAAGAGTAGATATAAACATTTTCATTATATAATTTTACTTTTGTCACTTATTACTTTACTTTACCCCTGAACTAAAAGAAGTTTGACACCCCTGACCTATGGGATCAGAACATGATTACCACTTTCTGATATTGTAAATGTTCCCCTTTTCCCACCATAACACATCTTCCCTGAGGCCTAGACCCCAACCAGACCTCTGAAGGTATGCTGTAGTATCTGGACCAAGACCTTAACCGGTGATCTATGAAGTCCTGGCAGTAGAAAAGGTGGACTTCCATGGATTACATTTATTTGTCCAAAAACCTCCAGATACTTAAATGTGCTGAAAATGGGATGTCCTTCCTTATTGGTCTGTACTAACCTCTGCAGACCAGGAACACCAACCAAGACCTGCAGATGTGGAGATGCTCTGACCCAGTTCATCACCATTACAATATGGACCTGGTTCATTTTGCTGCTTCCAACACATCAGCTTCAAGGACAAAATGTTCACTTTCTGTCTAATATATCCAACCCAGTCAATGAAATATTCACTATTATTACCACTTAATTTGTGAGTGGTCAAGAATTTTATGGCTGATTTATTTAAACAAAAGGAAATGGAATAAATCTGTAGATAATTTTAGATCATCTTCATGCAGACTTCTGAGGACTTGAATGCAGCACAACTGTCATCTCACTTGGCATGACAAAAACTGATTTACATGGAAAGGGCAAAGGTTGAGGACTTTAATATTTTCTGACCTTCATGAATGGTCTGGATGTGCAGATGTCTAGAAATGTACGGGGAAGGTTGGAACCACCTGTGTGACCTCAGGATGACTTATTATAAGTTCCATGGCTGAAGTATTAGTGTTATGAAAGAGTAATTAACCCTTTGATACATGAATTATGAGAGGCTTAGTCAAGATTTTTTTTTCCTAATTGTTTTTATTCCTCTTTAGGCATGTGATTGAAATCGTTTAATGAACTTATTTTTTATGGAGTTACAAAAATGTCTGCTCAGCTGGAAAAATGTGTTTAAGCTTTGAAGCAAAGAAATGTATGGAGCCCCTAAAGGACCAAGAAAAATCTTTTTTTTGGGGGGTGTCAAGAAAGCGTTTGCAAAGGGCACTCTCATTTAACCAAAGCATGCGCTTGTTAAAATACAGTGTGTGCCTGTTTACTTAAGTCATGTGCTCGATTTACTAATGTCATGTACTCGCTGTAATTCAGTTGTAAGCCTGTTATGTACCTCGTGAGCACAATTTAATATGCTGCGATGTAATCATTGCATGTCTTTACGGTCACTGTATATGTACAGTTGTGGAAAAAAGTTTTCACATACCCTTAAAATTTTCCAATGAAATATTTGCAGATTTTTGTTTTGTTTTGTTTTAAAAGATGTGCCTAAATCTTTCAGTGAAACTTCAGACCTCCTGGAAGCATGTAAATTTGCCCCCCCCCCTTTTTTTCCCTGACTAAAAAGAGGTTTGCAGGCAGAGACAAATTCAGAGTGAGGTGGACCACATTTGTAACTGGATTTGTGTTCTTCTTTTCTCTCCTTGTGAGTTAAACATACTCTCTCCTGTCTCATTTATGTTTGTGTTTTTTTTCTTACAGATTAAACCTGACAGGTATGAACTAACTGAATATATGAATATACAAGAGAACAACTGTAGAATAACTGTCCACTGTAGTGACCGATATACATCAAAGGGTTAAGTGGATGATCGAACTGTGGACTGTGACAAACTGTGTCATATTATATACTATGTGTATTTGTGTGTTTATTGATATTTCTTGAAATGTATGTTTTACATACTGACATTGTTTTGTTTTACACACTGTGGGTCTTATTGGGGTGGGGTGCGGGGGGGTTGAGGGTTTTGTTTTTCTTTGGTTTTTGTATGCCTTATTATTATGTATTCATTAAACTGAAAACAACTAAATATATTAGAAAAAAACCCAATGAATAAAATATTCAATAGTATTACCACTTAATTTGTCAGTGGTAATAATGTTATGGCTGATTGGTGTATTTATTTAAACTAAGGGAAATAGGATAAATCCATATTTACATAATTTTAGACAATCTTCAAACAGACTTCTGAACACTCGAATGCAGCATGAATTCATTGTAGACAGGAAAACTTCTCATCATAGCTTTTACAGTCTATTTTGGTTGCTAGCCTTCTGAGAATCCCTCGTTTATCATTCCCAGTTTAATCTCTCAGGTTTGCCGTGGCTCAAACAATTCTTCGCAGCTGCAAATGTGCATGTACTTTGATGTGCTAGCCAAAAACTGGGGATGGACTTGTGTTTATTTCTGCTATCATAGGCTATCAATCTATCTACATCAGGTAAAAATGTCAAAAACCTGTCACGGTGATTGTCGTAAATTTTATCAGGAGCTCATTTCAAGATCGTTTTATCATCCAACCCTACTGACATTCATGTCTGTATCATGGTTGATTACCAGGCAAAAACAGCAGCACAAAACTCATCTACCTTGTTTGAAAGGCAGATTACCTGTAAGGTGATATCAGCTGCACAGGTTAGACACATTTATAGGGGCCACTGGCCGTATTTCCTTTATCGCTGATGTCATTATCGACCCTTGTAAACATCTCTGTGCTTTAAGGAGCTGTATAATATGTGAGGTGGAGTTGTGGGCTGATGCACTGTCAGATACACATACTGAGCTGAAAATGATAGTGACTTTGGCGCTGGGGAGCTGCACTTCTGCTGCCACTATCTCACTTGCTTCAACGACATTGTAACAGATAAGGGAGATGGACTGAACGCGGTGTGGAGGAACAGACTAGGAGACAGAGGCAGATTTAAAAGCCATGGTTTAGATGAAGAGGGGAATATGTCACGGTCTTTAATATCTGGCAGATCGATAGAAAGACGGAAAAGTGATTCTGCTGGATTTCATGGATTCTGTGACCTAAAACACTGAAGTGATCGACTACTCTTACTGTAATATACTGTTGCACTTCCATAAATTAAAACTAAGGTTAGAACCCCCCCCCCCCCAAAACAAACAAAAAAAAAAAAACACACCCACAAACCAAACTATAGGAAGAACAAGTCACTTTCTGTGTCTCATTTCACAGTCCTTCTAGTGCTGGAAGGCCAAACATAAGAGACAGTGTAAGATAAGAATATGGGTGTCTACAACAGCAAAAAAAAAAAAAAAAAAAAAAAACCCACTAGGGTTAGTTGGGGTCAAAGAGATAACGTGCCAGTCTGATCATGTCAGCACTCTTGCTTTGCCCTCCTGCTCTTCCTCTGTAGTCCTGCTGCAACTTCTAGGACTCTGTCTCTGAATCATTCACTATAATCCCTTTCTCACACATAACCCACAAGGTTGCTGCTGTGTAAACGTTCACAGTGTTTCTCCAGCGTTTAGCTCCTTTGACCATATAAAAAAGATCCTGGATAGTCTAGGCCACTACTGTCAAATATCCGTCCCGGGAGTCAAATCGGCTATGGGTCCAACTGGCCCTTTGGAGGAATTTCTGAAATTAAAAAATGACACTAAGATATAAATAATATTAGTTCCTCGTCCACATTCAGACCAATCCACTGTCTTAATAATCTATAAATATGCACAAGTAAAAAAAAAAAAAAAAAAAAAAAAAAAAAAAAAAACTCCCTTTCTCAAAGTTTTTTTTTAAATTTAGTAACACTAAAACAAACTATAATTTCAGTACCTTTTTAAAAACATTCCACCTATTACTAAATATGTTGTGTATTTTTAGATCTACTGTGATCTGTAAGTTAGAATGTATATGTGTAAATGATAAACTAAAGACTAATATTGTTTGTTTTCATTATGTAATTTAACTTTTTTTTTCACTCAACAAAAAAAAAAGAAAAGTTTGGAGTTGACATTATATATATGTTATCTTTTTTTTTTTTTTTTTTTTTTTACTGGTTTGGCCCACTTCAGATCAAATTTAGCTGAACACAACATGCACCCCCTGAACCCCTGAACTAAAATGAATTTGACACCCTTGGCGTAGGTCAAGCAAGACTGGATATTTTAAATATTTGTATCGTCAAACAGAAAAATCAGATCAGATATCAAACTAAAGTGTTTCACCCCTGAGATAATGTTGTTGGATTGTGAAAAGAAACAATGTTAAACGACTGACTGAATGGGTTTAAGACTCAGAATAGTTCTGTGTAAATTCAGATCACATTCACATCACATTTACTGCAACGGACATAAAACATATGCTCCCGGCTAAGTCCCTGATATTCATAGTCAATAATAATAACAACTGCGGCCAACCTAAAAATGACTCTTCCATGTCCTTCAGATCAGTTAGAGGTTGTTTTCATTCCTAAACAGTGCTGCTGTCTCTGGCCTCAGTTAACCTCACTGCTCCACTCTGCACCACACTCTCATCTTCCTCCCTGCCCTCTGCAGAGCAGCAAGGTGTGCATATGTCAACATCGAATAAACACTCCACTCCGGCATGTCCAAATACACGTGTGACATGGAAAACACACTCCTCAGAGGCTATGGAGCTGTGCACTACACGCTGGCAAAAGAGGACAGAAGATAAGAGACATACAGAGAAATGCAAAAAGACAGAACGGGGATGGAGATAAGCGCGGGGAATGAAGGAGAGGAAAACTGCTGATGTGCAGGAGAGGTTGAGGCAGTTTATAGAGAGACGAGGAGAGGCGGGGATGGAAAATTAGGAGAAGAGAAGAATGAAAGCTTTGAATATTTTCCTAAATACATGCAGACATGTAAGAGCAGCTGAGAGTGTTACACCATTACACTCTGACACTTTGTTCGTCTTGTACAAACTGTTGGAGATCGTGACAAATATTTTGATATCTGTAAACCTATGGAAAACCCAGTCCTTTTTCTCTCCTTGCTGGGCTCACTTTTCATTGCCATGGCAATGATGTTACAGTGAGTCACCTCCACATCTCCCTCCTCCTCAACACCGCCAAGGAACATGGGAGCATGTACGAGAGAGAAGAGAGAGAGCTCTGTTTCCCTGGAAACAGACTGGGGGTCTCCCCAACCCCCATTGGTTCTCAACTGGTTGGAATCTGCTTATTACCCACAATGCTCAGAGCCAACAGTGTCTGTTTCTAGGTTGTCTCTGTCCTCTGTTTGACTCTGTCTCTTCATATGCATGTGAGTACACAAACAAGCTGTTCATGCTCATGTTCTTTGTTACAACTGAATGACCACATTTGCAGCTGGTTTTATGAAAAAAAAAAAAAAAAACAACACTTTTTTTGCAGCAATATTTGCACTTGTTTTCTAGTTCATATTTTTCAGACTGAGTCAGACAGACAAGTTTGTTTTTTTTGTTTTTTTACAGCATTCTTTCCTCATGACAACTTCTGGCAATAAGAGACAAGGAGAAAGAAAAAAAAAAGGTTAATTAGACCCTTTATTATTAGATAATTACAAGATAATCATTTGCTCGAAGTGAATGTTTGGGGATTTCAGGCTCCAACAACATAAAAAAAAAGTACCTCAGACTCTTCAACAAGGACAGATTCATCCTTTCAGGAGTAAGAATGCCATATAATCTACACATTAATACCTGATATTTCTGATACACAAGAGCCTTATTTGTCTGTGTGTCCTTCTGTTTTCAGTAAAGGCTCATATTTATCTTGTACAGCCATGTTTTTTTTTTTTTTTTTCATTACAGACAGGACTTGTTTTCAGTTAAACTTCAGGGTTGCCGACTATTTTTGTCCTTGAGCCACACACAGGCATCACAGTAGAGTAGGCAGTTGTGCGTTAATACTGTACACACCAAACATAAATGAATGAAACAATGTGTTTTTATATATATATAAAAACATTTAAAAAAATCAGTGTACTTCTTAGTTGCACAATCAGAACAGAATAGATGCACTGCTGTTAAATTGAGCACTGTGAATACATTTCTATGCATGACTGAGAGAGTATGAATGCAGGATCTGGCAGAGCACTTGTATCAAAGGGGGTTGCTCTTGGCTCTGCTTCTTGATCTCTTCTTTCCTCTAACTGCCATGTGCCTGCTATCTCCCACAGTGATACCAACACAATGATACCAGCCTCTCCTATCTAGAATACTTGCCTGTAAGTCTGCTGCATATCTATGCTTCATTTTATGTCTGCTCACTCTCCAGTTTATCCAGCTGTCACACTCTTTGATGAAAAAAAAATAAATTATTAAATAAAAAAAATGTCTTCAGTAATTTACGCTTGAGCACAAAACCTGCTGGGGTGTGAGGACAATTATTTTCACTTTAGTTCAACAAATTAAAAAAGTTTTGGCCAGGTTCCAGTATTTTAAAATGTGGTTAAAAGTGATAAACCACAGACAAAAACAAAACTATAAGCAATGTTTTCAGCATTTTTGTCTGATTGAACTGACTGTTACCATAGTAACAACGGTCTTCTAGTAATTCATTAACTCTAAGGGATGTACACACCAAACTATATATAGTGTTTATTTATGTATATATTGTCATTATACATCTATCTATATATATATATATATATATTAACACTTATTGCTGGTATGACATCATTTGTTATGATGCACAATCATTTATTTATCATCATTGTTGGAGTTTTAATTATGCACAATTTATTTTGTTCTCTTTACCTCAGGATGTTGTAATTTGACATTGTTGCATTACATTACATTGATTTACTCATTACGTCTTGTTACAAAAGTAAAGTTCTCATTTTATTTGAGAAAAATGTCATGTTTTTAGAGTAAAGTCATCAGCCGGTCAAAGGTTGCATGTTTCAGACAAAAAAAAAGCTACATGAAGAGTGAAACATATGTTTCAAGAATAATATAAAAGAAAAAAAAAGGATTCAGAGAATAAAGAATAAAGAATTTGGGGAATAAGTAAGAAGAAGGAAAAGGAGGAATATTAGAGGAACAGTTTGTTACTTGTGTTAAAATACAGAATGTAGATTCTTAAATTATACTTCAGTGTATAAAAATGCATATTATATATTTGGAAAATACCCATAAGGATTCTTTATAATTATCAATCATGAACATAAAATGTGGATTCCACCTTCCATAGGTCAGCTGATAGTTTTGTATGTTTTTTTTCATAAAAGTGTGGCTTCTGACATGTACAATTTAAATATATCTTCTTAACACTGAAAGTTTACCAAGTTTTGCTGAGACTTTACTGTCAAAATATCTTTTTTTTCTCCTTTTGTTTTCTTTGTGGCCTACATTTACAATACAAACTTTTTATCATTTTTTTTTTAATCATTGAGGGACTTCAGTTATTTAGTGCATTTTTGTCAGGATATAAAGTACAACCAGTACAAGTAGTTCACTGGTAATCCTCTGAAAACAGTAAAGAATCTCTGTCAACAGAGGGTTTTTTTTCTTTCATACAGTGGCTGCAGCAAAAAAAAATCCCCCGACAGGAATTTATGGTGTATAGTACTGTATAATTACTTGGCAATTCAAAGAAATTACGCACGAATGCGCTTAACACAATTTGCATGCAAACATTTGTATTTCAATTAAATAGACTATTTTTCAGTACAGCAAACATTTAAATGGTCTAAATGTCATAACGTAGAAGAAGAAATGGCTGCTATTATGCTCAATAATGTTTCCATCGGTCTTACAAGCAATTTCATGCTGGCTTGATTCTTTCTTTCTCCACTTTAATTTGTCCATATTTTAGTTAAAGATCACAGAAATTAGCTAGGCCAAAAATTTGTCACTAGACGAAGTGACTATTATTTCAGCAGTTTAAATCTTTAGATTTGATGGAGAAAAACCCCCCCCAAAAAAACAAAGTTGCATTTATTTAATGATTTTCATAAATTGGATCAAATGCGTCATGGCTTGTGTGTTTTAACAGTGCTGTTACTGTTTGAACAAATGAAAAGTGTGAAAAGTATGATTCCTGAAAGACTGAGAAGATAATAGCAAGTGACTTTTGCCTGTAATGAGGCCAATTCCAAGTCAAGCATGAGAATGTAAAAATAACTTGTTTTTATGACTTCATGGCCTCTTGCAAATGGAAATTGTTCATTTGGTATCAAGAGTACAATTTACAAAGCACTTAACAGAACTGTAAACGGCCTTTCTGATGCCTGAAAAGCCTCTTCTGAGGATGGAAATCAATAACATTGTATCCCTCTTCACTTTGTTCATCAGCCGGTTCTTTCTTTCCCTTTTAACATTAGATTACTGTAATAACTACAAGAGCATCTACAGACAGTGATATCATCAGCATTACACACAGTGCACAAACACATGCAAAGATCATCATGTAAACACCCGCAGTACAAAAGGTTGTTGTTTTTGGTCAATTGTACGGTGGGTCGTTCACACTGGGATAATCGTGCAAATCAAGTCAAAAGCCTTGTCACAATCCCATCAATTATCAAAAGGAACGGGACACAAAGATGATGCCAGTGAGCTCCTACATCTCCCCAGCATTAATTAGGACTTCACTCAGTAATTAGCTATCTGAAAATAATTACCATCAAAATGTCTGATTAAAATCTCCATCAGTCTCAAAGTCAGGAGACTGGCAAAAAGACAGCGGCATTAAATTAAGGCGCGCTACTTTTTCGACGACGTCCACCGCAGTCCCCTCATTTTGTTTTAATTGAGCGGCAGATATGTGGGAAGTACCTCTGATTGGATCTGAACAGCAGCGCAACATCGGAGCAGTTGATTGAAAGTGACCTTGGTCTAATTACAATTGGTCTAATTATAATTCTCTGATTACATCCCTGCAGGAAATGTAAGAGTACGATGTTTGCTGGTGCCCTCTGCTAATGACGTTAAGATATATTCTGAATGATTTCTGAATTGGATTTATTCTGATTATGTGTGAAGAGACAATAAGATGCTGTTGTTGCGACGGGAGTTGCAACTTATTATTGTTACTGGAGGAAAACTATTTATCTACAATGATGTGCCATTTTAAAATAAGGATATATTTGTAAAGGATTAATGAGGTTATTTATAAATCATTAACTCACAGACACCTAAAAAGTCACAAGTGACCACAAGTGTCTACTGGTCTAAAATGTTTTAATAATGTTTAATAATATTGTTTTGCAGTTTTTCACAGGCATCTGATGAGGCTACACTGTCATTTTCTGCAACATTGACTCACCAATAAAACCCATGGAGTTTCACAAATGATAGTGTTTTTATGTTCAGTTCATGATTTTTTTTCTGAAGTCAATTTGTATCTGTTTTGGAAGTCCCCTTTGAATGTACTATTATGAGCATGATGTACATGATCAGTAAATGCAATATAGAAAAATACTTGATTTCCACTGAAAAATGGAAAAAACACAGGATAACAATAGAATAAAATGTGTTTAATCACTTAGGATATTTTACATGTAGATGAAATATCTTTCTACTCTACATGTTAATAAGATGATATATGACATGAAAAAAAAGGACAATCCTGAACTGTTTCTTATCACATTTACTTTTAGTTTTAATCCTCAGGAACTTTTTTTGTCTCCATCACTACTTATACCCGTCAGCTTCAGCATATGTAGAATGAAGTCACCATCAGTGTGTCTTAATAACTAAAAAGTTACGTTTAGCTGAGAGATTTATACATTGAAGCTTTGGTTAGGTTTACTTTTACTTTTATAAAAAGGTTCACTTGGGAACTCAGTCTAAAGTAGTGCTGGCTGATAAAACTATGCTATGCTCGATACTAGGGCTGTATGTGTTGATCTAAATATAGATAGTGTCGATACCAAGGTGAGTATAGGGATTGGACTGATTCTAACATGATGAGATCGATAATTTTGTTCCAGTTTCTCTTCTATACGTCACTAGTCATTTTTCCATTACACATCTGTACAAAACTGTACAAAAAAAATATTTAACCTTCATTTAACCAAGTTTGTCCCATTGAGATCAATGATCTCTTTTTCAAGGGAGACCTGCCGTTATTGGCAAATGACATGAGACGCCATCCCATAAACATAGTGACGGACTGAAATATGTTGTTCCACAGATATATTCATTATTGTTATTACTATTATTATTAATCACAAGGTTGCTGTGGATTAATTTTGATTAGTCACAACTAAATAGAATTCATTTTAACCTATATTAATAACATTTAATTTTACATTAGTAAACAGATTCAACAAAATAGGGAATATAGATGCACTTAACTACAATTATTATCATATCAATTGTGCTCTTTATTGGAATGGAGGTGAATTCAAACAAGCATTATGGCTTTTTTTCCTGCCTCCAGCACATTTATTATGTATAGGTTATTTACTTTATATATTCTATTTTTATTAGTGTATTTGATATTTACTTCCTGTATTCAGCTTATGTGCAAATAAATGAACAACAATAACAATGTTTGTCACAACCTGGGCAATGCGTTCCTCGAAGTGCTAGCAAAACTAACATGAAGCATACGTTAGCCTCAGTGCTAGCAGAACTAACATGAAGCATACATTAGCCTCAGTGCTAGCAGAACTAATATGAAGCATATGTTAGCCTCAGTGCTAGCAGAACTAACATGAATCATACCTTAGCCTCAGTGCTAGCAGAACTAACATGAATCATACCTTAGCCTTAGTGCTAGCAGAACTAACATGAATCATACCTTAGCCTCAGTGCTAGCAGAACTAACATGAATCATACCTTAGCCTCAGTGTTAGCAGAACTAACATGAATCATACCTTAGCCTCAGTGCTAGCAGAACTAACATGAATCATACCTTAGCCTCAGTGCTAGCAGAACTAACATGAATCATACCTTAGCCTCAGTGCTAGCAGAACTAACATGAATCATACCTTAGCCTCAGTGCTAGCAGAACTAACATGAATCATACCTTAGCCTCAGTGCTAGCAGAACTAACATGAATCATACCTTAGCCTCAGTGCTAGAAGAACTAATGTGGTATTTTAAAACGTTACTAATTTTATGAATGCTGGCATTTTACATTTTGCTCAGGGACAATGGTTGAAAAATTGCCTTTTTATGCTGAAACATTTTTATGCTGACACATTTACAGAAATGTTCATTAATGTTTACTTTCTGTGAAAAATAAATAAACAAATAAGCAAATAAATAAATGAGCTGAAAGTGCTTTGGTGAAGAGAAATTTCCTTCCTACAGAGTGTGTCTAATATTTAATGTTGGTCGGCTGTTCCATCTTTTTTTGTCCTCATATTTCCAACATGCTGTTTAGCGTCTTCCATCTTGATGGGTTGGTTCTGCTGCCTGTCACTACCAGATCAATTGCCCATTTATTCATGTGTATTGGTAACTTTGCACGGAATGCATTTGAAAAGCATTCCGTACTGTAGACTGGATTAAATGCATTAAAATCTTTAATCAGATTAATCCTGATGATGGATTAATCCACATTAATGACTTAATTTTAATTACATTTTTAGCATTTTGAGTGTCCAAAAAAGCGCTAGAAAAATCTAGTCTATCGTCATCATTATTTTGACAGCACTACTTGTAACTAATGAAAAATTTAACCTCAAACAAAAATAGTGATTTGATTTACGTCGTGATACATATGGATATTGTCTGATATGAAAAAAAAAGATTGTGATATGATATTTTTCCATATCGTCCAGCCCTAGTCTACCATTGAAAGCAGTAGTGAGAGAGATCTGAGCTAAAGAGATGAGAAAAACAATAGTTACTTGATCTTGTAAAAACAGTGGGCCTCAATCAATGTATAAAAAGTGATAACAGCCGTATCGCAGTATTTTCATGGTCACTGTGACATGAAGGTTGATAACCATGTTGTGTAACACTCCTTGAATTACAAGGAATATGATCTACAAGATCATGCATTTGTTGTGCACTGCTGTCTTGAATCAGTTTGACATGAATGAAATACCTTGACGGCAAGGCTAATTTATTTGTTTTACTTAAATATTACCAAACAATCATTATTGGTCACCATAGATTTCCCTCCTTATGCCTGCATTCGTAATAGAATAAATCAATGATACAACTTCTTTACCAATGACATATAAAGTGTGTCTGATGTCATTAATACCCTAATTATAAACCACTTATATTGTTAATTACACAGCTCATTTTGACGTCTGTTTCCTTTCTATCATCACTGTTTTTTCCCTCCTCCTCCTCCTCCCTCTTTTCCCCAGTCTGTCTCTGGGCCTGAGGTCGCACTGCCCTCCACTTTGTTTCCTCTGAGCCGGGATGACATCATCACCGAGCTGCCTCGTCCTCAGAGTGCCTATTCATCACCCTGATCATCATCACCAGCATCAGCAGCATCACCTGCGCATGCATGAACAAACGAGCGTGCAACGCACCAACACACACCTACGGTTAAGGGAGGGGGGGGACACCAGTTCTGCAACAACTGCAAGAGTCGGGGAGGGGGAAGAGAGGAGAAGAGGGATGGTGCGATAGACGTCGTGATCCTGCTAGAGTCGGCAGAAACCCCCTGACCTATGGACTTCCAACAATACATCTCAATAAACCACGGTACAGACAAATGTGATGAGTCAGACTTGAGGCTACGGAAGGAAAACAACATAAAACTGAAAGAGACGCTGACCTCTCTCTCCCATCTTGCAGCTTCCCGTGAGGAGAGCCGCACTTCCTCTCTCTTAGTCACCAGCTAATCTCAAACTTCAGCGGCACTGGCTCTGCTTGCCGTTTTCCACTTACTTGATGCTGGGTGACGGAATCAACTCATGCCTTTGTGTCCGGGAATTACAACATCGAAGTGGGTTCACACAGAGAAAACACAGCAACAAACTGTGCACCTATCGCACAGGACAGGAATATCAGTATCAGATCATACTGATATTCAGTATGATCTGCTCAATATTTTCTGTGTGTGTGTTGTATTTGTGGACTGTTTGACCAGTCTGAACTCACCACTTGGATATGTATTAGTCTGAAATCACTAGTGACTGAATACTAGCCTAGCCACGCTATCCCTATTTATTACACATGTATAAATCTAGGAACGCTTCATAGTCAGGGGAGGTGGGCCAAAAGGTTGTCTTTCAAATCCCTCTGTATTCAATAGGATGGTACTACAACCAATCAGCGTTATGTGTAGGATGACGTAGTTAGACGCCGGAAAGTTCACGGAGAAAGTTACAATGACTAAAGCAAAACTGGGGATTATGGAGCTTAACGACTGTTGTTGCTTCTGTCAAAAAAATTCAAAGACGTTTTCTCATATTCTTCACTTATCTTTGATAAAAGAAAATCACCACCCGTTGTTGTTGTTCTATGGTTGTTTCTCTCTGAATTGTTGCAGCATCACTTTGTTACACCCGCCCTCTGACTCTATACTTCACTGTGATTCATTGGCCAGTTTCAGGGAAATCTAGCCAAAACTTACATTAGGCGTGTTTCCACTATCGGAACTTCTTTTACAGGAACTTCACTGTATGTGCATGTTTCCACTGACCGGGCTTTTTACAGGAACCAACAGAGTTCCTGCTCAAGGGTAGTGTAACGTGATTTATCCGAGAGTTCATCTGAGACTTTAACCCATAAAGACCCAAACATCCATCAGAACCACGTACTGATCCACTAATTATATCAATACTGTAATTAGTGTAAAATACAGTTATTAATTTTTTGGTGGTCATCAGATATGACCCATTTGGATGTTCAGAGGCTCTGTAGTTACCATGGAAACACAGTCATCTTCTAAAACATTGATTCACTATAAAACCTATGGAGTTGGATCAATGATGGTGGATGGAGATGCTTGTTAATGTTCAATTAAGAATATATTTTACTAAGGACGTTTTCTTTGTTTGTTGATGTAAGAAACCCCAAACTATTATGAGCATTTTCAGGATCAACAAATGAAATAATGGAATGGAAAATGCCAGATTTTGACAAAAAAAAAGCAAAATACAGAGGATCATATTATAATAAATAGTGAGAAATTATTTAAAAATGATTAAATGAAAAAAAAAACAACATTCATTTGGGAACTGACAAAAGTAGCTCTGGGTCTTCATGGGTTAAATCTTAAATCGTAATAATGTATTCATATTTTGTGGAATAATTACAGGTTAGAGCATGCATTTCATATTTATTTAACAGTGTATACATTTTGCTACCCAGGGGGTGTTCTACAAGTAGGTTTGGTAGCATTTATCTGAGCAAAGAAATTGAGTACATGTGCTGTGACTCACATAGTCATGGAACGCCTTGGCCTCACTTGAGTGTTCACATGTGTCTCTTCTCTCTGGAGCTGCACAGTACAGGTCCCAAAAAACACTGCAACACACACAAAGCACGGTTAACAAACACAAGTAGTAACTATAAAAACCAATAGCTGTGAATGCACTGTAATACAATTCACTGTTAGAATATACAAACACATTAAGTAGGAGCTATTGGGGGAATTTACAGGTGAATAAACAAAAAAGCACATACACAATAGTTTTGTTCATTAACTCTTTAACCCTTAATGTGTCTGTGATGATGATTTCATTAAAATATTCCCAGAACTTTAACCATTTGCTCAATAAGAAACGTTTCCAAAAGTGCTGATAGAATAAACATCATCTTTTCCACAGACATCTGAGCATGCTCAGTGGACCCCCTGTCATCTGCAGAATGAGGGGGACAAACACAGAGCAGTGAGTGAAACAGACTCACTAAAGTCTCACTGCTACGTTTACATGATGTTTTTAAATTCTGAATTATTTATTAGGAATAAAATATTTTGGAAGTAAAGCTATTTCTTTTGTGTTTACATAGGCATGTTAATTCCAAATAAAGACTTACATGGGAAATGGGTGTATTCTGTTCTAGTTAATTTAGGTTTAAGAGCTGGAGGTACAGAGGTTTCTGATTGGACAGAATGGCCGCTTAATGTCTGGATGTGGACCAAAAGAAAACAATTGCGTCCACTTTCTATTTTGCATTTGTTTCAACTATAGATGGTTTCATCTATCAACATGTTAGACCAGACACTACATTTATTTTTGTGATAATTACTGTACAAAGCAGCAGCTCAACTGAATCAACCAGAGGAATCAACATAATAATGCCAGCAGCGCAGACTATGTGCGTCATCGCAATGAGACCAGGAGCATGTGCGGAATGACAGGAATAATGTTAAAGCAGAATTAACTGTTTACATGCCAGAGGAATTTTCTAATTTGGAATTAAGATCAGAATAAACCAGTGACTAAAAACAGGAATAAAAACTTCCATGTAAACAGAGCTAGTGAAAATACATGATTTGGGGATGTTTTTTAATTTGTTTGTTTGATTATCTCTGTGTATGTGTGTGTCTGTGTGTGTGTTTTTGTACTGTTGTCAGCAGAGTAGTTGTGTTTTTTCTTTATTATTGGTAATTTTAATTTGTAATTTAATTGTTTTATTTTTACTGTGTTTTAGAGTTCAACCAGGTGCCAAAAAACAGCTGGATTGATTTAGAGAGAGAAAAAAAAACAGCTCCAAAACAAAAACTATGGGGCCAAAATTCAGATACTGGTTGTTCAAAGTGTTACAGTTCAAATTTCATGTTCACCATCCTAAGTGTATTATTGATGTACATTCTGAGAGCCTTATTTGCTTAAAAAAACATATTGAACTGAAACTCCTCTTCGTCTTCTTCTATTATTCTACCTGTTTTGATCCTAAAATACACAGTAAAAGATAAAAGAAAACAATTGAGAAAATGAACACAGGCACATACTCACAGCATGTTTTATGACAAAGAAACAGACGCTGGCCTACCTCACAGCACGATTCATTGAAATAACGTCTCAGGGGTTGAAGGGTTAACATTAACGATGAATGAAATAACAGTGTGATCACAAGTGTAACTTGACTTACCACCACCATGAGTGGAGGAACCCCGGAGGTTCTCCTAATGTGATGTTCTTCTCCCATCGGATCTGCACAGAAAAAGAGAGAGAGAGAGAGAGAGAGAGAGAGAGAGAGAGAGAGAGGAGAGGAGAGAGAGGGAGGAGAGAGAGAGAGAGAGAGAGAGAGAGAGAGAGAGAGAGAGAGAGAGATGCTGCAGAAACATATTAAATAAAAAAAACAAGCCTGACATCTGAATTACCTGCTTTACAAGGTTGAGAGGGTGCGAGGGAATTCTTATAACATGTGCTATTATGGAATTATATTATGCTCCTCATGCCACGGATTCATAAGTGGATAAGTGAGTCTACGTGCGTCTGAAAGCCTGTCTCATCATGAGTGTGTGATGTGTGTATTGACAGGATCTGAGGTCAGAAACATGTAGCAGCCTGAGGAGAGCCCAATCAAACCTTTGTGCAACCCACACACCCTTCACTCTGCTCACCCCCCCTCCCCCTCCCCCTTTATCCTCTCAGGCTGTTCATTCATTCATTCTTTTCTCTTGCATTGCTTCCCTGTTTTCCATTTTGTGTCTGTCTTACCCTTCCCTTCTTTGTACCTAATAACACCTAAAGTCAAGGTCAGTGACTAACATGAGAGCTGACATCACCCACCGCACTCACTTGGACTGATTTATGTTTGTCCCACACAATGATCGTACATACAAATGGGTGAAAAACACAAGTAGACACACAGCTGTGGCTAGCAGTTCAGTCCTATCAGACTATGACGCCATTGTTTAGTCTGTCTGTTTTCTCCACGGTTGCATCACGTTCTCTTTCTAGCTTTTGCAAATAACCTCATGTTAATCTTCTTAATATCCTTCCATTAAATCAAGGGGTCTCAAACTCATGTTCTTTCAGCCTGATTTGATTTCCAGTCAAATCATAGAATAACAGGTAAATAATAACTCCTAACTTTTGTCTTTGATTTAGTGCAAAAAACATCCCCATTAAATTATGAAAATATTTTTCTCTTACACACTATAAAAACAAAAAAAGATGGGAATAACCAGAAAAAAAAACCTCAAATTCCCTAAGAAAAATAAATGCAATGTTAACAATGAAGAAGCAAAACATTGTTAAAATTGTGTTAAATGTTCTTTAGACATCTCATGTTGTTCATACTTGTTCAGGTTTTTCACATTTTATTGTTACATTATAGTTTGTGAATGTAAATATTTCCATATTTTCATCAATTTTTTTTTTTTATTATTGGCATAATGTAAAATGTTTTTCACATCAAACTGAGAAGAAAATATGGATTTACTATTTTTTTTTAGGTTTTTATGTTACTTGACTAGATAATATTGATCTGTGTGTAGAACCTGAACTAAAATGAGTTCCACAGCCTTGACTGTAGAATTAATGCACTTGGAACATTGGAAGCTTTGGTGGGTCACATATGGCCCCCAGTCTGCATGTTTGAGACCCCTGGATTAAATGTTTCACATGGATGGAAGAACAAGACTACTGTTCCACCTGTGTGAATAAGAACTAAAATAACAGGAAAAACTGAACCAGTGCACCGAAACAGACTGTCCTGACCTTCAGCTGCAGATCAGACAAAGTGACTTTTATAAGGAATGCCTCGCTTTGAAGCTTTTTTTTTTTGGAGGGGTCGAGAACTCCTTGCTCATCCCACATGGGTTTCAGTTTGGCACTTAGAGCAGAGTGCAGTGTCGTTACAGTCAAGACACTGCTTAACATGAAACATAAGACAGGCAATAATTTTGCACATGCACCGTGACAAAGATGGATTCATCGACTCATAATTGTTCAAATGGCGCAAAAGATGCAGAACGGGCATGGCAGCTGTCGTTTTTCACGTTTAATTGGCTGTAGTTTCATCCCAACATAATTTTTTTTTTAGGCAGGACAGTTTTTAGCGTGGTCTTATATACTCCCCTTCATCTGGAAAGTGTAGAAGAAAATAGCATTGACTGTGTCCACATATCCTGTCTTCTTGTGGTCTGTTTTTTTCCCGGGAGGCTCATTCATTTACCTTCAGAGAGATCCCTTTAGCGTGATTACTGGCAGATGTAGACTGTGTTGCACTGAAGTCTGAGATTCAGACACAGCTTCCTGCTTTTTCCTACATAAATCGACTCCCAGCTAATGTTCTGCACCTTTTTTTTTTTTGTGTTCACCAACTGTTTTTGTTTGGGTTTTTTTGTTCCTTTTCCATGTATTTTCCTGTTGTGCATTTGATTATTTAACTGCAATGCTGTCCTGATAAAATACACTACACTATGTTTTTGTTTTTTGTTTTTTAATAATTTAGTTTGACATGATCGCAGGGTTTCATGTTGCCCGTTTGTGGTTTGCTCTTTAGGTTGATGTATTTGGGTCTGGTTTGTAACTCATCTTTCAGGTTTCTTGTTTCCTGAGCGCCAATATCCAATGTAAACAGGTGCGGATGATTTAAAAAAGAAACAGATAAAAGGTCTTTAAAGCCGTGTTTTACTCCACCCCAATACTTCAGCATCAGCTACATTATGGCGTAATGTTTCCCCTTGTCTAATTCTCTACGTGTGTGTCTGAGTGTGTATGTGCATGTGTACTGTATACAAGCGGCTGTGTTTATACTTGTTGCACTTTTAGCTAATGCGTTCCCACACTTGAATACGACACCGCCTATCCTTTTCATCTCTGACAACTGCGGAAGAGAGAGCAAATGATATGGCAGAGAGGAAAGGGTTCGGAGAGGGAAGAAAGGTGTGTGTCTGTGCATGTGTGCGAACACACACTAAGGCAGAGTGATGAGAACTGGTGCCAGCTGATGATGTAACCTTTTCCATCCCCCTCTTTGTTCTCCTCTTCCTCTGGCCGATGTACACCCAGCCTCTAACCACTGTCTTCTGCATTGTAATTTACTGTCATTTACAGCAAAGCACTACAATCAGCTGACCTCATTTTCACCCCATCACCTTTTTACCTTCTGCTGAAACAAGAGTGAGGACAAACATCATAGTACATACTGTAGTGGTGATGCACAGTGGAAAGATGACAGAGGGAGAAAGTACTGTACAGAAGTAGAAAGAGCAAAAGCAATTGAAGGAGACAAAGCTACAGAGTGGATCAGAGAATTATCTCAAAGACGTCATCATAACTCTCTCCTTGCTACAGCTCCAGTCCCACTGAATGTAACATTGATGTTAATAACCCCATCAACTGCTACTGACCTGTTGGCTCAGCACTGTAAGGCCACGCTAATTCAATTAGCTGCTAGACTTACTGGACACAATGCATGATGGTCAAACCGTTGCTTAAAGTGGATGCATGCAGGGCTCATACAGTACACACACATGGGCTTGACTCTTTACACACTGAAACATGTTCGACACTTACCTCTGAAAGAAAGGTCTGTGCTGACTTCTGTGCACCTACATGCAGCAGGTACTCGTACACATACAGAGCTAACCTGCACATAAAAATAACAGGAGACAAAGGGAGAGCATCATCAGTCAATGTCGTCTAGACCTAAACAGTAAAACCTGCCTCAACACTGAACAGCAGATGTTAAACCTATTCAGTCTTGGCAGAGAGTGTCATTTGTGTCGTCAAAGTAAAGGGTCAAGAAGCTAAGAAAACAGAGAAAGGAGGGAATGAAACAACTAATGTAAAAGTGGAAGATTTATTAGCATTTATCCATGTTTTAATTCTGTAAAATGACAACTTTAAGAAACTGGTGTTCTTATAGATGTTTTCATTATTATCTCTGTCCAAAGAATAGAACCTTAGGAGCCTTGGGATCACAGATAATTTCACTTCTTTCTGTGTGTGTGTGTGTGTGTGTGTTTGCGTGTGTGTGTGTGTGTGTTTAGGATAAATCCATACACAACAAGGAGTTGCACTTAAGATTGTCTAAAAATAAAAAGGAAGGAGCCTACGCATGGCTATGAATTGCCAAGCAGCTGCAGGAAGCACAGTGCAGTGAGGGTGTCACAGTTACAAATCTCATGAGAAACAGAAAGACTCACACCAGCTTAGAAGCATTAATCATCTCCTGAGTGCCAAGTATCAGGCATGGTAACCTTCCAACACATTTGAGATGTTCCCAATGTTATACCGAATTGAAAACCCACCTGTTTAAAGAACAAACAATGTGGCAATAAAAGTACACTTGGTGGGACTGCACTGTAAAAAAATAAATAAATAAAAATTAAAATCTCACTCTTGTGCCTGAGGCTCCATAGACTTCCTCCCATGGCTTTGATCACAGTAAGAATTAATTAGAGGCTTGATTTGTTAATCAATTCTTCTCACAGTGTGTCTGTGCTGGAACTAACAGCAACTTAGGAAAGAGGAGGGGGTGATGATCTACTAAATCTATAAATACAAGATAAATATTGATGAACGGGAGATTAACAGCAGATCGCACTAATGCATAAAAGAAACATTTGTTGTTTGTTGGAGCAAATATGCATGGCCTTTGAATTATTATAATGAAATAGCAAAAGTATAACAGACTGTTCCAACAAAAATTGATTGCAAAATTTAAAGGGAACCCTGTAACAATAAAGACATTTAAGTTGATTAACTGTCATGCAAACAATTTAATTAGTATAGTATTAGCCAAACAACAGTTAATACATGGACCTAATGAGGAAGAAAAAGGACACTTATTGGATTTGAACAATGGATCAATTGAGCAATGTGTTTCTGTTTGCTGCAAAGGGCAGATGTGACAGAAATAATGGAAATGTATGTAATGATGTCCCATAAAATCCTGACTGTGACCAATTCAAGCATGCCACTTCCAAATATATAGATTAAAAACATGAGCTACTGTAATCAGCACCGTTTTGTTTTCTGATTCACCTTATTAAAGTATGTAAGATATAGTACATTTAATGTCTGTGGCAAATACTTTAAAAAAGAAATTGTAGAGCAGTTTAATCAGTGTATTTGATAATGACAGGTACCTGAGAAAGTGAAGTGCCTTGAGTTGAAGGAGACAACAGCGATAAAAAGACCTCCAAGTCAAGTGTCGAAGAATGAAATATGTGAAAACTATTTGCTTAAGAGACGTTAACTGAGATCACATTGTCGAAATAATTACAGTAAAGTGAATATGTAATTATTGTGACAAGTTTAGGTGTGATCCAATGACCTACTATATATATTTATTTTTTTTATTTTTTTTTTTTTTACATTAGAATAGAATACATTCTGAAGCCATAGAATGTGTTAAGTTCGTAACGGGCCAGTTAACACAAGTGAATTCAGAGAGAAAAAGTACGAGCATGACACAGCACAAGTTCTGACCTGGCATTTGCTTGTGTGTATGATGTGCATTGGCAGGCGTGAAAGATGTGCACAACGGGACAGCAGCTGTCCTAGAACCCCGACGGAAAGGTGCGACAAGCCGACTGTAGCCGATCCAGACTCCCCTTTCCTCTCTTATATCGAGGTAAAAATAAACTCCCCAGACAGCCCTGTCTGCCTGTCTGAAGATGATGGACTGCACACCTTTCTGCTCCGTGCACAGGTATTCTCTGTCTGTTCGCCCCCTTCTCCATCCCTCTCCTCCATTCCCATCTCCCTTCTTCATCACTTTCATCTTTCATTCCCCATCTTTCTCTGTCCCTTATTTTTTTTTTCCCATTATGCTTGCGTTGCTTTCTTCCCGCTCTCTTTGCAGCAGGAGGCCATGTTTGTTTAATGATGAAAGGATGAAGAAGAGAAGCATTGGGATCTCACTGACTTCATCCTCCCTCCCTTCTTCTCTCCTTTCCCCTTGTGGCCTGGCAGTAATGTTTAACCAAAGAGATAGAGACAGAATGTTTCACGGGGACAAGGTTAACCGAACAATGAGAGGCTTGACAAAACTCTTGACACCTCGACAACTGAACATGAATAAAAGATGTGCCCTTTTTTTTTTTTTTTCTAAGGCACTGTACAACACAGAACATTTCTAGGAACAAATGCATTTAGTCACTGTGTTCTCTGCACTGTTGTCTGTCAACCTGTCCAAATCTGTCAGTCTTTCTATGAACTTAACTGTCAGATACAACGCAGTGTTGGTACCGGTATTGGTAAAAGTAATAGAGCTGCTGTTTTGGCAGTGAATGCAGTCAGTGTCAATTATTTCATAGCATCAGTGAGAATTTAAAAAAAAAAAAAAAAAAAAAAGAATTACAAAAATAAAATAAGCCAAGTCTTCAGCATTCACTGACCTGCTTCTGGTCAACTGTCTATTACTGCACAACACTCAGCCTCACTCAGTAGCTGCCTTTCAACAAGACAGAAAGGTCTGACCTGTGATTGATTTTACAAGAGCTCAAAGACACAACCTTTGGCCTTGGTGTAGAGAAGAGGTCAAAGAAAGTGAAGAAATCCACTGAATCCACAAAGAGGAGGGCAGAGGATGAGAGAAAGGTGAGTCAGTGGAAGAAAGGAAAGTGTTAAATCAGGGGTCTAAAAACTCATTTTCTTTCAGGTGCCACATTCAGCCTGATTTAATCTCCAGTGGGCCAAACCAGTAAAAAAAAAATAGCATAATAACCTATAAATGAGGAGAACTCCAAATTGTTTGTCTATCCATATTTATAATAATAATATTATTAAAAAACATCCATCTTTTAAAATTTCTCTGCTTTCTTTTTTCCTGCCCCCCCCCCCTTTTTCTCTCTCTCTCTCTCTTTTGCCTGTCAATAAATCATGGCAGGGTATGACATTTATTATTTGAATGGTATCATATACATTTCTGTGATGTTTGCAAATATTGCTGACCACTGAAACTTAATTTGAAGAAAATGGGGAATGAAATGGAAATGTCAACATCTATTATGTTATGTTATTATTACTATTATTGTTAATTATTTATTTTTATTTTTTTATTTATTTTTTTTACCTGTATTATTGTTGTGATGTGGTATTTTTGCTGGCTTTATGTTTCAATGACCTAGCTGTGTGATGCAGTGTGGTTGTATAATTTTTTTTTTTTACATTTTGTGTAACCTTTACTTATCCAGGTGTGTCTCATTAAGATCAATGATCTCTTTTTCAAGGGAGACCTGCTCTATCAGTGCATGTCTTTGGATGGTGGGAGGAAACCAGCATTCAAAAAAATATGTATGTAAAGAAGAAAAATAAATTGCAATATCTGCCAGAAAAATCGCAATTAAATGTTTTCTTAAAATCGTTCAGCCCGAACCGAGGACCTACTTTATTCACTCCCGCTGACCTTAAAATGTTTAAATTCACTGAGGCTTCCAACACATGCACACATACATAAATCAGAGCTAAACCACTCCACTGTGTCAGACTGTCTTCACATAAACACACCAAATGAAGGCGGATGCAAAAACAGACCTGACTAGAAAAGCACTCTGAGAGCGCAGACCTCCGCCAAGGTAGACACCCCCCACTCCCCTGGGTCACCATCAAAATGAAATCAGTTCTTCCTGTTCACATTTCCAACATATCCTGAAAAAGTCATCAAAATCCGTCTATAAGTTTTCGAGTTATCTTGAACACAGACAAACAGATAACCTCCTTGGCAGAGGTAATAATATAGAAAACAGACTAATGATGACAATACTTTGTACGCAATAAATATCTATTGAGCTTTAGGTCATAAACTATGCATGGGATGGGCTTCGAAAACATGAAGCCCCTCCACTCAACTTTCTCATTTGCCACTTACTCATTCGGTCCTGCCTCCTGCTGATAAAAGTGCTGGAGCACGAGGAAACGGAATGACTGACAAAGTCAAAATACTTTGAGGAGATTAGGTTTGAGGACTAGAAAATATGGGACTGCTCAAGGTTAAGAGCCCTCCAATTTGGCAAAATAAAGAGCGAACAAAAAAAAAACAAAAAAAAGACTCCTTTGTCATTAAACAATCTGTCACTTTAAATAGTACTTGCAGTGGAAATTGAGGTATAAACATGAAACGCTCCAACTGAGGCAACTGATGCATTATAGTGTTTTCTGACTCCTCATTAGTCCGTTCAAGTGAAAGTTTGTTTGCCCTTGGTGTCGGACACACACCAGAAACTGAACGTGTATTTTATTTCCTCTCTGTACCTTGACAATTTTGTGTTGTAAATAAGAAGTGCTTTATACTGATTACTCCCATTAATCACCGGCTGCTACTGCAAATCTACAGAAGACCCAGCAGTCAGCAAGCTTCAACAGTTAGAGATGCGGCTTAGCTTAATGAAACCTGGAGACAGAGACCATCTCCACTGTTGTCTTATTACAGGGGCGCACAGTGGAGCAGAAGCAAACCCCAACCTCCCTTAAAGCACAGCCAGGAACCATTTTACCCAGATCAGCATTTCAGAGAGACCAGTAGATCACTGCTAATCAATTTACAGTAACTCCCATGGCAATCAAAGTTTGGCAGAGCTTCAAAATCGCACAGACAGTGACGTATGCGATTGGATTTGCCTGTTATAGATTAGCTGAAGATTATTTCACCCTTGTTAAAGATGAAATGGAAAAAAAAAAACGATCATACTTCTGATCTGAATTGACACGTTGACTGACATTTTTACAAGACTTGCTAATATACTGACAAAGCTTAATAGTACATTCTGTCGCTCACCAGAATAATCACATTAAATTTTAAAGACCGCGTGTATAAAGAAACGTAATAAATAAATTCCTGGCTAAGTAAACAAAAAAGCTGTCAGCTGTATTCAGCATTTCTACATTATTGACAATACTGTGTGATGCTGAAGGCAAATGTCCTTCTACAGCTGTATAACATAAACTGTCTTGTATGACTAAATAATGAAGCAGTATCTCATTCCCTCCATACGAAAGGCTATAAATTTGCCTTCTTTGCCCAAATTCAATTTTAGGTTGATTATGGGCAATGGCAGGAAATCGTCTCTGCAAAGGAAGAGATGAATACAAACTGTCTCCCCAACAGCAGCTTCAGTAGAGCACGATGCGGTCAAAGAGTACTTTCTTGCTCATTTTTGGGTTCGGTTTGTATGATTACAGACCGTTAACTCTCAGGGGGGAACCATGTGCAGCTTAGTGATGTCATATTACGTGATTTCTGGGTGTTTAGAACCAGAGACTTATGGCTAAATTGTTGCTTACTGACACATTACAAAAAAAAAAAAAAAAAAAAATATGGGAAATAAACTTAGCTATAGTTCAGTTAAAATACACACATGCATACAGGCTCTAGAACTACTTTAGTTTTCAGCAAAACCATCACTAGTCTAAACCTGGAAATGTATGAGTCAGTGAAAAGCAGGAGAACACTGAACAAACCATCCATCTTGAACAATCCGACCCTGCAGAACATGTAACCAAGACAAGACAAAGCAGCTTACTGTCAAGCCTCGCTCTCCTGATTTTTAGGAAGTCACCGTAACAGTGCAATAGCTCAGCTCTACCGCATACATACAGCATATTGTATTATTCAACTCTTTTAATACTATATGTCAGTCTGGTAGTCGAACATAGCATCAGTTTAAATAGAACCTGGTGTTAGAGTTGGGAAAAAGACGCACCTTTTTTTTTTCCCCCTCTACTGAGTGTCCTTAATAGGTCTAAGGCCCAGTTCAGACCTGTCTATTGATATAATGTATTCTGTACATGTTGCGTTCTCACTCTTACACAAATAAATAATAATACCAGTTAACGTTATGACATTTTTTACATGTCTTAGTTTTTGTTCTATGTGCACAGCATTTACTCTTAACAGTATTAATATATGCGACTTCAATGGAACACAGAGTACTGTATCACTACACACAAATAATAGTTCCTTTAAACATAACAGTACACACAGAGAAATGGAAGCGCAACTCTGTATCTAAGTTGTCGCACCAGCAGTACCTTTTTGCAGAATAATAATGTACTCACTTTTTAATAAAACTTACAATATGGTAATCTGTAGGGTACAAAATTCTTCTTCCAGGTACAAAACTCATTTTTTTCCAAGATAAAAAAGGGTACGAAAAAGTTCCTTTGTATCTTATTGTACTTTAGAAGGTACATACATGTTCTGCAATAACAAGGTACTGACTGTTTCAAGGCTTAATTAGGAATAGTTCTAAAATTATGACCATTTGAAGTTGGCATTTTCAGCCTTCTATAACTTCTGAACAAATTAACAAATGAATTAAATAGAAAGATATGAGCAGTTTTGTTTTTTGTTTGTTAATTATCTATCTATCTATCTATCTATCTATCTATCTATCTATCTATCTATCTATCTATCTATCTATCTATCTATCTATCTATCTATCTATCTATCTATCTATCTATCTATCTATCTATCTATCTACCTATCTATCTATCTATCTATAATGTTGATGCCTAACCTGTGTCCTATAAAAACAGGTCAGGAACAGGTTGAACATGTTCAGCAGTGCATCACACTCAGATTTCCTGTAGGAAATCATAGTGATTTGTTCTCTGTAACATTACAGACAAAAGGCAGACGAAAAATAACAAGAAACAAACAGCCAGGGATTGAAACCACTCTCCCCATTTCCAGCATGGAAAAAAAAAAATCACAAACAGACAGAGAAAATAGAAGAGGGAAATGTTGGGGTGACAGGAATGTAGCAGAGGGAGATGAAAGGGTCTAGTTTGAAGAAGAGAGTGAAGGAGGGGGATTAGACAGACAAAAAAAAAAAAAAAAAGGCAAATGGGGAGAATGGAGGTGATGGGTGCTAGCGGATGAGCCCTAAGATGAATACACGTGAGATCTGTAAACTTTCATATTCTAATGTGGTGGATTCTCACTGAGCAGTGTTTCCATAGTTAAGCACCCTGCTGTGACCTCCTTCTGCAAATTAACACAAAAACCCCTAAAAAAAAAAAAGCCCTGATAAAGTAGACTAGATTCCAAACATTCTCTAAGAGAAAAGGGGAATGACAACATCCTGAGCCGTAATATACAAAAAGCAAAGAATGGAAACATATGCAATATGCAGTGAATTTCATTAGACTCATAAAGGAATTTCAATGAGTTCTGTATGTGAGGTAATAACAATGGGGAAGTAATCTTGGATTGAACTAAGTCACAGTCGAATTGAAATAGTGTAATTGTCTTCGGGGATATGCTTACCTACTACAGAAGATTAAATTATTGCCTAAATCTTGGCTGTGTATGTTCACGGAGAAGAATAGTGTGTAAGTAAAAATGACAGTGTGAAGTACCTAGTGAGAGCTATAGACTTTGAAGCTCGATGCTTTTAAGTGACAGGAGCACATTACAGAATAGAAACGCAATGAGGAAAACTAAAGTCACTCCTTTGCACGTCTTTATGCTTTATAATGAACTTCAAATACAGAGGCTGGTATTTGGTAAAGCTCATGACAGTAGACATCTAAATTTCCAAAGTGTATTTTATTAAGACATACTGTAGTGATACCTTGTCTTTGCTAATGTTGATTCTTTTCTTATTTTTTTCCTGATTTCCATGTTACATCGTTATAAAAACTGATGCAATACGGGCAGTGACATCAGTAAACATGCATAACAACTCTACTAGCAGGCAGGCATCACTTGTTTTATTAGTCTTTCATTCATTTAATTGTGTATTTAGACCCTAATGGTTCATAAAGTTTGAGTTTTAACACAGCTATCTATATATTACATTAATTTTGGCAAAAATCAAGGAGCTGATTCTCATGAAACAAAAAAATTGAATGGCTCTGAGGTTTTAGTAATTAAATATGAAATCAACAATATATATAGTATTATTTTATTGTAGAGGAAAATGTGTTGTTTCTGTCATGCTAGATCATTTTCAAACATTCTATTTTTATTTTCCACTTCTTATGTATTTTCTGGGCATATTCTGCTCTTTGAATTGGGGGAAAACACAACAATAACAAATGCATATTAATTATTATACACATACCTGTATACAGATAAATAAATAAACTACAAGTACATTGTTATATGTCAAAAATTTCATTAACTGTTGTTTTTTGGTTAATTTAATAATAAAAATTCATAATATTTCAAGAAAAGATCATGTCTATGAGTCGTTATTCTCATTACTGCAATATATTTGAGAAATGCATTGAAAAGCTAAAGGAATTTGAATATGAGCTTAAACTACCCACAATGCATCTGTACTAACAGAAGATCCAAAATGGCTACAAGGGGAGTCACCTTTATTTTATGCTCCTGTAAAACTTTAGGATTTGTCTCATAACTGCATGAACACAACAAGACTTATTCTCATTAGCCAACTTAGTGAGTATTTCTTGATTATTATTTTTTTCATTTGTTTGGTAAAAGGTCATTATTTTCCACAATGTGACAAAGGTCATTATTTCGCTAGGTCATAATAGCTAATGCTACAGTTGTGTTGAGTCATCACGTCAGCACAATACACTTCATTACTTCATTACTGCAATAGTTTCATGTTTCATGAGAATCACCAGAGTGAATTTCTACATCCTGTTTTAATTCCTGCTTAATTTGTTACATCTATAACTAGTTAGGTTACAACATTTGCACATTTAAGGTCAAGACTTCTGACAAACCTTTCTCCAAGTACAAGATAATTGTTTGTCAGCAGCAGTGGTTGTATTCTAAACTGAAAATATCAAATGTTCAGTAGTTTATTCTATTAATGAACACATGTGGTTGAATGAGACAGTGACTCATTTGTGTTTCAAGAGCTAGTGCTTAAAATAACCTTTCTGATGTCATTACATAAAAATATATTTATTTATTTATTTGTTGTTTTATGGCAACTTTAGAACATACAGTTCATAAAGTAAAGCTTGTGTCTCTAACCAGCAGCTGTTGTTGTTTTTGAGCATCGATGTCGCAATGTACATGTGTGAAATAGTCACATCATAGGTCCTGCAATTATTTTATTTTAGTTTTTACTTATTTTTTTAATTTATTATTTATCTTTTTCTATTGATTTTTTTGGACTTATTTATTTATCTTTTCCTTTATGAATTAATTAAAATTTTTTATTTAAATTGTTTAATTTATTTTTTATTCTGAATTTTATTTCATTATTTTGGCTACAAGAAGGATAACATGTTCTGTGTCGACCACTAATCTGTTCGACCGTTTGCGTTGGCACCACACAGCGGTTATACTCCTTGGTATTTTTTTCCATATCGCAATATACATATATCACAGGATTAAAAAAAAAAACATCACAATGTCAGTTTTTTTCTAATATCGTGTAGCCCTGTTTGACTTGACGCAGAGTTAAAATGAAATAGACTCTACTTGTGTCAACTGTCATACCAGTATGTTTGTATGGCTAAGGTTAAGACTGAAATATTTACATTTTACTTAATAATTATAACATAGTCAAGGTGGAAATATGAGCTAACACGACAAAAACTGACAAAAGCATAGTTCAATATACAAAGTTATACTGTGTCATGTAAAAAAGTAGATCTGGATGACCACAAAAACAAAACAAGAATTCAGAGAATGTCTAATCTCAGCCCTATTTTGTGCCAATCTCAAATTACTATGACAACATGTTCTCAAAAACTATTGGTCTTGGTTGATAACACCAATTGTGAGAATTCTAGAACTCTTCATTCCGTATCGTTTGGTACCAATCTGAAAGTTCTGTGACCCTCTGTTCTTGAGTTGTAACTGATAACGTGATTTTGACCTTTTAGTTAATTGTCACCTTGACCTTTGACCTTTACTTTAATTGATCATTACATCTGATGTCTATTAGCTATATGTATATGCCTATGTCATAGTGATAACTCAAGTATTCATTGATAGTGTTCATTTATAGCATGATATGTCTCTGCACACACACACACACACACACACACACACATACAGACAGACAGACAGACACACTGATTACAGTAATCTTTCCCAACCAATGTTGGATGAGATTAATTATAAGTAAGTAATTATGGTATTGTTATGTGTATTTTCATGATACACAACCATGACGTGTACAGTGCACATGCTTTGTATTGTATGTTTTGTGGAATAAATGGTCACAACGTTGGGGAAAAAAGAATATAAAGTATGAGGAGCATGTAAAAAATAAAAGAAAAATGGAGAAATAAGGTTAAAGATGGGTTTGTGGAGTTAAATTAACCCTTTAACTCCTGAGACTTAAACAATTACGCAGTAAAAAAAAAAAAAAAAAAACTGCCAAAGTGATCAGTGAAATGAACAAAACTGAATATTAAACTAACAAAATAATATGTAACATGAACAAAGTATGACACTAACAGAACACAATTGAAGAAAAACAATAAAATAAAAAAATAACATGAAGAATTTGAAAAAAACAAACAAAAAAACCCAAAATGAAGTTAAAATAAAAAAAGAAATAAACGTAGGTTCCAGTAGTTTTAGTTTGGCCTTTTTCTTTTTCTAAATCACTTGCTTTTCGACACCTGTACATCAGTTCCATGAACAAAATTGTCAGTAAAATAACACAAAATTTTTTTTATTTTTATAAATTTTTAAACTAAACCATCCATTCAGAACACGTCATCGCTGATGTATTAAAGAGTTAATGAAGAATTCAGCCCAAGCATACAGTAGTATTTACAGTTTATGTAGATAGAACACAGAGAAATGTTTTAAAATGCATAATTCCATTTTTTAAATAAGAAACATATCACTCCTAACGCCTAATAATTTTTGGAGGAAATTAAGGATGCTTTGAAGTACATGACATGAAAACTTGCACTGTGGATGTTTTTAACAGTGTCGTCCTGAGCTTTATAAGACAGGGTTTAAGGTTGATTGCACTGCTTGCATCTCTGACTGTGGCCTCCTATCATGATGTCAGACCTGGCAATAATAACAACACTAATCACAGACATCAGCCTTTGACTCAGATTTAGGCACATCATCATCATCATCATCATCATCATCATCATCATAATCACCATCATCACATCTAGTCCACACTGAAGCTCAAAATCGCCTTTCAATGCCCACTCTCATACAAGCGCCACCTGTGGATAAGAAGAGCATCGGCTGCTTGGGACAGAATAGAGAAGGACCTCGGCGTAAAAGAGAGACAAGTGATCAAGCTGTTGCCCCTGCTGAGGACAGCCCCTGTGTGTGACAGGCAAACACTTTCCCTGATTAATCAAGCCTAGAAGCAGGGCTTTATGTGCCATTAAGGGCCTTGCTAAATGATTTCACTTCATTCATTAGAGTGGAGCATCCTCTGCGGGTAAGAGCAGACGCATGGATGGACTGACAGACAGACAGACAGACAGACAGACAGACAGACAGACAGACAGACGGAGCAGTGAAGGTTGGAAGAGGGATGGTAGTGGGGCAGTGATGAGGGTGGCGGGGGCACTGAAGCACGATAAACAACGACAAATATAGACCCATTACACTGCTGAATAATTCATCTTATATGCAGGGCTTCAGGAAAACAACAAAAGAAAAACACACACACACACACACACACACACACACACATACATACATACATACATGGGAGATTTTGTGAATTTTGTGCACTTTGTGTCCCACAGGCTTACATCAAAGATTTCCATATAAAGCAAACCATAAAATAAAATGTCCATGCGTCTTTGCATTATAACACACAAACATATTTGAAAGATTATATTTTTAAACATTTTACGGGTTTCTGAAGCGTAGAGTTCAGACAAAATCAACATGTCCCCACTGACCAAAGTTACTTTATTGAATAGAAAACAAATACATTAGCCAGTAACCACTTTGTTCTGCTAATATAATCATTTATCTGTATACTTTAATCTTAATGTAACAAATATAAAATTTTAAATAAACTATTTATAAAACAAAACTATTTAATTTTCTTCCCTAGTTTTGTTCAACCCCGTAACACGATATCAATCACTCTATTTTTTTAAAATAGTGGTTTAGTCCAACTTCCTAAGCACCCAGGATGTGACATAATTAAAGTCCATACCATACTTTCAAACCTACAGTATATTTTATTGTTTGTTATCGTCACATTGACATTGTCAAGCTCAACCTTTCAACATTGTTACAAGTGTAGATTATATTTAGTATTGTTTGGGGAAAAAAAACGAATAATTATCTTGTAAAACTTTATTAATTTCTTGTTTTTCTCATGCTTTCTAATGCTCCATACCCTAGCTAATGTGGGTCTATGGCTATTTTTAGCTAAACTCTTCAACCCTGTAATAATCAAACCCATAACCAAAAGACACTGTTATAAGGATGAGTCTTTGTTACGGGGTTGAAGATTGGACTGTTTTTATGCCAGCCTCCAATGTGCACCCAATTCAGAGAATCACACACACACACACACACACACACACACAGGGATTATGTAACCTTTTCAAAAGTGAAGAACATCTTCAAAACAAGGCTTCTTATGTGCAGAGCCTTTTTTGGAAAAAAGTAAAGTGACAGGATTACCGTTAAATCATTTTATGTGGAAAATCAGGTTCCAGTGGACAATTTGCTGATGCTTTTTCATTAGGCAAGAGTGAAATATAGGAGTAATGAATCTGTACAGGGGAGTTGGAAGGCTAAGTACAAATGCATTAGTTACTGGAAAGAGCAGTTAACTGCATCCAGTGGCAGCTTTGTTGAAACTATTGTTTTAGCTGCACACAACGCACATAAACATTTACACAGTATCGCAGTTTGAAGTAAAGCCAGAAAAAGAAAACAGAGGCCTAATACACAGCGATAGTATTGAGGGAAGGACAAAGATAGGTAATTTAGCAGTCAGCGGAGAGATAAAAACATAGAGGTGGAGAGAAAGATAAAGAGATAAAGATTAGCAGCAACAAGAGATGAAGAGGGTAGAGAGAGGGAGAAGAGGGGGACACAAAGGGAAAGAGAGAGGGTGAGATGGAGGGAGAGAGACAGAGAAGAAGAGAGAGTAAATGATTAATGAAAGGAGCTGGGAAGCGCAGCGAGGGGAGGTCAGGACAGAGCAGAAGAAGAGGGATGCTGCAGCCTGTGAGCACGAGTGAAAAGGACAACGTTATGAACATCCCTGCTGCTGTCACACACCTCTACCAGAGAGGATGTGTGAGGCTGACGCAGGCCTTCAGGATGAAAGGGGGGGCAAACAGGCACACTCATAAACACTTCCAAGTACGACTGAACAATCTATGGTTTTGGACCCGAAATTGCAATTTCAGACAACATGATTTTGGGATGTGGTTTTTTTTTTTTTTTTTTTTTTTTTTTTGCAGCGCTCCTAACTGACCAAGGTTTTGTTTCATCAACTGTTTCACACATGTAGGTCGCCTCCCTACTGTCATGCCGAGCTCACCAATCACAAATGAGTGGAAACGTCACATGTTCTTGAGTGCAATCAGTGGAAAAGCTGCTCATCAATTGTAGAAAAAAAGGGCTTCAGGAGGACCAGCAGTGGAGACAGAGGGTCTGAACCCAAGTTAAAACACATATGGTTCTTTTAGTTCTGCAGTTGGAAAAACTGATGTTGTTTAAGCAATCACTGTAGGTTATGTATAGACTCACTGTAGCTTATGTATAGACTCACTGTAGGTTATGTATAGACTCACTGTAGCTTATGTATAGACTCACTGTAGGTTATGTAGACTCACTGTCGCTTATGTATAGACTCACTGTAGCTTATGTATAGACTCACTGTCGCTTATGTATAGACTCACTGTAGGTTATGTATAGACTCACTGTAGCTTATGTATAGACTCACTGTAGGTTATGTAGACTCACTGTAGCTTATGTATAGACTCACTGTAGGTTATGTAGACTCACTGTAGGTTATGTAGACTCACTGTAGGTTATGTATAGACTCACTGTAGGTTATGTATAGACTCACTGTAGCTTATGTATAGACTCACTGTAGCTTATGTATAGACTCACTGTAGGTTATGTAGACTCACTGTCGCTTATGTATAGACTCACTGTAGGTTATGTAGACTCACTGTCGCTTATGTATAGACTCACTGTAGGTTATGTAGACTCACTGTCGCTTATGTATAGACTCACTGTAGGTTATGTATAGACTCACTGTCGCTTATGTATAGACTCACTGTAGCTTATGTATAGACTCACTGTAGGTTATGTAGACTCACTGTCACTTATTTATAGACTCACTGTAGGTTATGTATAGACTCACTGTCGCTTATGTATAGACTCACTGTCGCTTATGTATAGACTCACCGTAGGTTATATATACTCACTATAGTAGAACTAGAGTTATGGCATTTATTGTTTGAATGGTGTTATATAAGTTTCTGTGATATTTTTTCTGACCACTCAAACTTCATTTGAAGAAAATGATGAATGAAATCAAAGTTGCGATATCTGCCAGAAAAAAATGCAATTTTTTTCTTAACATTGTTCATGCCTACTTCCAAGTTATATCCCATCACTTAAATACAATCACAGTAAATGACATGCATTATTTGTTTCAAGTTTAACCCCTCACCCCCCTGGTCCAAAAGTATCGACACTACAAAAATCTGAATCTTACCAAGTGTATTATTCCTCATTTCTAGTCAAAATATCTCACCAAAATCACCTCAAGAGTAACTTTTCAGCAAGATATAAGAACTTATTTTTAGAGAATAGATCTGGAAAATATTTCAAGAAATCTTACAGAGAAAATGTTCACTTGTTCCATTGAGATTTTTTTTTGTTTTTGCTTAATTGAAGCAAAACATTTTTTTTTAAAAATCTGCCAATGGAACAGGTCAATTTTCCCTAATTTTTTTTCAGATTTGATCTAATAACCTTTGAACTTATTTACCCTAACATCTACATGACTAACAAATTTAAAATAGGAAAATATCAAATTTTCACTGAAGAATGTCAAAAGCAGAGAATAATATTAAAATAAATGTTGATATATTGCTTGAGAAAGACAGAAAAAATAATTTGAAAGTTGTGACAAATAGTTATGGGTCTTGTATAAACAAAATATTATTTGTTGCTCTTCACTGTTAATGTTTAGAACATGACAAACACCAAACAGTGGAAGAATATTGAATAAGTCAACTGACAGCGTACACTAAAATTAACCCAAAACAATAAACTATACAAAATGAAGTTCTAATAATTCTAATTTTAATAACATAATTGTTTTATTGTCAGACCCTACTTTCAAGAACACTGAAATGTAGTCAGAAAATAAAACAATTCCTCCCTTTCCCTTTCATTTTTTCCAGCACAAACTGATTGTAAAACACAACGCAGGCTTTGTATTGTTATTTACCCAGTAGGGAAGGCTAATAATTAATTATTCAGGCTTACACACACGTTGCTCTGTACAATCCAACAACTGCAAGTGCCTCAAACTTGCATGCGTAATAAAGTTTTTATCATAATGCAGAAGAAAACAACTAGAGTACAGAGGTGATTTATTATTTAAATATGACAAGACCATACAAAGACTTCCATTAGACTTCTTCAACTTCTTGCTGTATCTCAGTCAAATACAGTATGCCTTCAATTAATCCCCAACTGGCAGTATGCTGTGGCTGTACCGCTGGCTGTTCGCTGATGCATTTCTAATTGGTATTTTTGCTGATGGTCACAAGTTAAATCTATATTCTCCATTATCCTTCCAGAGCGTCCCCTGGGGTTTCTGTAATGGCTCCTGCTAAAGGCAGAGCACTTGTATGGAGATATTCATATAAAGTACTGTATATTCCCTCTGACGCTGACTGACCTCCACTCGGATGCAGTCGGAGGTTCTGTGAGAAGCTGCAGAAAGTTGAGGGGAGCAAAGAAAGAAAACCTCTCTGAAGATTAGAAAACGTGTCATAATCAAGCAGCCTGAGGAAAGACACTTGTACTCAAATAAACTGTTTTATCTGCTCATGTGCCATGTTTTGTCTCCACTGAGATGGTCTCACACTGCTTTGCTGAGCAAATGTTTGCTGTAGCCTTTATCCTTCTCACTTCCAGAACTCATAGTAAAGCCCTTAGTGGAGCGCCTTGGCTGAGTGACAGGCCTGAATGCTCCAACACTGGCTTGGCAAAGATCTACATAGCATGTACTGACTGAGAACAGCCGGGTGAGTGGAGCTGGCTGACTTCAGAACTGTGTAAGAGGTTGACCAGCCACACAAATAAAACCTCCAGGACTTTGTACAGGTGGCTGCTCACACCATGGATACAGAAGGATCACATGAGTATTATGCTTTGTACCATAAAGAAACACAAGTATACATGTACCACCAAACAGTGAAGTGGCATTCAGTGAAACTCTTCTCCTGCGAAGACAAGAATTTGCTTTTAGAGGTGAAATGTCATGTGTAAAAGTAGAAGTCTAAAGTCTAAAGAATGAAGTTCATATCCTGACAGAGAGGAAAAGTCCTGCGTTCCTTGGCTCACCTCCGGGAAGGCTTTGTGTTTACCTTTCATTAACTCAGGATCCCAGAATCCTCTCCTACCCTCCTCCTCCCCCAGGGACCCTCAAATACATGCTGAAGGTAAAAATAAAATACTATGTAACAGCCAATGGATTCTGAACATTTGAGTTACTATTAAAAATAAATAATTAAATACACACACACATTATATCATATATATATATATATATATATATATATATATATATATATATATATATATATATATATATATATATATATATATATATATATATATATATATTATATCTTTGTTCATCTTATGAAAAAAAAGTAACAAATAATCCACAAATAAATGTACTGTATGTACCATATTATTACTTGATTTCCATTTTTCCATAGTGTTGCAATAAATCAGCTGAGTCTAAATTTGGTGTTTTATTCATTTAGGAAACTGCACAAGAAGCATTTTGCCGTTAACAGGCCAGAGTTTGATAAATGCAGGCTTATCAAGACCACAAGTCCAACGGCCGCTACATCCTCCACCCTGTTCTTTAAGGACGTAAGAATACAGATGTAGTCTATATTTTCTGATAATGGACTAAGTTAGTTGTATAATTCACAATAAAGGGATTATCCAGAGTAAAAATAAGTTGAGGTACATGCATATAGATGACATTAAAATCACACCATTCAGATGTACATTGAAAAATTTGGATTTTGCAGTTTTGAGCCAAACTGTGTTAGCATGGAAGTGATTAGGGCTTTTTTTTTTTTTTTTCGCCAAAACAAAACATTATTTTTAGACCTTTTCTAAAGTTCTAAACAACATCACACTTAAGTGGTAGTAAGTAGAGGGTCCCTGAAGACAAACTGAAGTGTCCCAGGATCTTCATGTCATCAGATAGTGTGTCCAGAGTTACTTATTTCAAGCCATGTACCTCTCTGTATTCATAAGACGTCTTAGGAGGAAGCCCGATAATCGATTGCCAAATGCAGTTACACGATCAGGAAATTCACGATTTCATTGCATTCTTTTTTTTTTTTAAAACATAGTCCAGTATTTCATTAGAAATTCAAATGAAACTCTATACAACAGCAAAGCTTCGTCTACTAACAGGTTGTTGTTTTTAAAAAAGAATCCAACGAAATCATGAATTTCCAGAGCGTGTAACTCACTCTACATTTTTGGGCTTCCTCCTAGGACATCTTATGAGTAGAGAATGGTACATGGCTTGAGATAAGTAACTCTGGACACACTATATGACAACATGAAGACCCCAGGACACTTCAGTTTACCTTTAGGGACCCTCTACTTACTACCATGTAAGTTTGATGTTGTTTAGAACTTTAGAAAAGGTCTAAAAATAGCTTGTCGACATGAAAGACATGCCCAAATCACTTCCATGTTAACACAGTTTGGCTCAAAACGGCAAAATCAAATTTTTTCAATTGATTTTGGTGTCAACTATATGTTTGTACTCCCAATCATCTAAAAAAAAAAAAGAATCAAACTTATTTTTACTCCGGATAATCGCTTTAAGGTTGTGAAGTTACTGAAAATATGATTTTACACTGTGTGTAATATCCAAATTAACAAGACGAAATGCGTTGCAGTGTACAATTATAAAAGTAAAAAAAAAACGACAACAAACAAATGTGATCATTTCCAGATTTTTGATGTTGAAAATATAAAATACTTAGATTTTAGAACTGTATATTATATGTTTGACAAACTAAGACAAATTTCAACCATATTCTATTATATTCCTCAGTTATTGCACATCCTTCAGCCCTATAGTCCCCATGATCCATTAAATGAATACTCCATAATGTAAAAAAAAAAACACAACACAATCTATAAAACACACACTTTCTCTTTCTTGACACTGAAATAGCTGCATTCGCTGTAGTTCTAATATAAGCCATGACACATTTATACTTGTGCGACGTGTTTGTGTATCAGTAAAGACTGTGACTTGAGTGGGCGGTGTGCACCAGACTCTACAGACTGGTGGCAGCTCTGGCAGTAAAGCTCCCACTCAGATCTTGAAAACACAAAATTAGTGCAGCTGCAATTAAGACTTGGGTAGACAACACAATAAAGAGGAAGCACCCACCCAGCCCGATACAACACTGGCACAATCAGATGAAATGAAACAGTTCTTGTTCCATCGGTGGTGCAGAGGCTTTACAGTCTCACACAGCAGACAACAATGCCCAGGGCTGAGATAACAGGAAATGCCAGCTTATCGCAGAGCAGGAGAAACACAGAAATGTACGCTTAATGTTTACCAACATACTATGAGCAGCAAAAAAAATAAAAAATACAGCTGTATCTTTTATATAAAAGCGTACATCTATAAAATATGACTGAAATTAGTGTTTTGCAGAACATGTAAAGTGGATAAATCAAATCAAAGCAGAGGCAAATCCATCACTTTCTTAGTTTGAGTTCCATTCATTGGGTTGATTTGTTTAGATTGAGTCACCTCTCATGGGGAGTTTGTTTAATTTCACAGCTGAAAGAACACCAATGATTTTTAGGAGTGTTTTCCTTGTTCAACTTTCTCTACAAGCTATTACAGTAAATCTTGAATGCAACACAGCCATAATGCACAGAATATTAAACTGTTATTTATAGAACCAACCTACAGTTTGATGACAACACTTAGTGATCATAGCAGGTTAATTACTCTATTCTCTTACAGTCTACTTTTACAGTAGTTCAAAATGGGGACAGTTTAATGGATTTTGAGGAACACAAATTAGCAGATCTGTATGAGACGCTCCTGGAATTTGTGCATATGTCATTGTTTGGTGACAATTAGGTGAAGTGCAACTCCATCGTCATTAGCTTCAGTCTTTAAAATGTATCTGAACAGTGGCATCACAAATAAAAAAACAACACAAATTCCAGCCTGTGAAGTGACTATAAGTGGGTCTGAACATCTCTCTCATTTCTATTTCTAAATGCTTTCTCTGTGCATTTACAGTTTGTGCCTTTCAGATTCTTAAGAGTCATAAAAGTCGTCAGTATTGTTCATATGATTTAACAACAGCTATGATTTGACTATGGAATTACCATTTTACCAAATACCATTGAATTTTATGCTGCATTTATTTATCTCTTGTCTTGAATTTTTAGATTTTTTTTTTTTTGTAGTGTTTTTATGACTATTATTTTGCACCTTGTCTCTTACACTTAAGAATATTCTTGTTTATTTATACCTGAGTATGTTCAGTATTTATGTTGTTATACTGCGGATTCCTTTTAACTCTTTAACTCCTGATGTGTCAGCGCCGATATATTCTGAATGGGATGGTTTAGTTTAAAAATTCGGAATTTTTCTTTGTTATTTTACTGATAATTTTGTTCATGGAACTGATGTACAGGTGTCGAAAAGCAACTGGTTTAGAAAAAGGCCAACAAATTACAACACTAGTCATTTATTTATTTTACTTCAGTTTGGGGTTTTTTTGGGGGGGGGTTTGCATTTTAAGATAAGATAACATGTTCCTTTATTAGTCCCACTAGGGGAACTTCCACGTTTACAGCAGCACAAAATAGAAGAACACGAGAGCAGCACAGCAATATAAATGATATAAAAACTATTTCTATACACACTATTGCACATTTTTTTGTGTGTTATTTGTTACTTTGTGAATATGTATTAGTTTCTGTTGGGGTTAGGGTTGTTCATTTTACTGATAACTTTGGCTGTTTTTCTTTGTGTTGTTGCTTATTTAATCTTATTTCATTTTTTACTGTGGAATTGTTTAAGTCTCAGGAGTTAAAGGGTTAATGTCATTGTACAGTATAACACAACTAGGGTGCTTTTATGAAACTGGTCCCTAAAAACAGGACGTGGGGGCTACAAATTCAAACCAGATGTAGACTAATGTTATGAAGTAAGTCTGGAAGCACTTTGGGTTTATTTATTAAATAAATACTTAACTGAGATAAAAGATAAACAATTTTACATTATATACAAATAATTAACATTTTCAAATTATTTTCTATTATGTTTAATGCATAAATATAATCACTATTAAATCATTTCAGTGACCTGGCTAAAATGATTGGGTGGTGTTGTTTCAGTCCTGCCCATTCCAATGGTGATTTTTTTTTTTGTAAGAGCATTTAATTAATTGGTTGCAATCTAGGTGCTTTTAAGCAAGGGATTTTAAGCAATACTGTAAAAAAAAAAAAAAAAAAAAAAAAAAAAAAAGAAATTAATAAATACATAAATAATAATAAGAATCCAGAAAAACATCTACCTTCCTTTAAGAAATAAAATCACAAATAAATCCATCCAAAACGGTGCAATATGTTTTAGTAATATGTATATTGTGTTATATATTGTGTTATATATTTATTTTAAAAATGTACACTGTATATAGAATTATTTATTTATGTGTTTATGTATTTACTAGAAGTGATAACTCGTGTGTGCTGTGCTATAATCTTGCTGCTCTAAACCTGGAATTTCCCTTAATGGGACTAATAAAATAATATATTATAAAGGAACATCTTACATAAATGATACTGGGCTTCTTGACCTGCATCTAGAGTGTGTCCTTCTCCATGCACCTTGGAATTATGTGAAGTTGTACCAGAATATTCTACTTTGATTTACTTCACTGTACAAACCTGAAGACAGTACTGCAACTAATAATTATAAGTATGATATTCTTGATTAATCTATTCATTTATATGGTCTGTAAAATATCAGAAAGGGGAAATAGTGTCCATTATTGTATCAAAATAGACCGCTTGCATCATTTGTGGCACAAGTAGCTACGTTCAGTTTTTTAGTTTAGTTCAGAACTATTTATATTGAAGAAGCAGGAATCAAATAATGATTTTCTTCAACTATACCTGCAAAGATTTTTCAATGACAGTTCTAGCTGTGTTTCAAAAGCTATGTTAGTCAACTTCTTTGTCACATTGTATTTAGTTTTTAAAGCCAGACCAGGTGTAGAACATCACTCAGTGTGTTCAACGTCCCACTGTTAATGTTCATCTTCAACCATTTCAACGGCAACTCCGACGAAACCACAGGGAGATGTCGACGACTGGAAGGATTGTACCGCTCTCTAATCTCATAAGATTAGAATTCCTTTCTAGGGGCTCTAATAGGCCTCTATTCTTTTGAACAACAAAGCTTCAAGATGAGATAAAAAAAAATAAATAAAAAAAACTCATACAGATGAAGGCAATCTAGAGCAATTTAGAGAAGAATGTGAGGCTATTAAGGCCTGTGAGGCTCTGGAGGAAGCTTAAATAAATAACTACGCATTCAGAGAAATATACAGTGTCTTGCGCAACATGGGGTTTGCATAAATTAGTGATATTATTTATACACTGGGATGTCTGGAAATAAATAATAGTATTTAATGACAAACAAAAAGTCACACAATATGTTTACTGCACTTATTTTTCCCCCACTCAGTTTTCTTATTCTGGTAACAAACTCTCGCGCTTTCTCTATGGTTGAAGAGGACTGTTAAGTAGATGTTAAAAAGTCAAGACTTTCAATGTGAGCGATCTAAATCCAAATAGAGGAGATAAACCGAAAACATCTGAAAACCAAAAACATCTCTGGGTACTTTATGTGGATCAATGTGCAAACGTTGTGGTATGTAGGAGAATACATTTAATAGAGAAGGAAAGTCAAGAACACTGACAAAACAGACGAGGAACAATTAAAAGCAACACATATAGACAAAGTGAGGTCTATGCAGAGGGTGATATGTGTGTTTGTGCGTGCAGGAGAGAGAGAGGGATACAGCAAAGAGAGCGAGAGAGAGAGAGAGAGAGAGAGAGAGTCTGAAGCAGTTCCTAAGCCTGGCCGTCACGCATGCTTAACCTTGCGCTAGCGCCTGTGCGATGCAGCTTGCATATCAATGATGGAGGAATATCAGCAGAAAGGCCTCCAACCAACCTCCACTACTACACTTGGCAGACGGGGAAGGCTCAGCAGCATCTGCAGTTTCACTACAGCACGAACAGCAGCAGTGCAAGTTACATACGAGAGGTGTTGTCAAGACCACGTATAAGCAACTATGACAATGTATACATGATGATGACACCGCTGGGATAGGTACGTCAATAAGGATGGTTCCACGACGGTCTATGCAAAGGGGACAACAAATAAGACAGCTGAAGATAAATAAATAAATAAATATATATATATAAATAAATAAATAAATATGCTAAGTAGGATCCATGCACAAGCCAGTAGAGTGTAAGTGCCGTTTCCACCAGCAGCATTTACTTTTGGCTGGAGCTCAGGTTACAGGAAGCTCTTTGAAGGAGCGTCCTCCCCGCTCTGTGGTTTGGAGCAAAGCTGTGCATATTTGGTGTCACCAGGGGCAACAAGAAACAACCTTACAATACCACAAGGGCCACCACTAACAATGTGAACAACATGATGATGACGTCGACAAACAAAGCTTCATATTAACTTCACATCTTAATCTCAATGATGACAAGTGTGTTTATGAGTCAACAATTTTTTTTTACTTGTATTATGTTAATATAAGGGATTATTAAATTATTATTATTTTTTTTTTTACATCTTTATTATTTGTTCCAATATTTCAATGATATTGTTAGTGTCTCATACTGTACAAACACAAGAAGTATATTATCTAATTCTGCATTTACACAACAACATTTAACTGGATGGATTTGATGCAGAGCAGCAACAAAAGTGCATTTCCAAATGTCCTGGAAATTCAAGGATCGTTTCACATTCACAGAGGGCAAAGGAGACTGCAATATTATTACTGCACAGTGAATCCTCTGCTGGATAGGTATAAAGCCGCTGTCAGACTCCACTTCTAATTTTGCTCTAAAGATTAACACTTTCCCTACCTATTGTGTTTACTACTTAGCTGAATTATTAACCAACTGGTACCTGGCAGTGGCTTCATCCTTCGACATTACACTGCTATTGTGTTTACATATCATGATACGGAAACTTACACTCTATAGGCTGTTAAGTGTAAATGCCTGGTCAAAATGTTAAAACCCACACTCAATCACTCTGATTTAGGGGTTGGTGGTGATTAGGCATTAAAAAAAAAAGACATTAGCAGAGGTGTGAAGTTACAAAATATAATTATTTTGTTTCTGGATTTAAGTTTTTTTTTTTTTTTTTTAAAGGTATCTATAATTTAAGTATTTTATTTTCTGGCAACTTTTTACTTTTACTTTTTTACTTTCAGAATAAACTGATTGCTTTTTAAAACTAAATGAATGTGAAATTACGTAAAATAAGTCAAGGAACCCTCTCCTTTTTCATTTGATTTTTTTTAATTAATTTTTTTTTTTTTTTTACAAACTTTCCAATATTTTATTTTTCCACTATCTGCCCACATTCCATTTAATTTTAGCTGTCAAAATTTAGATGTTTTATTTCTTTTTTTTACCCATCCCCACATGTTTTTGTGGGTTACCTGTCAGGTATCAGACCCAGTGCAGAACTCTGGTCAATAATATTCACTATGGATTTAGAAAACAGAAACTTTTCAGATTTTTCCTGGTTAATAATAATAATAATAATAATAATAATAATAATAATAATAAATTTTATTTGTATAGTCCTTGTCATGGAACTCAAAGGCACTTTACATGAAGTAAAAATAGAACAATAAGAGTCTGACTACAATAGGAAAAGAAACAATAAAAAAAACAATAGAAACCAATCATTCACACATTAAAAGAGACAGAATAAAAGTAATCAAACATTAAAAGCAATCCTGAAAAACTGAGTTTTTAAAAGGGATTTAAAAGTGTTGAGGTCAGAAGAGTGACAGAATGTTGGGGGGCGTGAGTTCCAGAGGTTTGGGGCGGCTACAGAAAAGGCTCTGTCCCCCCAGGTTCGATGCTTGGATTTGGGCGACAGGAAGAGGAAATGGACAGAAGAAGATCGGAGGCTGCGGGAGGGGATATTAAATAATTATTGTTTCATTTGTTGCAAAAAATACAGTTTTACTTTCGCACTTTATTACAATTGAGAAGTTGTACTTTCTTACTTTTACTTCAGTAAAGAAGTTGAATCAGTACTTCTACTTTTACAAGAGGATTTTTTCACATGACTAGCTGTACTTCTACTTAAGTACAAAATGTGAGTACTTTTATCACTTCTGGATATTTCTGGCATTCAGTGAAGCATGGAAGTCTTTATTTTGAGCACACAACATTTGTTTGGAAATAAAACCAACTGCTGAGATCCACCCGGATTTCAGTTTCCTGTCCTCAAAACATTTGGTAAAGACAATAGTGTTGTGCCAAAACACTTTTAGGCTAAAAGGTCTCTTAATATCTTACAATGACCAAGAAAAATCACAATCTTTCAAAGAGACAGCTTTAATGTCAGTGTCAAAATAACACTGGTCTACAAGTAAAATGCTTCTGGAATAAAACGCATGAAATTGTACCATGTGTGTTACTGATAAAGAAAAGTGAAGTCTTAAATACTGGTTGGCTCAAGTTTCCAAGATAGGTCTGGGGTCAAAATGTGAAATTCTTACAAATAACAAGAGAATGGAATTTATTAAACAGGAATATTGGTCTCAGATCTACTTTAAAACACTGTCTGCACATTATGATCCATTCACTTTACAGGTTCTTTCTAGTGGAATATTTACAAATCCATTATATACATGTACATAAGCCACCATATATGTGGAATAACACACCATCATATATGTTATAAACATGAACTAAAAAACACTTTTGTCGTAGATTATATTATTTGTTGTGCAACATAAAGACTGGATTAGTAATGAGACAAAATTACAACATAAGGTATTTCCCAATTGGTGCAGCCCTACAGTTGTGTGAATGCCACTTTCATTCATACTGGTACAGCACAGTATTGTATTGTTCAAACAGGTTAAGTGACAAGAGGAGCAAAGAAATTTAAAAAAATTAAAAAAAAAAGATCAAGAACAAGTCCAATCAGACGTGTCCACTCATCTTGCACCAAAATCTGTTCCTGCAGTTATCTCAATTAGTCATGATTGTAGTGAAAATGCGTTTTGTGAAGTCAAAGTGACCTTGAACAGTGTCAGATTAGAGAAACATCCCTACAGGTGCACCAGAGATAATATAAGGTCACAATGGCCTTAACATTTGACCACTGGCCACCAACATTTTGTCAATTCCTCCTTTTAAACTCAAAGACCCAGCGCTTCTTTTGTAGCAGTGTCCAACTTAATTGTTTTCTCTATTTAACCTGTCACCATTTAATATAACATTATCCTGTACTTTTGAATATTTCTATGAAAATCAGGTAACTTCCAATATTTAATTCACTGACCATGTAAATGTTCATGAAAACCTAAAGTAAATTCAGAGGTTATTAAATCAAATCAGGTAAAAAATAATAATAATAATTTTTCAAACAAAAACTAAATATAAACCAAATGTCTTCATTCACTAATCATTGATCTAACTCCATGGATTTTACTTGGGATGCAATGTCTTAAAAGACAAAGTTGTTTACACATTTGAATCACTGAAGGTTCACATGGGTCATATCTGATGACCATGAAAAGACCCCCCCGCCAAAAAAAACAACTACATTTTATAACAAATATTTACATGTATTGATAGGATTAGTGGATCAATAGGAATTAAACATTTTAGATCCGTACATGTTTTTGATCAAAGGTGGATATTTGGGTCTATATGGGTTAAATCCAACTAAAAATCCCTACTATACAGTAGATATTATATTTTAAACATCATGTGGACTGACCAATCAGCCAAGCTGCTGCTGGACACACATACTCTATGGAGACACACTGTACACATCTAAAAATAAAAGCTGTGATGTGCCTTTTCTAATTAAAACAGAGGCCTTCAGGGACACCCATACCCCCCATGGGACCAGTAGCAGGACATCAGCACCCTCCGTCTTTTGAGAGGAGTGATAAAAGACTTTTAGGATGCTGTGCCCTCTCTTCCTCTTCTCTCCTACATCCTATCTGATGCTGACGGAAGCCTTTTGTCACGTCAATCCCTCCCAAGGACCCCAAGGCATTCTGTGAGGGTGCCTTCTACAGGGTCCTATCTGTTGATTGACATGTCAACCTTTTGTGTGCCTACGTCGATCACAGGCTGTCTCTCCTCACACACACACACACACACACACACACACAGCTCAATATGAGGCCACTGCTTTGATAGCAGTTCTGTGTTACATCTCTGGCAACAGGGATAAGAGAGAGACTAGCAGGGATGCCAGCAGATAAAAGAGGACTTTTAACAGCCTGTATGTGTTCAGCAGGTTAAAAAGTGTTTTTTTATCAGAGCCTTGTCAAACTGTCATCATCGCTTTCATTTGAAGACAGCTCTGTACACCAAGAAAGAGGCAAACATATCAGAGCTCTGTATCTTGTAATCCCAGATTGATGCTAATCTAAAACACTGTGAGGATTAAAACATTGGCATCAGCTTTAAGTCAATATCTTTGAGTGACCACCAGTGTTCATGAAAGACAACGACAGACATGGTGACCGTTCTCAGTGTTCGCACGGTTGTTCACACACATCCCATGAGAGCTAGAGAGGCTATTAGCTGTCTAATGATCACTGGATGCTGTAGTTCACATTCACACAGCCAGCATGACGGACAGATGGAGGCTGATGTTGAGGAATGAAACATATGGGGAAAGTGCTGTAAACAGACAGCTCAGATGGGCTTACAGATTACACATGCAGCATGCTCTTGGTTGACCCAAAACAGCAAAAAGAGGGATTCGCATATGCAACATCACACACTTTTAAACCGCTCTTTTCGGACTTAAAGACAAGGAGTAATATGGTTCATCTAAATCTGAGGCCCACCATGTGGCTCTTATGTATGGGGTCAGGGGCTTTTTTTTTTTTTTTTTTTTCTTACTCCAACCACTGGACCTCAGCCAAGAGAACCAGGTGTGGCCACTTACCAGTGTAAGTGATCCACAGAGAAAGGGAAATGTGTGTAAAGCACCAATGTCCAACACACAATCATCATGGAGCAACAGACCATGAGGTCCTGCAAGATATCACCTGACCCCGCCTGACCTGGACACAAAAAGTCTTTCTTTGTCCTTAAATCCAACACACCAAAGTAAGACGTTCCTATTGTATGTTTCTGTAAGCTGTCTGAATAAATACTATTTTAATGTTTCTAAAGCATAACTACTGTATGTTTCATTTCTATACATCAGCATAGTGGGGTTTTACCTACTGCGTTTAATGCTCCGATAACTACTGAACAATTTATACATTTACATTCTGACAGTGAACTTGTATATCGAAGGCGAACATGGTGCTATTTTTTAAACACACTGTACTTTTGGTGATACTTTACTATTAAGTGGTCTATAGGATTTTAGTTGAAACAATGCTGTTGTTTCAAAGATATCAAAGTGAACCATGAAACAGGAAAGTGTCACAGAAATGTGTGTTTTTACTTGATGACATTTTTAAAAATTTAATCAAGCTCTTTTTTTTTCCTTTTTTTTTTTTTAGACCAATTTACATTCCCACTCCATCCAGTTGGCATTATGGAACCTAACTTTGTAAAAGACACAATGCATTTATTGATGCTATTGAATCCTTACATCTGATAAATCTAGTCTCACTGGCTCATTTTAAAACTTTAACTGGTCATTTAAGTGTATTGGTTTTTTTCTTTCCTTGTCTTTTATGGCCACATGCCATTTTTAGTGTATTTTAATCTTATTTTTTACTGGAAGTTATGTGCCGTGACGTGCCATGTGATACACATACCCAACAGATAAATGACCATTACACTAACTGAATTTTTATTTTCTTCTTTGAGAGGAGTTGGAAATGTGTTAAAAGTGGTGAAAATCACTATGTCTGATCATGTTGAAGGTGCACAGATACCTTCAGTGACTCTGAGCAGATCATGGGTAGAGCCCTTTGGTTTGTGTAGGCTTTATAAATACCTACATACCCATATATGTCTGATAGTTTAACAGCTTTATAAGAAACTTTACTTGACTTGTAAAGTTATCTTTGACACTGACAAACATCATATATGGAAAGAATAGGGGGAAAATTGTCAAATATGTTAAAAAAATTTACTTATCTTTCCTCTGTCTGCGTTTCCTTCTAATATAACGTCCTGTAAGGGGCGGGACATCTTTATTACCCTTCAACTTTGTTGTGTATTTCAATCAACAACCTGAATTATTATTGCACTATTCTTTTGCAAAGTGAGATCAGTGGTTTTTCTGCCTGTACATTTTCATCACATCTCAGGTGATTTTTTTTTTCATTATTTTAAAGCCTTGGTTTGTTCATAGAAAATATAAATATTCATATTTACATTAAATCCGTTTGTCTTTTTTTTTTTTTTTTTTTTTAATATATCAACTACTAAACATTTGTCACCCCTAAAGTAGATGTTTAAATGTAATGCTTATCTTCTGTACTAATATTTCGTATTTCCTCATGGGTTTTTTTCCCAGTTACGTCACCAACACCATATGGTTATCCTCTGGCTACGTTCTTTTGTTCATGCTCTAACAAATGATCTCCGTCACTTTCCTCTAATGAGTCTGCCTCTGTCATTTCTCAAGGACACTATAATGCATTAAACAAACACCACACTCATCAGTTACATTCATCAGGTGGCAGCACATAGACTAAATCTGATTCCCTGCACACACTCAATGCACGGCACTGGGAGCATACAGTATGTGTCTGAGATATTGCTCTCTTTTCATTGTAGTTCTCCTGTAATGTAGCTCACTGTCAGAGCCAGAGTGGCAGCCTGAATTGCTTCTGTCGGATAAACACTCCCAGCATGCAATGCTTTGCCTCAGTCTGCGCAATGCTGCATTGGCAGCCTCCTGGCAGAATTCTGAGGTGTCTCGGTTCAGAAGTAGCTGTGTGTGTATGTGTGCAGAATGATGATCCCTCTAGCACCAGAAATGCTTAAGTCTGCACCAGATTTATACTTGGCACTTGAACAACAATGACACTTTTGAAAGTTGTGCTTTTTGCAACTATGAGTTAACAGTTTGTGCTTATTAATATAATGTGTAAAGAAAAACCAAAAAACATGTTGTACTTTCTAGGAAAAAGTTCCCTCGAGATATATACTGTAGGTGTGTGTGCAAGACATGGAGATGAGCTAGACTTAAAAGCATATGTGTGTGCGTTTTAGGCAGAATTTACACAGAGCCATCCAATGGTCTTGTTCATGATTCACACACAGAAAAGAAAAGAAAAAAAGGAATGTGTACTATGTGCTGCAATCCAAATCACTCAGGACCACAATCCCAGAACTATGTGGAATGTGTCCTCTAACTGCCAGTGACTGAAACCTACACTCGTTGAACAACTGCAGTACACAGTCAGTGGTCGTGTACTGTCACTTTGAATCAAAATCAAGTGCAGACCGTAACACAGGTACAGCCAGAGAGAGAGAGAACGGAGAGAACAGTTGCTATCTAAGACCCAGAGAGTGTTCTCTACAGGCACATAGGCATGAAGACTGCATAAACTGCTTTCATTTTCCTCCAATCGTGACAGACACATAAACAAGTAACAATGAAAAAGCTACATCAGTATTTAATGGAAGTACGCACAATTATGTACAATATCAGTATATATCAGTAGTATCAGAAAGATCTTCCTGATTTAAGCTGAAGCCACTGTTCTGTAAACTGCATCTGTTGTTTGAAATCTTCAAATATCAGCTCATCTAAAATTACCAGAAAATATAGATTTCTTTCATTCAATACCAGTGGTTTGTAGCAATGGAGATACGCAAACAATCTGAAATACAATATAGAGATATAAGCCTCATGATAATGAATCACATATAATTACAGAATGGTTTCATACCTCAGGTCTACGTACCCTTGATGTATTTAAAAATCTTTATATGAGAAAGAATGAACTACGCTTTGATAGTGAACTTGCAGATTAATTACACTGATGGTAGGCTTTTCAGTCATCACAATGAGTCCTCTCATAGAAAACCATAGATAGGAAAGGAGGGATTTATTAAGAGTTTCACTGACATGTAAAATTATGGAGTGTCCAAACAATATTTTACAAAGAAAGTGGAAAAAAACATGGTGTTCTTTGTTTGAGAAACATCCGGTAGATCATGCCCTTTGATGATGTACTTGTGATGTAAAGTAATAGGCTATCACTCTATAAACTTTCTGTGTGCAACCTGCAAAGCCATGAGGCAAACATTTACAAAGCTGGGAAACATGAACCAAAAGAACATATTCCCAAAAATGCATCTGTTGCAAGAACACACCACACGAATCAGTGGCTTATTGCACACACTGATAAACAGAGTTGCATAGAGGTCAGTTGCATTTAGAGCTGCTCTATATCTATATGGGCGAAGCGCCAGAGCCCTGTATCTGCAGGGGTCCATTCTGAGGTCAATACTACAACACTGTAAACTAATGATCCAGCAAATTCCCTCAGTCCTGCTCTCTCCCCTCCTCCTCCTCCTTTTCCCTCAATCTGTTGTTGCCCTCTGCCTCTCCCACTCTCTGATCCCCCGCTGCGCTGCAGAAATGAGAAACAACTGAAGACTCGGCAGCACTGGGCCTGCTCTGCTTCTCTGATACACACCACTGATAAACAAGGCTGCTTGTTAAGGGACAAATGAAACTCTGCCTTGCCTGATTTTTGCCTTTCACTGCCTTTTCATCTGGTGTTTTCTCATCATCTTGTCCCTTCTTTTGTCACGGCCTTAGCACAAACACCCACTAGAACATCACTGTAAAAATACACCTCCAAATGTAAACAGACACATCAAAATGATCTTCACTGATGCATGAAAACTCTAAATTATATATACAGGACACTAAATAGAGAAAGACAGAAAAATAAACTGACAGAGTTTAATGTCAGCAAAGTCGGTCTTCCCACACGTGGACAGTGCTTCTCTCAGTTTGTAATGCAGCTTCCAAACAAAATTCCCAAGAAATACATAAAAAATGAGAGAAAATACAATGTTTGTGGGTGATTCATTTGGGCTGGTTTATAAGTAAGGATAATAAGACAGATGAATGTGCAGTTGAATTTACATCAGTGGTTGAAAATACAGCATTGCAACTTCCTAAGGCAAACTAAATGGTGTTACATAAACTTAAACTTTCCAGTGACCAAAAAGCGTTAATTAAGTTGGACCGTGGGTCAAGCATTAATAAGATACGGTAACACTAAGTCAGGAAATATGGGGTCTGCCTACTTCATCACAGGTGAACTTGGGCTTCCCAGTAATCCGTCAGGGGGATTGTGGGTAGCAGTTGTGCAGACACAGATTTGCTGTGTTGCATTAGCTAAACAGTTCATTCACATATCCTCATATACTTGCTTGTTCATAAACAGAGCATCTATGTCTAAACAAGCTTCCAACCTCTGCCTATTTCATGTAATACTTGAGTCACACTGTACGGTCCAGTGCTGTTCAGATCAATTCAGGGATAAAGAATTAGGCTCAAGGGATGGGACTGAACACTCAATCACACAGCTGACAAACATGAATGAATGGTATTCAAGAGACACAATAAGCAGAACTAAGGGTTGGGATGAGATGATTAAGATGATGGAATATTTGTCTTCATCTAGTTATTTCATCTTATATCTATAGGAATTCATGTTTCACTTCTAAACAAAGAGACATTTTTTTCCCCATTTCACACTAAAAGTAATTCCATCAATAAATCCACAGTTCTCCTCTAAAGCAGGCTCTGATCTCTGATCCATGCTCTTTGAACATTTATCCCAGTGCACCATAAAGTACTCAATCATCATCATCATCATCATTCCTCTTCCAGATTTTATTGAAACATCATAGAGCATCATGGAGGATCTGACATTCTCTCATCAACTAAATGTTTGCCCTCACAGATCATCTGCATCTCATCTGAGGTGGCGTTGAACAGCAACACAAAGTTAGGATTTGTATTATTGCCAATGTATCTGCTTCAGAAACTGTCAAAGCTCTAGTCACTGTTAAAAATCAATAATTAAGTTATACTGTATGCTGTTCTTTGTTCCTCAGATTTGTGACAAACACTGTCAGTCCACATTCAGTCAGAAGACACTGCATACAACACTCTTTATATGTTGTCCTTATGCGAACGAAGTAGTTGAGGTAAATGTTTGCAGAATCGGATCGGGCTGTCTCTGTGTCGCCGACAGTCTGCTGACACAAACCTCGTCCATCGCTGACCACGAAACACATTCAACTCAACACATATTCTTTGTTAGAAGTGACACCTCCAAACACAGACAAATGTGCGGACTTTTCTTCTCCTTCAACTGTCGACACAACACCGCGACTGCATGTTTAACATACGTGTTTGTACAATTTCTCTATCTCGGCTAAATACGAAACACACAAACAGGAAATACGCACAAAGGTTTAACATAAAATAACTTCAAAACTTGGTAAAATAAGGAACCAGTCCAGTAATACCATGACTGGAGAGGGATGTCAGCGGATTCACAATGAAAACATCTAAACCTGTATTTAACCAGAGCAACAAACTGCGGCTTAAATGTCTAAAACATTCTCCAAGTATGTCACAATAAACACTCTCCAGTAAGAAGGTGTATATTCCTTTAGATAAATGAAAGTTTGTGCGCGTGCAGAGCGCAGACAGAGCCCCACGCCGCTGAGTCTCGCGCCGTGTGCCCTCCCCTGTCTCAGCTCCGTGTGTGACTGCCCCCGGCCGCTCGTGAACTTCCCTCACAGCCGTGGTTTCCTCCCCCATAAATAAAACTTACTTTTCTCTGGCTTGGCTGTCGGACGGCACGTTGCTACTCTTGCCTTTGGCGTACATGCTTGCAGAGAGCTCCGATTGTCACGCACCTGTCAACCCATCACAACCTCCCTGGGCACAGCCCCGTCACCATGGTGACACAAGCAGCGTCGCCTCCCATTGGATGTCCTGCTGTTCGGGGCCGCCCACTCACCATGGCAACCGCCAGTGAGTGACAGCAGCTCGGGTACGCCCTCCTCTGCGTAGCTCCACCCCTCTGTCTTTGCTCCACACTGTCTTTCCCTCTGTTTCCACGTCTGTCTGTCTTTCTGTCTGTCTGTCCGTCTGAGCTCCGCCTGTCTGTCACTGTCTCCCATCCTTTTTCCTGATTGGAAAGCCTCTATGCTTACGGTCGTCCTGACATGCAGACAGACACACAGACATACACACATCCGCACTCCCTCCCTCTATTTTCCTCTCTCCGTGCAAGGGGGGATTTGAAACCGTCCAACAAGGATTTTAAACAACTGGCTTTGGCTGTTCCTTTTATAGACAATCACACCCTCTACCGACACACACACAGCGCACTGCGCAAACAAGTCTCGCAAATATGGACTGCATTTGCATTGGTGTTTATTTACATAAGTGTTAAGATATTCAAACGTGTGGAACAGAGCATGTTGGGAAGAGGCAGCACCACTGAGGGCCTGTAAACATCATGCCCAGCATGCATAGGGAGGGTGCACTGTGGGGAGATGAAGCCTGCTTAAAAGTCATCCTCAGTCTGTGCATGGATGAAACACTGGTACAGTACAGGTTCTGGAAAGTCTAAACACACAAAGCGGGTGGAAAGACACTGATGATTATCTACTTAAATTCATAATCACCTGTTGGAATAAGTGATATGCTTGAATTAGTCTGGACAGCAACATGGCACACAGACTCTAATGAAGGACTCAGGTGAATTCCTTTCAGGCATGGGAAGAGCTGACAGTCACAGAAGTCATCCACTGACACAGGTGTGATGTATCCTGTGTCTCAGAAATTGGAGGTCAACATCTTGTTTGCACACTGCCATGTGTTTTGGTGGATATGCAGCAGTGAATAAGTGCTACGTCATGCTGCTGTTCAGTCTAGTAGCTAGTAACAGAAAAGAGTTCACTTCACTGTCATAGTGTTCTTATCAGTGATCACAAATCCACATAGAGAAAGAACACAGGAGAAACAGATGTGGACCACAGCTTGGTTCAGTTCAGGATCCAAATGAATACTACAGCCTGCTGTACAATAAATGGCTGATTCTCACATTGTAGTAAGCTCTTAGGAGACACAGGGTGTTTGTGCACATGTCTTTGTGTGTCAGTGTGAGTATGTGAGCACTAAGGGCATATCGCAGGGGCAGCAGTGTTTATGCTTACGCAATGCTCCCGCGATGTGACCCAGTTGGAATGGATGCACACTGCCTCTCTCTCTCTCTCTCTTTCTCCCTCCCTCTCTTTCTCTCTCTCTCTCTCTCTCTCTCTCTCTCTCTCTCTTCTACTTCTTCTTCTCTCTCCTCCACTCATCCTTCACTCCTTCCACTAAACCTCTCCCTCTCGCAATCCATGACTCCCTTCGTGTGCCAAATGAACCCCTTCTCCCTGGAGAGAGGCAGAGGTTCTATTTCAGACGAGCAGAACTTTTGGTTTTGGGATGAGTCCCCTGGGGTTGATCACCATGACAACCACTGGCAGGCATAACCATGTGCTTCACAGGATGGAGGATGATGATGAAGAAGTAGACAGAGAGTAGGAGACAGTGAGATGGGTTAATTAGAGTAAAAAAAAAAGGTTCAGATAAGGTTCTAAAAAACAGAAAACAATATAGTTATGATCATATTTGGATATGTGTATCTTGTGATGCACAGTTCATTTTGTCGTGATCTTGTGTAAGTGAAGGGCAGCACTAAAACGACAGAAGCTGTTATTAGTGGGTGGGAGGAAGACAGAGAGTGACACTGATAAAGGGGAAGAAAGGCGAGACACATAGACAGCAGTTTAGATAACAGGAGGGTGTAGTAAGTAGAGCACAGATCAACGGCCAACCCACTCCTGGTGCTGAGTCGACCTGTGTTAAGAACCCTCTGCTCTGAAACACACGGAGGTAATGAACAGTTAGCCTCTACTAATTTCAGAGATGAACTTCTCATTCCTCTTCACTTCTACACAGTTCTCTCTGTCCATTCACTCCTTCATCTCCTCTCTCTCTCTCTCTCTCTCTCTCTCTCCCTGGCTTTTCCTCTGCCCCTTTATTAACCTGTAGCTGCTGCTCAAACATTTACATGTATTAATTAGATCATTCAACACTGGTCATTTGCCAGAAAATGAAGCAACAAAAATTTGGATAGTCATTAGTCCTCGATGCAGAAGCAGCTAACCAAAACTAATTATAGTTCCTCAACACTCTCAACCTAAATTAGTTGACAAGAAAATCAGAGAAACCCATTGCCTTATACCTCTTTAATTTTTACAAAACATAAAACTAAGCAGTTTAAGGTGTATTAACATAGATGAATTGGGCTTATTCAAGTTTGCATTAGCAGCCTTTACTCAAAATCATCAGTTACCACAAATTATCTTTTTTTCTGAATCCGCACCAATCAACAAAGAAAAAATAAATGAAAAACATTTATATATCCTGCAATTATGACTTACCACAACTTCTGATAAATAACATGCATTTATAGCATATAAATATATATTAAAAACTCCAACCGAAGAACATCTTTTTGCTGTAACAGGAAATGTATTGTTGTGCCTACAGTCTTCACTCATGGTGTTGTTCTTAAAAACACACAAATGAACAGAAAACATCCAATAATCATCATTAAACAGACATAAACTAACATTTTGACAGTAACACAAAAAACTCACCAACTCAACTTAACCCCTACTCATAAAACAACACATTTTTAAAAGAAATACCCAATACCCAATGCATTGCGGCAAACTCCAGCTCCACCAGACATGCTTTGACATGTCTCAGAGTGAATTTGGAACAGGCCCCGCCCCTCCTTCACTTTATATGTAATCTCAACTAATGCCATTGCATTGTATGTTTTCAGTTTTTGAATTCAAACAACTAGTTTGGTTTACTAATGACATTGGTTTTTTACAAAACATAATAGAATAAGTAATTAGCACTAAAAATCTAAATTACAATCAAAATTAGGGTTTTTGATACTGGGACAATTTGACACTCCAAAACTTTCACCATATAATTGCAATATTCTTTATGCTTTATATACCTAGTTAACACTTACAGAGCACATACTTCCGCTACAGCACATTAAAGGGATAGGTCACTATTTTTTTCACATGAATTTGTATGGGATCAGCATCTTTACTCTGGTGCATCCACAGTGATTTACCCCTGACAGTGTCCTGTGAGTTGAGTTCTGGTCCGGTTTTGGTCAAAGCAAGAGTAGTCCCGGCAGGTTTCCTGTGGTCAAGAAAATAAAATGTGTGTTTTCTGAAAACAATATGTGTTTGAATGAGTGATTTATTTGCATAACAAAACCATCACGGAACAAAAACTCACACCTTGTAATTGTTTGGCGCTACTTTCTGTCAATAGTGATCAATCAGTCACTTGCTAACAGCTGTGCACCTGCATGTAGCAGCCGTAAACACTACCGAACAACTGATTAAAGTAGTTTGCTAAGGCGTACAGCTGTTAGCAGTGACAACACGCATTGATCGCTATTGAGAAAGTAGTTCCAAGCAATGATGAGGTGTGAGTTTCTGACATTTGAGTGTTATATATCAGAAACCAAGAAAACTGAAGAAAAAGGGACTTACTCAGCTACACCTTAATTAACTAAACATAAACCCAGTATCTCTATCTCTGTCAAACATCATTGGTTCTACTGGATAGTCAGTATTGTAGAAGATAGTAATTATACAACCTCTGAATGACCAAATGATGACCATAAAATGATGACAAATTGGATTTTACACCAGTTATTTAGATGCAATTAGTGGATCAACAGGTATTAAACTGTTTAGATCAATGGATGTTTGAGTCTTTTTAGGTTGATTTTTTTCCCCAAAGTGTATTTACTGAGAACAATAGATAATAATTAACGTGTCATACAACTCATTCAATTGCTTTTTCTTTTTAAAAAAGTGATGAATAGACAATGCAAAGGAGTGACATAAAAAAGAAACAGTGCAAAAAAGAAAAACCCACCTACAGTAAAGTAAAAAAAAAAAAACACATAAAATTTCATCAAAGACATCTACCCAACCCATGAAAAAAATTAAATAACACATAAATTTAATTAGTTAATAGATCAGCACTTAATTATTATTAAGTCTCTTATTAGAATTTAATTACTATCATCACATCAAGGACAAAAAAGATTTGGAAAGAGTGATCATGTTTTCACTTAGGGTAAAAACATATAATCCATTGGCAGAAGTGATATAGATACATGACTAAAAATAGGAGTAGAGTTAATGTTGTGTAACCTGTTGACCGATAAACTAGCGGCACTTTGGCGGACTGATGGATTGACTGGCTGAGGTTTTCTAAGTGGATGAGTGCCCGAGAGGCAGCCGGATCACACATACTCCATCATAGGGGACTTAGTCCTTTCCCCATTGACTGTGACTGTATGTAATCTGTAGGCCTGTGGTGACAATCAAAACCAAGCCCCAGTGTGTTACACTCCATCTCCTGAAATCACAACTGCAGTCAGGAGTGTAAATTATCTGATCCATAGCAAGACACAGAGATAATGAAATACAAGTGAGGGTGACACACAGTATGCATATTATCCATTTTTTATATGTTTCCTGAATTTTACTTTTCCCCAAACTGTTTACAGCTTCACATGGGTTCTGTTATGTGTGCATATAATAAAACATCTATTTCTATTGGATGAACATGGCCAAGGAATAGAGAATGACATTTCAAAGAAATAATATTAACCCAAAAGGTCCCAATGTGACTCTTGTGTAAGTTCCCAAATTAGTCTTTCTCTCTTTTTAACATTTCCTAAGTTCTTTATCACCATTTTAAAAATAATATTATCTTCTACATTTAGCATTTTTCCAGTGAAAATCATATATTTTCCTTGAGTTAATTCACTAATCATGTAGATGTTCAGTAAAGGTTAGCATAACATCAAAAGTTATTATTTCAAAACAGAAAAGAACTGAAGAAAAAGTGACTATTTGAATGAATGAATGTATGAATTAAATAATTTATTAATTTTTGGTTTTACATTAATCATTGCACTCAGTACAACAATTCCAATAAACACAAAAACAAACAAACAAACAAACAAACTAGAAATCCACATGGAGCATGGTAACTTTGTGAATCATATCAAATCTGCGATCTTGTCAAATCACGAATACATCATGATCAGTCATTATCATGTTGAATCACCAATACATGTTGAAAACGGCAAATCATCAGACCAGAAGTAGTGAGTCAATTCAGCTGAAACTGTTTCATCCTTATATGTGTCTCGTTCTACATGCCAAATTTCAGAACGATCCATCAAGAATTGGTGATGCTAGAGTGTGAAGAGAGGAAATGTACACGCACACACAGACAGACAAACCATTAAAGTAGGGATAGGTCAGAAGAAAAAGCTTAATTTTTGCCTATGTTTTTCACCTGATATACTGCTTACATTAAATTAAATGTGTACACAGCATTCATTGAATTTCAGTAAAATATACTATTAATTGAACATAAACAAAACGTCTCCATCCATTAATCATTGATCCAACTCCATGGGTTTTACTGGTGAACCTATGTCATTTCCATGTTATTTATGGAGCCTCTGAAAAGATGATAAAGTGTAATTTACACTAGTTATTTACATCATATTGATAAGATTAGTGGTTCACCAGTATGCATCAGTACACTGTAAGCCAAGATAAGTTGAATTTACTTGAAAAAAATGAGGAAAGGGGGTGCCAAAAAAAATAAGTAATGTACAATTAAAACTTAAGTACATTTAATTTAAAATGTGTGAAGCTCTGGAATTATTTGAAGTATAATATACTTAATGTCAAACTGATTTAACTTAAAACTTGGGTATTGTCAGTTGATGTGCACAATTGATTGTACATAGTGCTTAAGAGGTTATAATTCATATTAATCTTATAATATGGGTTAGTTCTTGACTGAAAGTTGCTTAGTGGAAGGTAAGATCATAAGTTGTGCATTCATCTCATTAGAAACTAAAAATGGTCCATAATATTCACTGTAGCAGGAAAGGTATTGTTGTGCCTACCATCCTCACTTATGCTGTTCTTAAAAACACACAAACCCCCCCCCCCCACAAAACAGCAAATAAGCATAATTAAACACATATATAAACTAACATTTTAACAGTAACACATTAAAATCAACATCCATAATTAACCCCAGCTCATAACACCACACAATTACCCAATATCCACAATTTAATGTTGGTATTGGGTAACAACTGGCTATGTGGAGTTGAAGTGGTTGGAGTTTATGCTGTATTACTTTCTTTCCCATGATGCAGTGCATTACTTAAACGGATTACTCAGTGAATTCAAGTGATCAGATTTAATACTTAACAAATTAAAGCTAGCCTAGCCGCGCTCTAATGTGTTACAGTAGTAGTATAGTGATGCTCAATGTAACTTTTGACTAAATTTCCCTGAAACTGGACAATAAATAACAGTGAAGTATAGAGTCAGAGGGTGGGAGTAACAAAGTAATGCTACGATGATTCCAAGAGAAACAACCAGAAACAACCATAGAAGAAGAACAACAACAGGTGGAGATTTCCCTCTATCAAAGATGAGTGAAGAATGTGAGAAAACGTCAGCAATCTTTAAATTATTTTTATAGAAGCAACAACAATCGTTAAACTCCATAATCCACCATTTTGTTTCGTTATTCGTAACTTTCTCCCGGACTCCTCTGTGAATTTTCCAGCATCTAACTACATCATCCTAAATATTACGCTGATTGGTTGTAGTACGATCCTATTGCATACAGAGAATTTGAAAGACAATGTTTTAGCCCCGCCCCTTCTGCCTATGAAGCATTCCTAGACATTTACATGTAATGAATAGGCATAGCACGGCGAGGCTAAATTAAAGGTAGTATAATGTAAAATTGTTGACACATGCATTACTGTCAAACTTACTCACTGTATTATAAAGTGATATTTTATAGTAAACAAGGGTCACATACTCACATTTTAAAGCAAAATACAATCAAACTTAAATCATGTGAGTAAATTCTAATTTATTTTTGTGATTACATATGAAATCTGGGCTAACAGTATAGATGCTTTTGGTCTTTATGGGTTAAATTACATTCTTATTTTATTAAAATCCTGTAAATGCTTTACAAAATAGAAATATATAAATAGTTTATCAGTTATTTTTTAAACACACATAATTCAGTGCAGTAGATACAGTTTGCATCCATCCTCCTTCTCAACTGTCATGTTCCTTATCTGTTTCTTCTCCTTTTTTCTGTTTTTCTGCCTTAGTCCACCCACCAGGTCCTCGTTTCATAGCTCAATCTCACAGTACTGTGCCATCTGTCTGAGGTCATCTATTCCCGGCAGTCCAGATCATGGACTCAGTATTGTCACTTGCAAACAAGTAATGTTATTTCCAGTTAAAATGCATTGGATGTGAAATACAAAGTGGGAAATGAATGCAAAATCTCAAAATCAAAACCTCCTCCCCCCATCACTCATCTGTTTCACACTTTCTTGCACACGATATAGCAGACTACACACAAACAAACAATGGTACATTTGCCCCACTCCAGCTTTACAGCGACTGCTTTGGCATTTTGGCAAACAGCAGTTGTTTACTGAGCCTGTCGATGGGCTATGTAATCGTATATTTCCACTGAGAGTGTCTGTTAGCAAGGACGCTAATTAGCAAACGATTAAGCTCTCCAACAAAAGAGCTTCTTGAGATTAATTGGAGCTAAAGTTTACAAAAGCTCGTGGCTCAGTAAATAATTTAGCATGAACAATAGTACACCTTGTCACATTGTGTTTTTGTTTTCCAATGAGTAATTGTTGCAATGTCAGAACTAAGGATATATTACAGATCAGCAATGCATTCAAGAGAGTAACACTGCACATAAGATCACAAACTGTTTCCCCTTTAACTTGATTTATGTATTTTGACAATGCAGGGAACAAATGAAAAAATCCAAAATAAGATAAAATTATCTTCAAGCATGTGCAAGTCTGAATGTTGGATGATCAAAAAAAGGAGCAAGAAGAAGCGTGAACTAAGGCCATTAAAATTAAATCGCTTTATGATTTTTATTCTAGTTCAGGGGTTTTCAAATAGTGAGGGACTGGGGGACGTCAGGGGAGATGCATCATGAGAAAAAAAGAAAAAGAAAAGAGTCAAAAAGAAAAAATGTGTAAATATGTGGTCAGCTAACTACAGTACATATGAGGAGCAAATTTACACCTGAAGTGAAAAGGAGAAAAAATATTAAGATGTGTTAAAAGAGATGTTAAAAAATATGCAGATGTGAAATTTTGTTTTAAAAAAAGGTTAAATAAATTAAAAAAACAAACAAACCCCAAAACAAAACAAAAAAACAAAAATCAGCAATAGCCTAGCCGTGCTATCCCTATTCATTTCATGTATGGGTCTAGTAATGCTTCATAGGCAGGGGAGGCGGGGCTAAAAGGTTGTCTTTCAAGTCCCTCTGTATGCAATAGGACAATACTACAACCAATCAGCGCAATCTTTAGGATGATGTAGTTCATGGAGGAGTCCGGAGAAAGTTACGAATAATGAACCAAAATTGGAGATTATGGATCTTAATGACTATTATCACTTCTGTAAAAAGAATTTAAAGATTGCTGACATTTTCTCACATTCTTCACTTATTTTTGATGAAATGAAATCACCAGTCAGTTGGCAGCCATCTATCATCATTGTTGTTCTTCTTCTATGGTTGTTTCCGTATGTTTCTCTCCGAATCGTCGCAGCTTTGTCGTCACTTTGTTAAGCCCGCCCTCTGACTCTATACTTCACCGTGATTCGTCGGCCAGTTTCAGGGGAATCTAGTAAAAAGTTACCTTGAGCATAACTAAATCGTCCCTCGGTAGGAAATTAGATTTGCTGCCGCTAGAGGTGGCTAGGCTAGGCTAAGAAAAGAAGATTAAAAACACCCAAACTGTTTAGATGTTAAAAAACACTCAAACGTGAAAATTAGTTTTTAAAAAAGGTAAAAGAACACAAAGATGTTAAAACATATTAAAAGCATACATAAATGTAAACATGTATTCAAAAACATGCTGAAAACATACAAAAATGTTAAGATGTGTTAAAAGAGACGGTTAAAAAATACACATTTGTTTAAAAAAAAAAAAGATGGTAAAAACACAAAGATGTGAAGATATGTTTTAAAATTATATTTAAGCACATATAGAGATGAAGATAAAGATGCTTTAAAAATATGTATAACCCTCGATGGGACTATGTCATGTATAAATGATGCTTTAAAAAACAGTTTTAAAAAATAACATAAGCCTCGAACCAATCATATTGTACCATAGATTTTTTTAAAAGAATTTAGAATTTAACAAATTGCACTGTTTTTTTTTTTATTTTATTTTTGTGGGGGTTAGACCACACTTCATTTGTAGTCGTCCATTCAACTTTATGTTCATCAACTTTTCAGAATTCATAACTAACATGAATATTTTTTTAATTATGATTTTAGAATCATTCTGGAATTAAACATTCTAAGTGTTTTTCAGTCAAATATGTTCATGGATAATTAAACCGTTGTTCTTTCATTAAGAACATTAAGAATTCATAAACTCATTCAAAATATATATACCCTAATGGGACAAAGTCATTTCTGAATGAACTCCAAAATAAAGGCCAAAGGTCAGTTTTGTAAAGTGATCATAGGAAATTTACTTCAGGGATTAATACACTTAAAATCAAATATCATACATTTTTTTACATGATTTTTCTTAATAAGTCTCATAGAGGGTTAAGAAATAATACATTAAAAAAAAAATACAGATGGAAGGATCTGCTTTGGGGTTCTTTTAGGGAAGGATCAATGTCTCATACTTTGAAAACCTCTGTCCTAGTTGCTTATCATAAAGTACATATGGTACAAATAAAGACAATAAAGGGTCATTAGTAGCATAAGGTAAACTGTCAGAAGGCACAAGTTCTCTGAGAGCAAATATGCTTTACAACATCTTCAGCACCTGGGAGATCATTCCACCAGTTTATCATTAGTGTTACACAGAGCTGCGAAGAATAAAGTATGTTTCCCTTCACAAAAAGCTTTCCCTCAAAAAACTGGGGGATGCTGGAGTCCCATTAATTGTGCAAGACACATACACATGATATAGGCTCAGGCACAAAAACACAGGATGAAAGAAGAAAAAAAAAAAACTCTTTGGTCTCTGTCTCCCTTTGGTCCAGGGGAGTCTTGAAACCGCCAACACCAAACATTTGCTGCTCCCTCCCTCCCTCCCTCCCTCCCTCCCTCCCTCCCTCCCTCCCTCCCTTCTCTGCTGATGGAGAGGGTGTCTGACCAGTTTTGTTAATGGTGGAAAAAGTTACAAATCCCACTGACTGACTGGCAACAACAAAAAAAAAAGAGGAAAACTTAGAAATTACTGTCTTAAGCACAATGACACTTGGTGTATGGCCGAAACAAACAATTTCCCTCTGGCTGTAATTTGATCAGCAGTGTAAACAGCGGCAACTTACAGTGAGGTTACATGGTTTATCTACAGGAATTCACTGAAAACTACTTTCAAAAGATGATGCAACAAGAAAGCAAGAGATGAAAACATGGTAATAAGTCTGTATAGTAACATTCTACATCTGAGTGATTTAATAGACATTTAAAGTTAAGTAAGAGTGAAAACACTGGCTGTGCTGTTTCCTCATGCAGGTTGAGTCAAAGGATTAATGTCTCTTACAATATACAGTCTGTCAGTTTTTATACCGTGGAGTAAAACAGTTGAAATGTCGGAATGTGAACAGTCATATCGAAAAAGCAAAAGTGTTTTCTTAGTGCTTTTGATATGTTTGCCTTTGGCAATGTTGTTACAACAGCAAAGTGATAATAATAACAAGAACATTGGTGCAGTAGCTGCGTCTGTAATGGTGTACAAAGAAGAAAGTGATCTATTAATGACTTTCTCATGATCATTTGTTGATTATTTAGCTAATTGCTTTGCTTTTTCAAGAAGCCAAAAAGCTGATTTTGTTTGATGAAAGGGTGATTTCCATTTGTTTTCTGAATCATGAATGGACACACATGTGACTACACCTGATTATAGTGTGAACGGTCAGTGTTTGCTCTAAAACAGGTGCAGCTGCATTTAAACCTCCTCTTAAAGGGGACATATCATGCCCATTTTCCAAAAGTGAACAAGTTCCCTGGTGTCTCTGTGATATGCTTTGGGTCAAAATAGCACATTTATGAATAGATACGAGTGTCTCTTCAACCTGGAGAAACAGACCTTTTGAAAACATTTGGTTTTAGTGCCTCATGGTGAGGCTAAGTCACACCCTTCTACTTCCGGTCCATGGGTGCTTAGCTGGCAAAAAATTGAATGTGAGTGAGTGCTCTGAAATTCACATATGATAGCGATTAATTAGAAATATTTGATGTGTCATAGACAGACGACCTACATCATCACTGATGAAGGGGTGTCCCAATTCACAGGGGTTCCTTTTCAAGCCCTACGCCTTTTAGCTCCATTTGAAGGGGTAAGTTGTGGGGCTAAGGGGTGAAATGACATTCAGTCTTATTTAGACAAAATGAAGGATTTCAACTGAAATACTACATTTATATCTGTACACTTCTTTATATATCAGTGTATCTGTATGTTTCTGTTCACTCTCTATATATAGTCAAATATGTTTCTCTCTAAATATATACTTTTGTACATTGTTCACACTGAACAGCACAAACAGCACGCTCTATATTTTATACATACTCCCTATTATATTCTGTCTTTTCATTTGTTATTCTTTTATTTATATTCTATTCTTCTAGTATTCATAGCTCTATGTTAGACTTCTTCTTCTTTCAAAGTTTGGGATCAGGAAAGTATCTCTAAATAAATTTACTGTTAATAAAGTTTTTATTTTGGGGATGTCGGGGGGTTGTTTGTTTGTTTTTAAAGACACAAATCAGATAAGATCTGGTACTGTCACGATACCAATATTTTGGTACTGGTACCAACATACTTCTAGATACTTTTTCAAATAAGAAGAGAATACAGAAAATGGCATTACTGACTTTATTATGTAATCGAAAATCATATCAACATAAACAGTAATTGTAACAACAGTCAAATAAAATGAATTAAACCAGAGCAGTGAGAGCATGGAATATTTTGTTAAAGCTCAAATATGAATCAGTATACTGTATGCCTGAATATTAAAGACATCATGCTTTATGTTGGAAAAAAGTAAATACATTGTTCTATTGAATCTGTTATTACTTGGAAAATTTCATATACATAAAGCAACATGGAATGGAAGAGCACCACATATTCAACAAATTAAAATGGAAATTGGACATTATAGGACTTAAAAACAAAAAGACAATGAAAACAGATAAGTGAAGCCTTTACTATATTTATCCAAATATACTTTTATTTTTCATTGGATGGCATGTATTGTTATTGACATTAACTGTAATATTGTTAAATTGTTGAAAGTTAAATTCACATTACTATGAACATCACTTTATTTATTTTTTTTAATTTTAATAACACACACACAGAGTGAGACATATATATATATATATATATATATATATATATATATATATATATATATATATATATATATATATATATATATATATATATATATATATATATATATATATATATATATATATATATATATATATATATATATATATATATATATATATATATATATCCCTTTGTTGGATTTAACTTGACTGAGAATCTTCAACATATTAATATTTTGTGACACCCCCAACACGTCATGAAATTTTCATCAAGATCCATCCATAACTTTTTGAGTTATCTTGCTAACAGACAGACAGACAAAGACAGATCAGCTGCCAGCCCCCTTCACTGCCCACCAAATTACCCCCCCCCCCCCCTCCACCCACACACACACATATCTTCAGTGATCACCTCCAAAATTTAATCATGTGTTTCTTGTGCCAGCATCACAGCATCAATGTTTCCTGAACATTTCAGCCAAACCTGTCCATACCTTTCTGAGTTGTCTTGCTAACAGACAAATAAACAGACAGATAAATACTCTGCTGTTCCTTGGCAGAGTAACTAGAAAAGCATTCAGAGTGCAGACTCTGCCAACTGTGTTAAATATTTGAATACAATTAAAGGAAACAGTTGTTTTATTTGAAACTGCTGACTGTGTTGAATAGACATATTAATTACATTATGTTCATACTTTTTCATATGCTTTGGAAATTTTATACATTTTTATCAATGTTTTGTGGGGTTTTGTGCTTGTATATTAGAAGAGTTTTGAAATATGTTTTGGATTGTTTTTTTTGTGGATTTTAGCATTTTTTTTCTCTGCATTTTTGTGTGATTCTTAGTGTATTTTTCTGTATTTTGTGGGGAATTTGAGCACAATAAAACCTCGAGACAGAACAGTCGACCGACATAAAATGTTTTAACCATTTACTTTTCACCGGAGCACTTCCATCTTAAAATACCACATTAATGCAAAGCATACATTAGTCAGTCTGAGCTCAGGCATAGTCCAACTTATGACAAACACGTTAAGTGCAGATATATTCTCTTCTTTCTTGAGTCTGTTTGCTTATTACAAATGAAATTAATATAGATTAAAAATGAATCATGATTAATCCAAATTAATCCAAAGCAACCCTGTGATTAATGTGATTAATAACATTAACCATTTGACAGCCCTAGTTAGAAGTCATGAACAGCGTCATACACATGATCAATAATGACGACTCCTTCGCTTCACATTTTCAGCTTAAATCAGAGATCTTAATTCTAACTTATAAAGATGACATTTTTAGCCTTTTATGTCATTTTCTTGAAATAATGAGATAAATGTACCCATTATCATAGATGAGACATTTAGCAAGTAAAACAAATATCACCTACTTCTGATTTTCCCTTGAACATCAAGTTTAAAACTAGAACCACCACCCCATTGTATACATGCAGTCATTGCCCCGAAGACAAAGACAGAATTAATATCACATCTGCAAAGTGAAATAAATGCAGGAGAGCATATATTGCATCTCATTTTACAGACTATGATTCTGATTCATGCTATAATTAGGCAGCTGTTAAATGGTTTATTACTAACAGGGCCTCTGGCATTGCTGCTCAACAGATGTTCAGAAATCATATGTACCAATGATATCACTTGATTCAGATGACTGAGTTGTATGCATGGATGACCACTATACATGAAATAGCATATGTATATAATATTAACTATTATGATACAAATGCAAATATTAGACCCTCACAGGGATCTTAATCATTACCACATCATTGCATTAGAATCTTAAATAGTCCCAATTTGATATGACACTTGAAATTTACCAAAGGGGTCAGAGAATTCAGGCATCCTGATTTGGAAATGCAGAGCAGCCTTTTTTTTTTTTTTTTTTTTTTTACTTATTGAGGGTTTTATGTCTTACACTGAGTTAGACTGATGAGATGAAACAGCATTTTATCCTGGGACTCAGTTAAAAAAAAAAAAAAAAAAAAAGAGCCAGGGTGGAAAACTCCATCACAATTAAATGTATGCACAGCCTTTTTCAGAATTCTGAGCAGGTTTTCCATCGGTGAAATTCCTGATGATCTGAGCTGGGCTGAGCGTGCACTGGGTGCTGATGTGACTAACAGAACACTCCAGCAGTGGAGCGCCTGTCGGGCTGCCGCAGAGGACTCTGGGTAATAAGGCTGCAGATGAGTGCGACCCAAAAAACTAAATGTGAGAGTGGGGATTGGATGAGAGTTTGTCTGTTTATGTTTGTGCATGTCTGTGCATGTGTTGGTGAAAGGAGACAACAGTTTTTAAGCCCAAAGTACACGCTGATACACAACACTGAGATGACCCCATGAGTCCTTACAACATATGAAAATGAAAGAATAGAACACAGTTAAACACAGTGATTAAATATTACAACAAGTGGTGCCAGGTACAACAAACCCTGACACTTACAAATGTTTTATCTCTCATCATTGCAAAAACACATTTTTAGTCACATTGACCTTTGAACTACATTCACCAAAATTTTAAGGGATGTATTCTGGACCACCTAATACCTTTCCTAAAATTTTCATGGAAATTGGTCTTGTAGTTTTTGTGTAAAGTTACTGGTAAACAAACAAACAAACAAACAAACAAAATAAGGAACAAAAACCAATACCCTCGCCTCCCTGACTGTATTTGTAATAAGTCTTATATTTTAATATATTAAAGAGTCAATATGCCTTCTTCCAAACATTTACTATACTACTATTGAGCTCCAGACGTCATGTTATTTTGAGTTGTCAGGACGCCATATTGGCAGTAAACATGACGACCGAAGCTATTTTTTTTTAAAAGTGCCACTGATATTGTGGTAGTCATTCATGGTAGCAACTCCCACAGCTATTGGTCAACTCATGGAAGAAACTCGCAGTCAATTCATGGTAGGTCTAGTTTGACTGACATTTGGCCAGTTGGCTATTTTTTCTCTGTAAGTTGATTAGCATTTATATGACCACCATTGATGACACTAAAAAAGAGTCAGACATAACATTTTGTAAACTGGTTTATAAATACTGGTTAAAATTAGACCTTTTTCATAAGACCGCTACAACAGAAAATGCACGTGTTATGATTAAGCATGGCTGTATTCCAACCACATGTTGCAGGAAACCAGTCCAGGCTACAACATGCACAATGAAAATACCCTGATACTGATATATCTAAATGGAATGCAACCATTATTTGTCTGGGTTTTTTTTCTTTTAAATGTGTAATATTAATGGAATCTGCAGAAATGCTGTATAATACTTACAATGATAATGCTTTTTCATCTGTGTAATCCCCTAAAAATAAGAATCATTATATATATATATATATATATATATATATATATATATATATATATATATATATATATATATATATATATATATATATATATATATATTTATTTATTTATTTATTTATTTATTTTATTTTTTTGTTACCTTGGAATTGACTTTTTATATATACAGGGTGAAAGGGGCGACAAAGAACCCTCTGCTGGAAGACTGTGCCATGTTTTAAAGTACCCTACAAATTATCATTAAAGGATAAAGAACTCTGAAATTGGGCCGGAGATATCAGATAACTGTCGAGCTGATTTATGTGACCACTAGAGGGGCTAGTGAGCCACTCTGCTGGTCTGGAGAAGTCTGATGCCATTGGGCCAAAGTGGCAGGAAGTGAGATGGAATGGAATGAGAACCATTAAGAAACAACTTTTACAGTCAAATAAAGTGTCACAGTGATTAAAAACATAACATGGTGTGCACTTTTAATAGGCCTTGGACCAATATAGTGTAAGATTCTGTTGAAAGTTACTGCCCTATCATTTAGATTATATTGTCTTTGTGTAAATTTGGTGTAGATATTTCAATGCATTCTTCAGATAATTTTAATTAGGTAGTCAAAAATATATGTCCCTATTTGACCTTGAAAAAAGTAAGCCAAGGTCACCTATTTTTAATAGGCTTTTGTTCTACACAAAGATGCATCCACAGTATAAATTTGGTAGCTGATATCTCAATGCATTCTTTGGATAATGCGATTATGTTATTGAATGGACAGACAGACGGCAAAATTATTACAATACCCCTTTGGCCAGACGTTGGGGTGGGGGTGGGGGGGGGGGGGGGTAGAAGCACAACTGTTGTTTTCACCACAGATCACAGCTCTACAAGTAAAACATGAATTTTGGAACAAGTATTTCACAGTATTTCTTTGTTTATGAAGCTTATTGTGATTGTTGCATCCTAAAATGTCTGTTGTTGCATGAGCTTTTCCAAAAAAATTGTGATAAAACTTGTTGATCTTTAGGCCTTTGTTGCAGGAGGAAATCAAAGTTGTGATAAACAGTTGCGATTTTCCCTTTTTGTAATCAAAATTAAGTAATATTTTAAATATTTAGTTTCTGGAAAATTAATTCAAAGTCATTGTGATATGGTCCTCAAAACTACCTTACCGAGATGACAAATAAATGATTATGAGGATTACAAAAATTTTTAAATTCTTTTTTTCCAAATGCACCTTTTGGTTCAAAAGTTAAAGTTCATATGACCTCACAACACTACACGAAGTTATAAAACATAATATAAATGTCTCAGCCAGTCAAAAAAAAACAAAAAACATTACTATTACTCTGTACTGTGTAGTAGAAGCAGTTTCTCCTGACAAAAATAGAACAAAGACACTGAGATATCAAGACAACCTTTCAAATATGGCAAATAAAATGTTACCTGGATGATAAAAATGCAAAATGTTGTTACTAGTTCTATTTGCTTTTAGTCAGCAAATGCAAACTGCCAGCCACGCACATGTTGCTTCATAAAAAACATGAAAAGGTGGAAGGAGCAGCTCAAGACGTCACAAATGATTGGTCACATTTTGCAGGAAAGTCGTGGTGATTGGTTAAAATTGCAACATTGTGCTGAATTTATGGGGATTGGCTGAATTTGCATTGAAGTGGCAAATCACAACATAGTAAAATCCTGGAGGGTCTGATTATATGGTATTAAATGTTTACTGATTTGTGGCTTTCTTCCTGTTTACTAAGCTAAGCTATCACTTATAATGTAAACTATCAGCTAGCACTTGGACTTGGTATTTATTAGGTATGTGATACTGTCAGTGGGTACATAATGTGAATTATTTGGTGGTTTTGCTAGCTCTAACATTGTTCAGCTGTTGAGGGTTTAGAACACAAGTGTCAAACATAAGGCCCGAGGGCCAAATCTGGCCTGCCAAAGGGCCTTAATGTGTCCCATAGGATGATTAACAATGAAGATATGATGTGTAAAAATTATTTTAAAGCAGGGTCTACATACATAATAAGATCTCAATTGGATTAGACCACTAAAATATGACTATAATTAGCTATAAGTAATGAAAGCTGCAGATTTTAATGTTTTAAAAAAAAAAAGGCAAATTATATTAAAATACGTATATTAACAAACAAAGGTGAACAAATATGAACCACCTGAAATATGTGAAGAGAAGCGTTATTTTAGAAATATTCTGCTTGTTACTAAATGCCTTGTGTATTTGTAATTTAAATGTAAGTTGTTCTGCACATGTGCAAATGAAAACTAATAGACTTTCACTTGTTTTTCTGAAGACATGTCAAGTTGTTGATGTTATTCACATTTTGAAGGTAACATTATATATTTAAACGTTATCATAATGTAATTTGACTCTTTTCACTCTTATTATTTTACTGGCCTGGCCCTTTTGAGATCATATTGGGCTGAATGTGACCCCTGAAGTAAAATGAGTGTGACAACCCTGGTTTAGAATATTGATGCTACATATAACCCCTGTAGTTTCAAAAAGCAAAACATTCCATAATAGTATATTGTAATTCAAGTGGTGTGAGAGGACATGAATTGTCTGCATCTACCACTTTCTTTTGTTTTCAGGCCATTGAAAATCTGGGGGGGGGGCCATGCAGCTGTAATTATGAATCACTATTGAAACCATCACACATGACCTACTGCTCTACTTAGTGTCTGTACATGTATCCTTAGAATGGTGACTTCACTTTTCCATAACAGCATGAAATGGTGTCAGTGTGATTTACAATCATGGGGAAAAGGTTTTTGGACAGCTATAAAATTTCACATCATCTCAATTATTATAAATATTATTATTATAATATACTAAATATTGGTGTAAAACTATTTGTGTGTGTGTGTGCTGCATCAAACAGACAGTGACAAAAGGATTTCTCTGTTTCTTGTTGGCATGAAAAAAATAACACAACTAAATTCTTGTCAGTTTCAATACGTCAAGCCATGGATGTGTTTCTTTATCTTGCCCCCGGGTCACATGTTTGACACCTGTGCCCTAAACAAACATCACACACTGAACCTTTAAAATGTCAAAATGTGAATTTTACACAAAAGATGTAATATTGCCCCTTTTCTTTTTTTTTTTTTTTTTTTTTTTTTTTAACAATCTTTTTTCGTTCTCCTTTCTGGAAAGTCAGGACAGAGGCTATATACTGGCTAGGACGTGCGTGGAGCCTGTAACCTGGGTTAAAGTGTCCTCCATCTGGATACACCTCTCAACCTCATCCCCTCTCTAAGCATAGATGATGGATGGTCCTGCATCAAGGTCAGGACAGAGGTTGTGTGCCCATATTAACTACCCTCTTCCACTGATAGACTGTCAGACCCTTTGCGTCAAGAACCCTCCCATTGGCCCTGATGTAAACAACAGCAGCAACACAGAGGCAGGGGTGGAGTGGGGGAGGGGGTGGGGGTTGGTACTAAACCAAAGACGTGCATGATGTGGACAAATTATAACACAGTCGTTTTCCTGGAAGTTAGATCTGAGTAAAACATTTTTGTTTATTTGTCATAACCTGTCTTTTATGGTGTTTTAGTGCCGCTTAATGTGATCAGGCTGCATTCCCCTAAAACAGGAAATGAGAACAAGTTGATGAAGGTTGAGGACTACAGAGGTTTGACTCATGGCATTTCATTCTTCACAGAGTCATAAAGTAGAGTTTAGACGGGAGATCAACTGGATTTGATTTCAAAGTTGTCATAGTCTGTAAGATTTGGTTTTGAAAGCAAATATTTGATCCAATTTTGACCAGCAGCTTGTGATGACGCAAATAGATATGCACCAGTGATGAGCGGGTCGATGTATAAATGACCCGCAATGGACCGCTATTTTAACTAACCTGCCCGCAACTCAGATAGCAAGAAATATATTTGAAAAGGACAGACCCGACCCGCTTCTTGACCCACGTTTTTAAAAAGTGGTCAATGGTCTTTATGAACATCACATGACCGTACTCACTTACCTGCATTTATTTCTATGTTAAAATCTGATGTCATTGCTTGTAAGTTAAACTGTTGAGAAAATATGTTTGTCCTTCTTCATCATTCAAAAGTTATCAATGCGCAGCACCTAAACCAGGGGTCGACAACCTGTAATACCCAAAGAGACATTTGACATTTGAATCCATGGAAAAGAAAACACTGGGAGATACCCATCATCTTTAAAAATGTCAGCGAATGTGTCCCAAACCTTACTTTTTTTTGTTTGTATGTTTCTGGAGATTGACTTTCTCTCTTGCTCCCTCTCTACTGTAGAATACTTCCGACATTGAACGTCACCAGAGGTGGAAAAACTACTGAAAAAATGTCATTGAGTAAAAGCATGGGTGTCACACTCATGGGGGATGGGGGTGTACAACCACTTCTTCAACCAGATGACCCCCCCCACACACACACACACTTTTTCCTGAGGTTATATGTTGTAGTGTTCCACTGGATCCAGGAAATGGACGGAGAGTTGGTCTCACCTACTTTTTATTGCAGGATAAACGGTTACTGTCGGTCGCAATCACGCCAAACGAACAGCAATAACATTGCAGAGTCGTTACCATATCTATAGTTTAAACTGGTTACCTCCCCTTGCGGTACATTAGCATAAGGAAATGAAGCACACCTCAGGTCTCAGGTGAAATTAAACAGCTCTTTTTTGCAGTGTTAGCAAACAGTCATCAACCAGTAAGTAATGAGAAATTTTGTTGTTGTTAAACTAAGTTAAACTAAGACATATACCCTAAGCTAATTTGCTGACAGTAGGAGGAGCACTTCTGGATATTTTGAGTAGGGGTAGGGAGGGGCAGGTTTTCATTCTTATTGAATTTGTGTCAAAAGTTTTGTTCTTCGAATAAATGTTGGTTTTATTTTCAGCCATATATTACTTTTTTAATATAAAAATTTAACCATTAATGGATAATTTTTGGTTAATTTTCCTGATTCACAAAATTTTTCGCCACAACCTAGAACACCCCTCCATTTTAAATGGCTGTGACACCCTGAGTAAAAGTATCTTTTCTTTGTGTAAGATCTACTCAGAGTAAAAGTAAAAGTACATATTTAAAAATGTACTTGAATGCAAGTAGCTCCTCTAAGTTGGGCCAAGGGTTTTTTGGGATTTCCTCTCCAGAATTTGGGTCCTCTCTGGACCCCCCCCCCCATATCCACATCTTCAGCTGTATGTAGCAAGTCAAGGTCACGCAATTGACATTCAGAGACACAGTGGTTTTCTTTCTGAATTTTTTTTTTAACTATCAATATTGTACTCAGTAACATGAGGGATTTCAAATGTAGTGAAGTAAAATACTTGGGTCAAAATGTAACTGAGTAAAAGCAAAAATTACACATTTCAAAAACTACTCTAAAAAGTAGTTACAGTAATGTGAGTCACCTTCATGGAAATTCAGTTAAAGCATTTTTACCAGGTTATTTTAATGTTTATCTCAAATGACCCGACCGACCGCAACCCGAATACCAGTAAAAATATTTTTCAATGACCCACAACTGCTGGTGACCGCTGACTTCAGGTCAGCCTGTGCATCACTGATATGCACCTATAACCTGTCCGTCCATGGGGGGATCTCTCCTTCACTGTGGTTCCTCTTTCCCACTGGGTTTTTGGAGTTTTTCCTCTCTGAGAAGGAGGATCTAAGAACAGAGGAGGCTTGGGACATTAATCTGTTTCTTTCATTTGTTGTTTATATGACTATTGTAAAGTCTAATGAAACAACCTTGTTGTGATTTGGGGCTCTACAAACATACATGTGCATGATCCTTGTCATGGATAAATATAAGCTCTGAAATTAAACTACTCTGAACTATTTTTGTTCGTATCATTATAATTGTCCTTTAGTTGAACAAACTCAACTAAACTAGGGGTATGACAAGAATGTTTCAGTGACTGTATTTTTAGTACATTTTTCTCTTTTTAGTGCATTTTACTGTATACTTTTAGTACATTTTTAAAAGTTTATTTAGAGTGATTTTTTCTCTTTTTAGTGTATTTTTCTTTATTTAGAGAGCATTTTACTGTATTTTTAGTGCATTTTTTCTTTATTTAGGATTAATTTTAATTAAAAAATTTTTTTGTGCATTTTGGTACATTCTTCTTCATGTAGAGTGCAATTTAAGGTAATCGATATCCTCAATTATTAAAAAAAATAAATAAATTTCCAGAACTTAAAATTTAGATGCTTATTAAAGTATACTTAAATTAAAACATTACTTATTAACTTAGTATTCTAGGTTCTGTCAGTCCAACTAGGAGACTAACTCAGGGTTCAGTGTCTTTGTCCAAGGACACTTGGACATGTGGACAGGACATGGGACCACTGACCCACTCTACCAACTGAACCACAGCTACCCCTGAATAAAAACAGTTCACTGTATTTTTAAGTGCATTTTTCTCTTTCCAGTACATTTTGCTGTATTTTAGTGCATTTTTTAAAAAAAATTTTTTTTACAGTTAATTTGACTGTATTTTGAATGCATTTTACTTTATTTTCCAACTACCTGTCTGGCAGATTGCTTATTTTCACATTATAAAACAAACAGGTGTCTTCGCTGGTCTTTAATTAACTGGTCTTTTTTAAAAATAATATTTTGTATGTATCCTAATGTAATCCTAAAGACAAATGTAACTCTCGGCGCCCCTTCACTTACAAAAAAAAAAAAAAGAGAGATTTTGACCCGTTGTTACAGTATACAAGCTTAAACAGAAGAGTGATATGGCTTTGCCTGTGGAGCACCTCTGTCTTCATGCTTCGCTGCCTGCTTTAAAAGAAAGAGTGTTGCTCTGTTCCTCACTGAGGTCTTTGGAAGGTGAGCGATAATTGCTGAGGGAGGATTTAGCCTGACGATGGAACAAAGCACCTCTTTTGTTTTACTGAGGTAACTTTTATACTCAGCGATGGAGCAATACTTTAGACATGGACTTAAGACATGAATATAGCATGTGGCATGGTGTTAGCGTGTTAGAGACAGACACCAGACTGACTGACAGGCAGAGGCGGAGGCTGATTTGTACATGTAGGCTACATTACAAGACTCCATGCTGTTCCTGACTCATTAGCTGTAGCATTGAGCCTGCAGTAATGACATCATTGTGGCAGTTTGGGCTTTAAAATCTGACCACAGAGAAAGAAAACTATGATACTCCGTCTTAAAAAGGATTCTTTCATCGTGACTTCATTATGTGGTCAACTTCTCAGGAAACCCCAAACAGGTCTTCTCCCATTGTTTCACTCATAAAACAATTCTTGGACAGACTATTAGAGTAAAGATACAGACAGAAATAAATTCAGACATTAGATTTTTGGCCTTTGAGAGGAAAACAAAGCTTGTACAATGGTTAACTGTAGTAATATGCTAGTGAAATATCTAAAATATACAAAGTAATTCACAAAATTTAGAAGAAACAGATACATAGAAGACTTTTGCATGTAAAATTGTTGGGGGGGGGGGCAATGAGCAAAAAAAGCATGAAACAAAAAAGAAAAAAAAAACAATGTAGGATGTAAAACACTGGGAGGGATGACTAAACATTATCTTTTCCTGGTACTACATCAACATGTCTGAGTGTTGATCTGTCAGAGCCTGACAAAGAACTTGGCTGTGCTTCGTTGTCAGGTCTTTCAACACCCCTCCAGAGCCTCCTCAGCCCTGACCAGCATTGTTGGTGGAGAAGAAAGCTATCAGAGGATCTGCACAAGATTAGGGTTGCCAACTGTTCCCTCTGTGGCTTCCTGTTTTGCCGCAGGAATTCTTTTGGCGGGTGCAAAAAAAAAAAAAAAAAAAGCACATAACTGCACAAATGTGAACGTGTTAACCCTTTCCTCTCAACACAATCCTTATCAGATCCAAATAACGTTGAAAAGTGCTTATGTTGGTTAAACACTTGGGATTTTAATATAGGAAATTTATCAGAGATGTGAAATATAGGTTCATTGTGCATTATTTAAGGGTTAAATCTAACTTAATATGCTATTTATGATTATGGTTGGATTATTGTTTAGTCATACAAAAATAAAATGTATCCACTGATTTTCATTAGCTCTGTATATACCATCTACAGGTGGAGCGGCTCACCTTTAATAGTCTGCATATTGCACCTCCATGCTTCTACAGAACTGACTTCCTCTTACCACACTTTCCATTTTATGTTAATGTGTGGATCAAATTTAACTAAAAATTCAGGATCGGATAAACAAACACTGACTCTTAACAATCAGTAGGTTTACATACACAATGAAAGTGAGTTATTGGCAGTAATTGAGGTAAGGACTTAACAGGAGTTACTGAGAAATCTGAGTATATATGTGTGGAAATAGAATTCAATTATCCTATTGAGTGAAGTAAGTTTGACTCCCAACCACTAGATGGCACTAGATGCCCTTTCATGTTGGCATTCTTCTGGTTGGTGCCATAGATGAATAAAGATTCATAAACAACGTGGCAGATTTGAAGCAGATGTAGTAGAAGGAGGACAATAACACAGCATAAAGACATTTGTTATTACTATGTAATTACATAAAAATGACCATAGAATTATGTACCACATTATTAGCGAGCTATAATGTAAAGTGTTACCAGCTGTTTTATCTGTACATTACTTACTTTATGAACATTGATCATTTTTTCTTTACAAAAGTCATTTTTGCCCTTTTTTATATATATATAAAGATAGATGAACCTGTCAGGGTTTCATACTTTTCCAAGCTTCTATATCAAGACACAGAAAACAGTAGAATCACATCGCAGCCATGTCTGAGAAAATCTGTAATTACAGCTGCCAATCACATATTAAAGGGTCAATGCACATTTTTTACGTAATGGACTTTGTTGAATTTTTACTCTGTCACTGTAAAAACATATCCGGCTCTGTAGGTTTAAGGCAGGCATGTCCACACCGGTGTGGCTGCAGGTTTTTGTTTTGTTACAACAGACTGGACTCAGTTAATCAATTGATCTGAGTCATCAGAGAGTCGATTGGTCAAACTGTGTACTCTTGGTTACTCTGGTATGTATACCTGCTCTTTATTTTTTTGCTGCTGAAACTATGAAATTTCCACAAGGTTGAATGAATAAACTAGCATAGGATCTAGCCTGTCCCCAGTGGCCGCAAATGGTATTTCCTATGGGGGAAAGTCTAGAAAGTCTAGGCGAATTTGTGGGCGGGATAACCACTGTCTGTCAAGTTTTCTCTTTACACAACGCCACGCCATTGGATGGGTAACCAGTCAGAGCCAACCAATCAGAGCGATGAACATGGATTTCATAGACAGCGTCACCGGAAGAACACACCAGAATGTAGTCTCAAAACGAGTGCAGCAGCTTAGCTAGGACATATATATATATATATATATATATATATATATATATATATATATATATATATATATATATATATATATATATATATATATATAGTAATATGTTTTTATTCACACATTACTTAGATCTTTTTTATTACCTATTTGTTATTATTATTATTATTATTATTATTATTATTATTATTATTATTATTATTATTATTATTATTATTATTATTATTATTATTATTATTATTATTATTATTATTATTATTATTATTATTATTATTGTTGTTATTATTATTATTATTATTAATAATAATAATAAGAATAATAACAATAATAATTGTTTCGTCTCGTCATCTGTACCTGCTTTATCCTCAGTAGGGTTGCGGGGTTCACTGGGGGCCTAATCCAGCTACAATGAGTGAAGGCGGGGTACACCCTGTATGAGTCTCCAGTTCATCTCAGGGCTGAACATATATAGACAAACAATTACTCTCACATTCACACCTATGGAAAATTTAGATTAACCAATTAACCTATTAGTGCACTGATAGGTTATTATAGGAAATTAATAATAAGTGATTTATTTTCATAATCTATTGAATTTTTGTTGTCCTGACTGAAAGGAGCATCTTAACTATCCTTGTACATTGTTGTATGATGACAATACTGTCCAGTCTATCTATCTGTCTGTCTGTCTGTCTATTCTATCCTTGCCCCACTTTCCCCTCCCTTTTAACCCCAACCTTTTCCCATCATTTCTTTGACCCCCCCCCCCCCCCCGTTTTTCCCCAATCCCATTTCCTTCATTTTCCCTCCTTGTTTCCCCCCTTATACATCTCCTCCTCCTTTTATCCTTTCCCTCCATCTAAATTGCAAATGGCAGCAGTGCCGACTGCCAGAGGAGCTCCTCAATGTCATTAGAACTGACCCTGTGGATTAACCAGAGGAGAAAGGCAGTGTGTAGAAACTACAGATCAATAACATACCTTATCCTTTGGGTTCTTTTACTTCAGTTTAGATTTAGATCTAACTCACTGAAATATCTACTCTATTCCTGTAAACAATGAGGTTACAACGGGTAACACTGTATATATAGACATGATTATTCAAAAACTGAGAAGGGTTGAGAGGGATAAAACAATGACAGTATTGTTTCAGCGCTGCATATCCACTCTTGCACCGTCTCCCACATTTCCCAGCTATTATTGCATTTAAAGTGACTTAAACAGCAGCTTCAGGGAAGATAATAGAGCTATTACAGAATGATGGAGAATGCCAGATGAATCATGTTTTAAAATCTCTAACCATAATACCGACATGAGCTGCGCAAAATTTGACATAGAAAAGGAATGTAGGTGACATGAGGACAGAGCAAGATAATAGTCTGTAGTTATAGGATATCTTTGAGATAAAGAGACTGTTAGAGAGATGGATGTGTGTATGTGTGTGTGCAGTCGTCATACTGTGGGTGGTCAGTTTACCGAGTTGGCACGAAAAGTTAAGGGACAATGAACTCAACTAAACCCGATAGGAGTCCTTATCAGAGACACTAAAGTCAAAGCTTAATATAAATGCACCTACAACACACACTCTGCATGTCCATCATGTCAATCAGCACCAAAAACATCCTCAAGGTTGGACTTTTTTTTATTTGACTTGGTAAGAAAATGTGAGGGGGGGGGGTCTCAGATTGCAACAAACAACATTTATGAGTAATTTTTTACCCATAAGACCCGGTGCTACTTTTGTGTCAGTTCTCAAATGAATTTATCTAGCATATGCATATGCATATCTATGCATACTGATCACTACAGTGGACAGTTATTCTACAGTTGTTCTCTTGGGTTTTGTTGTTTTAGTTCCATATCATTATTGTAACTTGGCTGTTGTTAATACCTGATCTGCATTAATATGTGTATGTGTAAATCAATTGCTTGTTGTTATTAAAATTGTAATTAACAGTCTTCTTAAACAAAACTGCATTAAAAATGTGGACATTTTTGTAACCCCATGAAAAATAGGGTTATTAAAAAGATTTCAATGACATTGCTTTTTTATGGTTAAAGAGGAATAAAAACACTTGGGAAAAAAAAAAAAAATTGACTAAGGTTTTCATAAGTCATACACCAAAGGGTTAATATTATTATTGCCCATCTGTCTGTTTGTCAGCAACCCCACCCCACACACACACACACACACAATTTCCAGGAAATTTTCGGAAAAGGCACGAGGTGGTCCAGAATAGACGCCATTAAATTTTGGAGAATGTAGGTCAAAGGTCAAGGTTTCGGCCACCGCAAAACTGTATTTTCACAATGATAAAAGATAGGATAAATCAGGAATGTCTTTTTCCTGTATACTCACTTTTACATATAGCTTCTTTTAAAACCCATAGTCTCCCATTTTGTCCATTAAGAGCTATGTTATTCTCTGCATTTTGTATTTTTCACTGTAAATCAGATATTTTCTTATATTTAATTTCCCACATTTAATTTAGATGTTCATGAAAACTCAGTGTTAATTAAAAGATTGTTATATCAAAACAGAGAAAAGTGTGTAAAGTGTCATTTTTCAGCAGGTATCTCATAACCTGAACATAAACCAAATGTGTAATAATATTAGAAGAGGAAAATATATTAGCCTATACTCTTTTCGGTTGTGTTTTTAGGTGAAAATCAGGTATTTCTCTATATTTAATTCACTGACCATGTAGATGTTCATAAAAGCTCAGATTACAGTTGAAGGTTATATCAGAAACAGAGAAAAGTGACTTTTTCAGCAAAGATATCATTAACTAAACACAAAACCAAGTGTCTCTATCCAATATAATGTGTCAAACTCCATGGGTTTTTGTGGTGAAACAATGTTGTAGAAGGTGACAGTGTTTTCAAGTTACCTACAAAGCATCTGAATGTGCAAATGAGTCATAGTTGATGACCATGAAAAAAATGACAAACTGTTTTTCAATATAATCATTTACACGCATTGATGGAATTTAATGAATCAATAGGTATTAAATGTTTTATATCAGTAGATGCTTTTGGTCGATGAGTGGATATTTGCGTCTTTATGAGTCAAATACATCAGAGTGAAACTTCTGGAAGACAACTGGACATTTAGATATCATAGAATGGTACTTTATACTGGGATCCCTATTTGTTTTGATCTGTTTATAAGGGTTAATGTTGACTGTTTAAGTGGCTAATGGACAGTTACTTTAAATCAGTGTTTCCCAACTACTGTGCTGTGGTACATAAGTTAAGGTGCCTGTGGCTCAGTTGGTAGAGTGGGTCGTCCAATTACTGAGAGGTTGGCGGTTTGCGTCCCGGCTCTGGCTGTCTTTGGGCAAGACACTGAACCCTGACTGAGGCTCCCAGTAGGACTGACAGAACCTTAGAAACCTACTGGTGTATGAGTGTGTGTGTGAATGGGTGAATGTGAAGCTAATGTAAGTACCATGAAGGTGGAAAAGCGTTATATAAGTGCAGACCATTTATAAGGGAGCCATGAGAAATCAACAGGTGTGCCATTGAAAATTATCCAATTTTACCTGATTAGTGCTTGAAGTATGTGGCGTGATATAGATATATATGACCACACATGCCAATGATCCACTCTATGACAACAGTATCCCTTTGCAAAGTGAAAATGAATCCGAACCAACTCTGATGCGGTACATTCTGTTGATAAAGCCCAGGGTTCTAGCTGCTGGGGGGGGGGGGGTTCAGTGACGCACCCCTCTCAGCTTTCTTGTTCCAAATGTCCATGTCTTTCTTAAATTTCTGCAAAAATAGCAGCTTTGTGTTCAAATAAACAAGCCTAGGTTTAAGACAAGATTTGCATATTTTATTTCAGCAAATATACTTTTTGTGACATTTTGTTTGGTGCTGTGCTTTGTGAATTTTCTCATGTAAAATATGTGCCACGGCTTAAAAATGTTGGGCATTACGGCTTTAAATAACACTGGTCTACAAGTTAAATGCTTCCGGAATAAAACTAATTACATTTTTTACCACATGTGTGACTGATAAAGAAAACTCAACTCTTAAATACTGGTTGGCTCAAGTTTCCAAGATAAGTCGTGGGTCAAAATGTGACATTTGTAGAATTAACAAGAGAATAGGTTTTAGTCTAAAGGAATATTGGTCTCAAATCTACCAGATTTATTTCAAAACACTGTCTGCACATTATGATCCATTCACTTTACATGTTGTTTCTAGTGGAATATTTACAAATCTATTGTATACATGTACATATTACACATATACGATTTAACTCATACTCTTATATATTAAAAACCTGAACTAACTAGCACTTGTGTTATGTGTTTTCTGATTAATCTGACTAAATTGTGTACAATTCAATACATTTCATGTTTGAAGCAGTTATTTTCTAAATTATTGAGCAGTGTAACTGATCATTAAAGATGGAAGGTAAAGGCAGTTTTGGCTTTTGACCTGTCAGTGTTCTGTATATGAAAAGCCTGAAGAGCAAAAAAAAAAAAAAAAAAAAAAAAAGCATAAAATAACAACTATATTTTACAAACACTTTCCGTAGCCATGGTATGGGTGTAATAGAAATAATCTGGTGAAATGTTAACCCTATTTTACTATTTCTCCAAATTTAGTGGATGAAATGTTTCATGACAGTGTGTAGTTGTAATACTCCTATTTATCCACTGACAGTAAATGCTGTAAACACTTGTCTTTGTGGCAGAGAGATGATTAAAATCACATCTTTTGACAGCTGTCTGGGAGCTAAGTATTATGTCAACACAGTCCGCCAAAACTAAGTCTGGTACAGGAAGAGAAGCATGGCCTCCGCACATGTGTGTCATCCAAACCACAGTTTCTGACAGGTCATTTGTACAACATGTTGTGTCGCATTACACTCAAACAGAAGCCTCCTACAGGAAAACCCCACCAGATCTCAGACTTTTTATTTGGATGATATAACAATGTATGAAAAGATATATAGTTAAGTTAACTTGTGCCAAGAGTTTTTATATGCCTCTTTATGCCGTCAGTTTTAATGGGTAATTATCAGCCCTTTATAGCTGTATTGTGTATCATAAACCTAAAGGGCAGTTACATCACTTGTTATTAAAACACAGCAGATGATAATGTTTGAATCCACTTGAGCAGTATGTCACAAGAGTACTTAAAATAATTTATTACTGGAGAAAAATATGACATTTGGGCAATCAAGAGGCCTACTGCCAGTATTGTATTCTATATCATGGGTCGTGAAAACCACCGTTAAGTCTTTAGTGCCATCTAGTGGTTGAATAATCAACCACTAGACCACTACTCTTATAATGAACTCCATTAACCTCTCGTCATGAGTAACAACACAATTGCTACTTCAATAAATACTCAAACAAATATTTCTGAACACTTCAAACTATTTTCCCAATTTCAAGGCCTACCTCAAAACTCATGTTCAATAGATGTTTTAAATATAATCCATTCATTACCAGAACTGCTGCAATTATTTTATTTTTTATATTTATTGTACAGGATCTCCATCATTCCAGTGACCTTCTGGAGGATAGAATGGTTTGAAACTTAATGAATATTTATCCACTAATTGTTATATTTGTATATAATCCTGCATCATCATCATCATCATTATTATTATTATTTAGGCCTGAGCCACAACACTTAACACAAGGCCTATTGAGTCTGCAGTGACTGAACAAGGATGAAATATGCCAGGGACGACTCTCACCACTCTCACTCACACATACACACACACAGCCTTTTCTGAGCATTTGGGGGTGGGGGTGGGGGTGCTATTTTCTTCCTGCTTGGATTAATTTTTCTCAGTCCTTTGAGCTCAAATGTAACCCCTGAACATGCATAAAATCAATACCACTGTGTGTCTGTGTGTTTTTATCAACAAATGCCAAAAACAGTGCAAATGGTATAGGAAGCCCCTAAAGCTCTTCTGGGGTAACATCTGACTGAACGAACGTAGGTTACTGGGTAATGATATATTACTGTGGTTAAAGATGTTAAATGGTACACAGGAGGTTGTTGGTGGAAGCTAATATTGGGGCAATTACTTTCTTTGATTTGGATTAAAACTGAACTCAATCAGAAATTCAATCTGTTTAGAACTGAGGGAAGAGAAGTGATTTTAGTGACAGACTGGAAAAATAAACAAAGTTGTAAAGAAATTGTTTACAAAGGCAAATTTTGACAAAGTGATAAGTTTTGTGTAAATCTAATAATAATAATAATAATACGCTGAATCATGGTTTTTGTTGTTGTATTTTAGTGAACTCTTCTTTGGCTGTTGGGCCCAATGAGGTCAAAATTGGTGAACACTATCTAGACAACTTGGACATCAAAACTTATCCAAATTTTTTGGAAAAGTTGCATCGTTTTCATGCTATGATGTTGCAAATGTTGTGATGTTTTTGGTACAAATTACCACTACAAATATTGCTTCAGCTTGGACATACAAACACAAATTTGGCTGAATTTTCACTGTACTGAGACGTCTGTCTCCTATTGTGCAAAAGGGTACATATCCTTCCACTGTAGAAACTTGCCTGGGAGTTGGACACTTGCAGCTCCTGCAATATGTACAAAAAATGATACGATTCATTAATAATAATATTGATAACAAATTTAGTTTTAAATCTTCCATTGTGGCCCAAGTTCTTTTTTTGCAAGTTGTTCACCAAGAAACACATTACATTTGACTCAATCCCCTTTCCTGAATATTATCAGATGACTGATTGGCAAGGCTTTCCTATTTTTTTTAGTTGTTTTTTTGTTTTTTTTTGACAGTCATTCATCACACAGACACGGTTTCAACTTTTTGTGCCTGTAGGGGGAGCACTGACACTACATTTAAATCTGCCAGTTGCCATCAATGCAACGGGCGCATGGGAGTCTATCTGGGCTCCCGGACTATATGTTTAATATCTCTTTATTATCATTTTTTACATATTTGGACTGGGCTAGAGTGGGCTGGGCTTCACACACACGCATGCGCACTCTGCACCGCTCTGTTGTGTTGTCTTTCCGGTAAAATATTTCTTCGCCTCTGACACAGGTTTTCTTACAGTGAGGAAACTTTTATTAATATAAAAGTAAAGTATAGTTGTTACTGAAGCTGCTGTTAACCATGTTCGAATCTACCTTCAATAATTTCTGTATCAATTTAAACTCGTTAAATGAGAGGAACACAGTGTCCAGTGGGGACATTCTAACTGGAAACATCTCCTTCCAACTCAATAAAGAAACTAAGATATCTGCAATAACGATGCGTCTAACCGGAAAGGCTCGCGTGCACTGGTCTACAGGTGGAGGGAAGAACCGGAAGCATTTTTCAGCCAAAGTGAAGTATTTCGACTTAACAAGTGTCATACTGAGAGAAGACGGTAGTGTGTGAATTCACTAGTATCTTATGGGGACACGCAGAAACTCTACAAGTAATGTTATGGGGAGTAACTGAGTTTGTTTTTTTGTTTCCCTTCCAGTTCTTCGTGGGCCAACACGTCTAGAGCCTGGAACTCATACATATCCGTTCACATGTCAGATCCCCCAGGGGTGTGTATGAGATTACACACACACACACACACACACACACACACACACACACACACACACACACACACACACACACACACACACAGACAAGTGGTTAAATGTGGTTCTAGAAACTTCTTTAATGTGGTCTAAAAGTAAACTGGTCCCAACAAACCAAATGTGCTGCAAAAAGTATGTTAGTGTGTGACCGTCGAACAGAGGAACAAAAAAAACACCAACAGATTTACAACAGATTAATTTGTTGATGGTTAAACGAACTGATAATTTTTTTGAGGAAATACATCTGACTGGCACTATCTATTATTATTATTATTATTATTATTATTATTATTATTATTATTATTATTATTATTATTATTATTATTATTATTATTACTGCTTCTTTCAGTTGTAGTAAATATTTGAGGGCTTTATCTTGAGCTTTGGTAAACCACTTACTGCGTTTTATTGAGCAAATAATACATTTAGTTTGCATTTGAATTTAATGCTTGCTCATCTGTGACACCACCACTTCTATACCTATTTTCTTGACTACAATCTCTCATGACAAATACCCAACTGTGATTTCTGCATTTATTGTATACAGAAATAAAGTCCATTTTAATGACTTGGTATACATGTATGGTTGCAAAGAAAAGCCTAATCTCATGTCCAAATGAGTCATTTTGCATAGAGTCATTTTTTCTGTGATGGATGGAGGCAACTTCCATAGAGAAAATGTGATAGTTGCTAAGCAACCAAGACATTATCTGATCAGCCAATTTGATCATGTATGGGTGGTGTAAGCTACTTTGAAATTATCATATTTTCCGTGCCCTCAGTGTGTTTTATATGAAAAATATTTTAAATCAAAACACAGACATTTTAGGTAGGATAAGGTGGTGAGGTGAGGATAAACTGGGTTCAGAAGAATGAATGAATGAATGCATTTTGATACAGACACGTCTTACACATGTAGATTTAATGTAGATTTTTAAAAAGTCAATGTGTCTGTTCCTGTGTTAAATGTCCATTGGAAATATAAACACACTCAAATAAATACCATATCAATCAATCAAAACATTTTTGTATAGTGCCACATTATAGCAAAACGTATGACACTTTACATATAGAGCTGGGCTAAACCAGATTCTTACGCCAATTTACAGAAACCAACAGAATCGTCTAGGAGTAAATAGTCTGGAGCAGAGCCAGGCTCTGGGGGATGGTCATCTGCCTTGACCAGTTGGGGTTAAAGACAAAGGGTGAAAGGAAAAGAGAGAGATTGTGTGAAATGAAAAAGGGGGAGTAACATAGATACACAGCAAACTGACATATAACTTAAATCGCGTATCGCTGTTCCTTGTTACACCAATAGAAGTTAAAGGAAGCAAAAGGTGGACAGATCTACCTGCACATCATTGACAATGCTGAAAATCTCTGTATAACAGAAGATGAAGAACACTGTTCACTCCCACACACAGTGGGACACCAGTCATTTTTGTTGTCACATGCTTTATACTCATTCTAAAAAGGAAATAAGTGGTTTGGTATTTATGAATACCAAACCACAACTACAGTGGTACCTCTAATCTCTGAACACGAAAGAAAATCAAATTTACGAAACAAAACCACAGAGATATAAATACAATGTACATTACTGTGTGTACTGTACGTAACTACGTAATGTATGTAAATACGCCATGATGCTTTTCGTCAGCCTTTGACCCTCATTCATCACAGAGTTCTAACCATACACATGTAAAGGAGTAAAGGACAGAGCGACTGCTGCCCCGCGAGACCCCCCCAAGTGCGCCCACCCAAACTCCACTACAGCACGCACCCACCACCCATCACTAGCAAAGAAACTGACTCCCAGTGCGAACGAAAAGAAGAAGCGGGCTGCGCCACCAACAGAAGTGAAGCAGGAAACGACAAAAAAAAAAGGAGAAGGCAGCCAGCACGAGTAAAAGACATGTCGACGAAACCCCATGAACCCCACAAACCCTCCGAACCCATGGAAAAAACACCCCGTCAAAGTAATCGTCTTGACACCCACCAAATGTCCATCAACAAACACCGCTGAAGGTGAAAGTGGCATTTAAAACAACCACAACGGTATGGAAATGACCCACATGTCTGGTTCATTTTAATGGTTTAATGTTCAGTCAGTGTAGACACATTTCTCCACTGAGACCAATAAATTAAATCTAAATCTACATTTTCTTTTAGTTTTAACACATATTTCATACAAAATTGGTAAATTTGTATAATTTTTAAAGGGTTTGAGGGGTAATATTTGGGGCATTGGAATGAATCAGACCTTTTACATGTAAAATGCGTCTCTATTTACGAAAAATTTACTGTATGAAACCAGTTCTGGGACAAATTAATTTCATAAGTAGAGGTGCCACTATAGTTCCATATATCTGAGATACTCTAGAGTCATTTCTTGAATATTTCTATTAAATTTACAGACTTTTTGCTTGTGGTTTGCATCCTTACCTTATTACAGTATCATGCCTTAATTTTTTTAAACAGAAATTTCCCAACCAGCGTCCAGGGGGTTCATGGAAAAATAGACTATGTCATCACAGTGGGCATTAGCAGACCATGGCATTTTACCAAGGACTTTTTAACTGAGCTGAATTTTGTCAACCATATTAATACCAACGAGCCAGAGCTGTGGGTAAGTGAACATTATATCAATGACAAACATGTCCTGCCAGGAGACAGTATACTAATAAGTGCAAATATTTGCTACTTTTGTTTGTTACTGAGAGACTGAAACATCCAACCTTTGCATTTAGACGTGCTAAGTCATGGTAATAAGCCAATAATGTGTTGATTTATTTTTTTCAGGCTCCTCTTTCAGGGCACAATAGTACAACTCTGTGCTGCCTGTGGTGCACCACAGGTCCCATCGAATTCAGAGCCACTATAGAAAAGAAAGCCTTCATGCCTGGTATTAGTTCTACCCATATAAATAGTCAGAAAAATATATCTAATGAATAAGTATGAAACCTGATGACTGGAAGTCTCTGTAAAAATAATGTGACCTGTCCACATCGTGTCCTTGCCTTAATCCAGGTGAGACTGTGAAGATGATTTGGAAGATAAGTAATCCCTCAACTCGAATAGCTACGCCAAAGGTGAAACTGCAGCAGAAACAGACGTTCTTTAACCTCGGACAAGCCCACAAGAGTGTGTATATAACACTTGTTTCACAGAATGGAGAGCCCGTCAGCTCTACCTCCTCTGATGTGCACGCTGAGATCCTGATCCCCATCCCCCCCTCCACCCCACTCACCCTCTCGAACTGCAGCATCCTGCACATCGATTACACTATCGAGGTTGGTATAAACTGAATGCACAGAGCTCACTTAAGCTGAACAATTTCATAGGCAAACAACACATTTAAGTGCAATAATGAGTGAATTATATTAACCTATGAGTTATTAGTTTTTGTACCTTATGATGTCATGCCTGTTCTTCTTCAATAGGCGAGCCTCTGCCTGACCGCCGCTGCTGACGTCACTGTGATCTTTCCTATCATTCTTTATAGTATTCCTAGGCATAATTAACTTCTTCCCTAACTGTGAGTATTTCCACTGTATGCTTCACAACATACTCCTGTCTCAGTGATATATGTTTGTTTGTATCTTATATTTCAGGTCTTTATTTCCATCTGGTATCCTCAGGTGCTTATGGCAAATTTACAGTTTAATAGAAAGTTCAGCCATCATTTTTATTTTTGCCATCAATATATTTTTTAAAAATATATCTTCTTTGCTTTATATATTATGTTGTATTTCTCAAGATGCTGTTTTCAAGGGCTTTAAAATGTTACGTCTCAGCAGTGATGGTTAATGCCAAACAAAACTTGAGGAAATATAACAATATGAACATGTGAATATGACGGGGGTGAAGAACCAAGGTTTTTACATGTAGCTTAGCTGATAATGTGTACACATTTTTTTTAATCCTGTTGTTTTTGATAGCTGTAGTTGCCAGAACAAGGCTGTAAAAATATACATCAACTGTCCAATGTAGTATTAATATTTAAAACATGTAGTTTTAACATTAAATGTAAATGGACTGCACCTTACATAGACCTGCATAATGCCTTTAGTGTTTTCTAAACTGGGATTAATTTAGGGTTCAGTGTCTTCAAACAGTCATAGCTAGGATTTGAACTGCCAACCCCTTGGTCATTGGATAACCTACTGAACCACAGCCTCCTGTTATTTTACTTATTTAAAATCTTAAATTGTTAAATGTTTACTTCTGTATTCTTTTTTTATTTTTATTTTTTATTTTTTTTTAAAGCAAATACTGTTATTTTAACATTGTGATCTTGCAATTTAAACGGCACCACATTGTTTTCCCCTGAACTTTTCTCCTAAAACAGCATTTAGTGCCAAGTACAACTGTTACACACAAAAAAAATAACGATTTGCCAGAGCAAGCAAAAGCACAATTTAATCCCAAAAAAACAAATCATAAAACTTCCACATTTACCAACATCAAATGACTCTGGGCTTTAACTGTTTATTTAACATTTTTCCACTAGTATTATCAGGTTTTCTGTTAACTGGGATTTGCCACATTTTTACATGTGTGTGTGATAAATATGTTAGTGAAGAATTCAAAAGATATTACAATATTCAGACTGTGCATGTCAGTGTAATTACACTCGGGAACAATTTGAAAAAAGAATTCTGTTGAGTTAGATTTTTATGCTTATTAAAAGTAAAATTGAAATGCTGATTCCAAAAGTTTTCTTCTAGCATGTCAAGTTTTTCCTCCACAACTTATCCTCCAGATAAGCAAAATTCCACTGATTTGTTGTAGTAAGATTTTCCAGGTGATTATGATTGGACTCATCTACAACTTGTTTGTGCAGTTACCATGGAGACAGTGCGGTGAGAGGTGTGTGCAGCTCCCAATAGGCCAGTAGAATTACAGTAAATATATCCTTTGTAAAAACATAATACTGCTAAATAAACATTATAGTCATGCCTGTTTCTTTCATATAAAATAAATAAGCACATACAGTACCTATTAAGGACAATATTTTTCATATGTTTTAAGAAAATGGGCATTCTATAGTTCAAAAACTTGACATGATAGAGAAAAACTGAGATTAGTTTTGGATTCTGCATTCAAAAATGAGTTGAAAATAGCAGTCAGAACTAACTCAAAAATGCTATTCCCCAGTGTTATTAACAGTAATGTGAGGATTTAGCAAGTGACTTTATCAAATATAAGCCAAAGACTTTTCTCTGTGGTGACTGCCTTATTTTTTATTATTGCACTGTGTTGTTTTTATGTTTTTAAGAATTATAAATGGGCCACTAAGGCCTTTGAAATTCATGAAAAACAAAGGTAAATGTTTATGACATTTCCTCAAATTTTCTCCATGAAGTTTATGTTTTATCTACAACCACTTACTAGCATGTTGATATTGTAATGGGAGATATTTAACTTCTGTCACACATAGCCTTGGAATAGAATTATACACTGCAGCGATGCAACATTTTAATGTATTTAATGTAAATATACAGAAGGCCTGTATATGTCATGTCTTGTGTACTAATGCTATCCAATGAACGTGGTACAAAAATCCACATGAATGTTTACTTTGCAAATTTAGCAAAGAAAATAATTGTATTTATTTTATCGAATTTATAGAGAAAATTACACATGGTCAAATAATTTTTAACAAAACTGTATATATTATGAACATTTGCTGTTACAAAAAATATATATATGTATTCAATTCAACATTACACCTAAACTCAAATGTGGATAATGTTATATTCTATTCAAGGTGAAAGAATAGGATCAGTGCATTCTACATATGATGTTATTAAAACTTTAAACATAATAAAGGTTGTGATATATATACCCCTGCGTCATGGTCACTTTGTTTCATTTAAGTGTAAAAAGATTCACAGCTAAAAGTGTTTTGATTAAAGCAATAATTTCCCACCCATTACAGTATGATACATTCTTTAAATGCTGTTCAATGTAGTTTTGAGCTTTTCCCCTGTACCATGTGCAGTCCTTCTACTCTCCTACAGGGGGCATCTGTGCTCTCTGTGAACTTATTGCTTGGTTTCTGTACCATACATTTTTCTAACTAAATACCACACCTGTCAAATGTCTGCTGCTGGAAATTGCTCCCTACAATGAAATAAATTCCACATGCTGCTTGTGGATGATGAGTATGATGACATGAACCACAGCAAATAGCAAGTTCTGGGTAAATCACTGATGAAGGTGGAAAAATAATGACATTCTCACCAATTGTGCAAGCTGACTCTTGGACCAGTGACATATCAGGATATCTCTAGAGACAGTCTTATTTACAGGCTAAGTCTTAAAAGGCATTGAATTAATTGTTCTTAAAATAAGGCCTTAATTGGCATTAAAATGTCTTAAATCGAATTTTCAACAGTCTTAAAAATGTGGACACATAAGTAAGATTAATGTTAGTTTGAAATAAAAAGTATTTGGTAACATTTAGGCTGTCTATGTTAAAAAAAAAATAATTTAGGGTGAGTAGAAAATAAGGGCAAATCATACTGTGGGTGTAGTATTCCTTTAGCTATACTTAGTTTTTTGCAAGTGTATATTTATATGGGGTGTGTGTGTGTGTGTGTGTGTGTGTTATTTATTCAAAATGTCAAAGTTATGCTTCTTGATGAAAATGTTTCATGAATGTAGCAGCAACTGGACCAAAAAGTCATGTTCTATTTAAAATAAATAGTTGGTAAAACTGCTCCCAGGTAATTCATGTGCTGTTTTTTTCCCGTTTTCAATTTTGGTTCATTGTCGGCTTGGTCTTAAATTTAATTTCATAGGGCATTTAAAAAGTCTGGAAATTAACTTGCCTTGAGCTGTAGAAACCCTGTATATAAGTGACTTATGGCTGGTTATACTTCAACATTAACTTGGTATTAAACACTGCATTTGTAGGAAATATTTAAAGTGCATATAAATACCATAGTTTATATTAAAAATGGTTGATTATGTACATCTAGTTGTGTGAGGTGACAAAAAAAGTGCATGTGAATGGATGCTTTGTCTTATTGGAAAACAGAAAAAGTGTGTTAAAGCAAAGGAAGCACAATTGACTTGATTATTAGTTTGTAAAAAGGGGGTGGGAGCCTATAAGTTAACTTCTTCCCACTCCTTTTTGAGTGCCAAAAAATCTTGTTTGACCATGTTGTTTAGTGCTTTGTCATCTGATGATTTTATATGCTCAAAATAAACAATAATAAACAATAGCTAACTGAATAGATGAACGTTATTTATCAGTGCACTGAAAAAAAAAATTGCTACTTATCTTACTAACTTCCACTTCTATCCTTTAAGTTGCCATAATTTGGTTGGGTTTTCAGTTAATTTTTAAGATTATTCATTTATTAGATCAACTAAGTTTTGTCATCTGTTTGATACAATTATGCTAATGCTACTAACTTGATATTCTTTAATATCTGTAAGTATAATTAAGCTCTCTCTACCTTCTCGTAGGCTTCAACCCCACACAACCTGAACCAAAGCTAACATTCATTACCACTACTCTTTCACTTAGGCTGAAGGATTGCTCTCTCCAGGCACCTGTAATGGTTCTTTGCAGGTCAAAGGTCACACTGCCACACTCACAATGCTTCAGCTACACCATTACCTCTTATGGAAAATGTCTAGGAACTGCTCCAGTGACTCACTTGGTAAGTCATCTGATTCACAATGCAGACGTGCTGGGTTCAAATCCCATTTGGACTCAAGGCCTCAACCTTCTAGTAAAGTCTGCAGACACAAGTGGAAACTTTTGGGATGGATTTCAATAACGATCTACATAAAGCAAACACACTTTTGCACACATATTTTTTTGAGGGGGGATAGATAGATAGATAGATAGATAGATAGATAGATAGATAGATAGATAGATAGATAGATAGATAGATAGATAGATAGATAGATAGATAGATAGATAGATAGATAGATAGATAGATAGATAGATAGATAGATAGATAGATAGATAATTAACAAACAAAGAACAATAAAAAAATAAACTGCTCATATCTTTCCATTTAATTCATTTGTTAATTTGTTCAGAAGTAATAGAAGGCTGAAAATGCCTTCTTCAAATGGTCATAATTTTAGAACTATTCCTAATTAAGCCTTGAAATTTAGGATTTTTCCAACATATCCTCCTTAGACCCAGGAAAGTCAAGCTTTACAAGTTTATTTGTTGTTGTTTAATGTTGTCTTGATTACAAACTGCACAATGCAGCAGTTTTTTTCCAGATATATTCTTTAAATAATTTTTTATATATGTTTTAATGGAATGTCAATTGACAGAATTTTTAAAGTAAAACTGTTAAAACGTGTGTCCCCTACAGAGGACAATAATGCATTGCTGGGTCTCAGAAGGATATTTATGTTTTATAAGTACTGCATGTAGGATCTGAGAGGGTCAGGTGAGACATTTTCTTTAAAATCTTTTAATTTCATATGGTTTCTTCTATTCCAGCTTTTTTATTTTACACCTGTATTCTTAAATGTAATAGATTTATTAAGCAACCAGCAGTATCTGTTTGTCAGGAAGCATCATTTATGGTGTTTTGACCATGTGGGCTTAATTATTATCCACCCAACAGGCACCTTTTACACCTGCCAACATACATAACCTCTGTTCTCTGTTCTCTGTATCTCCTGTCACTTTATCCAGCTGCGTCTGTTTGTCAAGTATTACACTTAGCAGGCGTTCACTATATCATGAACAATTCTGTCAAGAGCTTTTCTGTGGGATATAATCCCATTAATGAAAGCAATGTTTTTCGCAGCGGTGACCACATTACAGGACAGGTTACACTGGAACTGGAGAAAGACTGTAAAATAAGCTTACTTTATATTAAGCTGAAAGGCAAAGCAAAAGTCAGCTGGGTTCAAACTTATGGACAAACGATTGTAATACATCGTAGCAAGGAGAAGTTCTTCAGTTTCAAACAATTTATTATTCAGGAAAGTCAAGGTAAGAGATTCTCCTTGAATTATTTATACCAGAGTATAACTATAATCTATAATGTTTTATGATTTAACCCTCCTGGTAATCGTATAGGTCAAATTGACCCATTCTAAATAAAAGTATTTTTTTCAGTGTGAAACTTCTTCTGCTAGCCTTAATAAGTGTAATCAATATATAATATAAAAATGGTTCATCTCGCATGTTTGTGATCAATCCCTTCATGTTTATATTACATAGATACTGTCAAACTGGAGGTAAAAGGATGTCAGAAGTGTGAGACTATTTCTTTCTTTACCAATGTGAGACATATTATGTAATCCTATGTTTTATATGTTGGTCATTCAAAAGGAATAAAGCAGTGAAACATTTGAAAAAAAAAAATAAAAAAAATTTAACATCTATTTGTTTAATGAAAAACAAGTGACTTTTCCTAATTGAACCATTACCTGTTAGAGGTAAGGAACACAATTCCACTAAATATTAATATACTATTTTTTTCAATCATCTTTATTTGAAACAATATAAATAACAGTACAATATCATTCTCAGCATTTAATGACTTAATTCCACTAAGTTGTACCTCATCTATGCTGTTAACTTATGTTCACTTATATCCACAATAGTTACCCTTAATAAAAAAAACATATATATATTAGTTGGAAGCACTTTAAAAGAAGAACATTAATACATTTGAGTTAGTAGTACTATTTCTGAAACTTTGAGTAATCACAATTTATTACAGAGGTGGGTAATCCTGCCATGTATTGGTTCTTCCTGTTCACTTCATCCAGGTGATTCTACCTGAGTTGTGCTCATCAAAATGGGCTAATTCATTGAATGTTTGGAACAAATACATGGCAGGATTTTTACTCTTTGGAGCTAGGATGATCCAACTCTACAAACTTAATATATTTAATTATTCTGAACATTCAGGTTTAAAGTGTTGAATAGTTAGTAATGGAATCAGGAATGAAATATTAACAGTGTTTATTATGATTTTTTTTTGGTTTGTTTCGGACATCTTTTGGATAATTAAAAATGCACTGGGTCAAATAACAAATGAACATAACAGGAGGGTTAGTTGGTTTTATATCAGTTTTCCACATTTTTCTTATGTCCTAATGCCCTAGTTTGACTCCTATATATTGTATGTTCTCATGTTTTTAGGGAACCATAATGTTAGTCGGGGCTGCACCGTCTACCCATTTACCTTTCAGATTCCTCAACGGTAAGAAAGATTTCTAATATATACTTGTCCCAACATTAATATTTATTTTTTTGTAATGTTTATTATAAAAAGTGCATTGTAAATGAACTGCACATAAGGGGGTTGTGTACCACTGACAACAAGGGTTCTGTTTATGTACAGACCCCACTGTAAAGGTAATACTGTCCTCTACTGTTTGTCCAGAGACCTACCTTCAACCTTCAAAGGTGAACACGGTAAAATTAAATACAAACTAGAAGCACATCTGAGCAGATCAATGAGAACAGACAAAAAAGCTTCAGTAGAGTTCACCGTGTTTAGTGAAGGACACGATCCATACTTGATGGTGTGTATTTATATAAAACAAACACTCATTCATGTGTTTCCAAAGATCTGTTTTCTGACTTTTATTAAGCTGCTGCAAAAAATGACGTTCATTTGTATTTGTCTATTCTAGATGCCACAGCAGGGTACGACTAATAAAAGAATGAAGCTGTTTGCCTCAGGAACAGTTAACATGGATGTTCATATTGATGGAACAGGCTTCCACCAAGGTAATTTTTGCATACATGTAATGATCACCTACAAGTACATATATTTATTATTGAAAATATACATCTAATTTCAGATTTTTGTCTACATTTTATTAACCCATAAAGACTCAACTCTTTTATTCTATTTTTATGTCCATTCTCTATATCTATATCTAACCTTTCTTGAATTATTTATCACCTTTAATGTATAATATTATTCTCTGTATTTTGTCTTTAATCAGGATAAATCAGGTATTTTCTATATTTAATTCACTGATCATGTAGATATTCATGAAATCTGAGATTTAAGTTGTTGGCTATAATATCAAAAAAGAGAAATGGCATAAGAAGTAACTTTTTCACTGAAATATATTTTAACTGAACATAAAACCAGTGTCTCCATCCATTGTTACTGATCCAACTCCATGGGTTTTACTGTTGAATCAATGTTCTACAACATAATGGTGTTTCCACGGTAACTACGGAGCTCTGAATATGCAAATATCTGATGATCATGAAAACATGACAAACTGTATTTTACACCAATAATTTACATGTACTGATAGAACTGATAAGATAAGCAGGTATTAAACAGTTCAGATCAGTAAATGTTTTTGGTCACTGATGGATGTTTGGGTCTTTATGGGTTAAATTTATTGCATGTAAAAGTAGAGTTAGCAATGCTAGGTCAAAGTTCCTGTTTGTTCAGAGGACCGTTTTATGGCTTAAAGATAAAATCTCTATAAATAAGACATTTAAATAGCTTTCAGTGACAACAGCTAGTCTTTACAGCACAGGTGTCAAACTCCAGTCCTCAAGGGCCCGTGTCCTGCATGTTTTAGATATTTCCCTCTTCCATGTGATTCAGTTTAACCCTTTAACTCCTGAGAACTAACAAAATAATAGGTAACTTGAGCAAAGTAAGACACAAATGGCAGAAAATCAAACAAAAATACTAACATAAAAAATAAACAAAATGTAGAAAAACAAACAAAATGAGCAACAAAAACTAAGAAGTATTTATAAAATGACAAATAATGTGGAAAATTTAGAAAAAAAATTCAGAAAGAAGAAAACTAATATTGAAATTTGGTCCCAGCAATTTTAAATTTGCCTTTAAAAATGTTTAAATAAAATAAACTCTTGCTTTTTGGCACCGTGTCCATGCACAAAACTAAAAGGAAAACGGTTTAATTTTTCTGAATATTTAAACTAAATCATCCATTCAGAACGCATCAGCACTGACACTTAAAGAGTTAATAATCAGCTCCTCATCAGACTGATAATGATGCAATGGCCTCCAGGTGTAATGGAAGAGGGAAACATCTAAAACATGCAGGACACCGGCCCTCGAAGACCACAGTTTGACACCCCTGCTTTACAGGGAGGTTCGACAATGAGTAAATTACAATTTGTATTTGAAAAAAAAAGAAAAGGCAACATATTAACATTAATTTAGTTAGTCATACAATAAAATAAGATTCCACTTCATGGCATGTGGTAAGCGATAACTTAGTAATTTACAAATAAGAATTAGTTAATGAAAATCTAAAAGATGATGTTTCCACATGTGGTTACTTGTTTATATAAATAACTAGTAAGTATATTTATTTATTTATTTATTTATGCAAAAAAAAAATTAATACTCAAGGTGCAGTTAAGTTTTCTGTTTTCCTAAAATCCTGAAATATTATTTAGGTAATTATATTAAGAAGGTCTTACTTTTCCTTTTCTGACTGAGTTGTACAATGCAGGAGAAATAACCTATTCCATATTATATTTTTGAAACTGTAGTTGAACCAACACTGTATAAAGTCTATTCCTATCCATCAACGTAACCAGAACATAAAGATGTGTCCTGTTTGTGTCTATGTTTGCAGCTAAACTCCTCTATATTTACTGATGCTCTAATCTACAGGTGAAGGCATAAAAGTTATGGCCTGCATTCAGAACAAATCATCTCGGGATGTTAAACCCAAGTTCTGCTTGTATAGGAAGCACAGTTATTTTGCAGATAAGACGAGGAAAGTGGTGACTAAAAATCTGCTGAAAGAGGTGGGTGATGTCATCCCACCCTTTGCATGTCAGACTGTGACCAGGATCATCACCATCCCTCCAGACACAGATCCATCCATCCTAAACTGCAACATCCTCCAAGCAGAACACAGACTCAAGGTGTGTATCTATTCACAAAAAAAAATCTCCTGTTTGTTACAAACATCTAAAGTTTCTGCACAAAATTAAGTGTTTTTTTGTTTTTAAATCATCATTTTTCTTAACTGCAGGTCTATCTGGACATCAAGTATGCCTCAGACCCAGTGATTAAGTTACCTATAGTCATCCTGTCTGCTTTGGAAAACACAGATAAAGACAAGGAGATGGCTTATTCTCCCTTCAGACATGCATTTACATACGCCTCAGGAGAAACCAGCTGGGCAGAAAACCCTCCACCTTATTCTACATGAGATGTAACCAACTTTTTCTGATTTTGGTGGACATTCCTAGAAATATAAACTACCTTAGAACATAAAGGAGTGAATGACCTATCCTGCTTAAAAAGTGTTAATATGCAGTCATGAAAAAAATATTTATCTCCATTTATTAATTGGACTCTTCAATGTGCAATAATGTGCATGTGCAACAGTGATCTTTTTATGGGTAATACTGATCTTTTATGTGCAACAGTGATCTTTCAAATGTGCAATACACACACACACACACACACACACACACATATTATATATATATATATATATATATAATGATTGATTCCTCAGAAGTAGTTATAGTAGAAGTCAATTTGCACAACCAGGTTGACAAATTTGTAGTTATTAGTGCAGAGCCTGTAGAAAATGTAAGTTTGTTTGCTACTAATGTGTTGTGGAAGTGGGTGAAATGAGTTGAAAGGACCAGAAAAAGACTATAATAATTTGTCGGGGCTGTTTTGGAAGTGTGTAATGGAATCTAAGTATGATGATGCTAATGGTGTAAGTTGTTACTGCTGGTGGACTTAGCAAACCAAAGTTTCAGGTCGGGCAGACAGCCTACCACTGTAGTGGTTTGTGCCATGCTAACACAGGCAACACCAATCAACACCCAGCAAGATATATGGCAAGTGAATCACCAGTCCCTCATCTGACACTCAAATGTCACTGTCTACTTTCAGACTTGAATGCACGAAAAGCAGGAAACTGGGCAAAGTGTGTCCGGCTACTAAACTACAACTAACAACAAATAAACCAAATGTGAAAAGAATCCAAAAGTGAAGTGATAAAACTGAATGGCAGATGAGCCAGATACTAATGTAGCCTACAGTCATTAAGATAGGTGCAATGTTAAGCTGAAGGTGAATCAGACATTCTGCCTGTTAATTCAGTAAATTACGACCTTGCTTAATTTGTGAAAATGAACCATAATAATAGCCTGGGACCAGACTTGCTGTGGCCGCAACACTGACAAAAATGTCATTGAAAAAAATTCCTGGGGGGACTGACATTGTTAGTGACCTGTATCACAGTTGTGCTGTTGTCATAGAGACCTTGTGAAAGCCCATAACCGCAATTTGTTGTCATTAGTAATGCACTACGTTAGAAAGAGCAAGGGAATTAGTTTAATATCTTTGTTGTTGTATGTCATAATGGTGGGAAACTTTTCACTACAATGCACCATAGTACTGGTGTAGTACTGGAAAGTTACCCTCCAAATTTTGGATAATTTAGTGGAGTTGTACAGGTGTTAGGCTTTCCACAGACAAACAGGACACACTACAGATGGAGATTTGTTGAATTATAGATAGATTATAGATAGATGTACTGATGTCAAGTTAATTTTAAGTTAAACTTTTCTGAACATGACCCACATCAGTAATCTCACATTTAGATGCATGGATCTTGTGATGCACAGTTCATTTTGTCGTGATCTTGTGTAAGTGAAGGGCAGCACTAAAACAACAGAAGCTATTATTAGTAGGTGGGAGGAAGACAGAGAGTGACGCTGATAAAGAAGAAGAAAGGCGAGACACATAGACAGCAGTTTAGATAACAGGAGGGTGTAGGAAGTAGAGCACAGATCAACGGCCAGCCCACTCCTGGTGCTGAGTCGACCTGTGTTAAAAACCCTCTGCTCTGAAACACACGGAGGTAATGAACAGTTAGCCTCTACTAATTTCAGAGATGAACTTCTCATTCCTCTTGATTTCTGCACAGTTCTCTCTGTCCATTCACTCCTTCATCTATCCTCTCTCTCACCCTGGCTTTTCTTCTGCCCCTTTATTAACCTGTAGCTGCTGCTCAAACGTTTACATGTATTAATTAGATCATTCAACACTGGTCATTTGCCAGAAAATGAAACAGCAAAATAGTCATTAGTCCTTGATACAGAAGCAGCTAACCAAAACTAATTATAGTTCCTCAACACTCTCAACCTAAATTAGTTGACAAGAAAATCGCAGAAACCTTATACCTCTTTAATTTTTACAAAACATAAAACTAAGCAGTTTAAGTTGTATTAACATAGATGACTTGGACTTAATCAAGTTTGAATTATCAACCTTTACTCAAAATCATCAGTTACCACAAATTATCTTTTTTTCTGAATTCTCACCTGATTGTGTGTGTGTGTGTGTGTGTGTGTGTGTGTGTGTGTGTGTGTGTGTGTGTGTGCGCGCGCCCCCCATCCACTACTACTGTAGTGTATGTAATTATACGGGAGACACGCCCACTACGGAAGCTGAATCGCCTTGGTTTTAGGTTATACACAAATGCCAGTTCCCCCTATTTTTTTCTGGAATTTACTTTGGATTCCTGCAACAATGCCGAACACTGTGAAAAGCCTGAAAGTTACCTACGACCCCGTAAATGACACAAACACCTTCCGAAGTGGTGACCTGTTGTCGGGCCGAGTGGAGCTGGAAGTGACCAAAGAATGTGAAGTCGACTCCCTATTTATTAAATTCAAAGGGAAAGCAGAGGTGTTATGGACAGAGAGACACGGACAGGTCACGGTGTCTTATCACGCCAAGAACAAGTATTTCAGCGTCAGACACTATTTCATTGGAGAAGAAAAAGGCGAAAACAGTGAGTTAATGTCTATCCGTTTACATGTGTTTGTGAGAGTTGTTTGTGTGCACGAGCGAACAAGTTACGTAATGGAGTTAGAAAAGTGTTGAAGGGAAGCAAACTTTCGAGTGTATTTATTTAATATTGGCTTATACAAGTAAAGTGATATTACACTCGTAGTATAGTGGACAAAACAGATGTTAGTGTAGAAATAAAAAAAAAGGAACGGAGTGACAGCGAAAAAAAAAATACCACGGAGGGAAAGAAGAAAAAAACGCTGTTTATTCTTTATTGTAAGAAAAAATATTCCCATGGAAACTCACAATTATAAGATGGAAAGTTATAATTATGAGTAAAAAAATCCAAATTAGGAGATGCACAGTTAGCAGGGGTATATTTAGATGACCAGAGGCCCCAAGTACAGTTGCTGTACAGTACATGGTGTACTGCTGTACCCCAGCCCCCATCACCACCGACCCCAACCCTCCGCATCCAATTGAATGATAAAGGACCGCCCAATTTTATTATTATTAATTTATATTGTTTGTTATTATGTATTTTTTAGGCTTTTATCTTTTTTGTTCATGAACATAACAGGTCTACTAGCAGGTTGATGACAAAACCTCTACACTAGCACAACATAGGTAACTCCCAAGTACTCCACAAGAATGATTGATTCTATTGATTTAACTGCAATGACTTGTTTTACTTTATGTTACTGAGAAGAAAAAAATAAACCTAAATTTAATTTTAAAACGGTATCCTTTTGTTTAGTTAGCGTCACAGAGACAACAGAGCAGGAATTACTGAACTTTAACTTAAGTCTTTACAATATACCTGTAGATAACTGATATTAGTAAAATGTAAAACTGGTAATCTGGTGTGACTAATTTAACAGGTTTGTAAAGCTCTGCTTATATTTAAAATACAAAACTTACTTTCCCTCAGAAGCACAAAATAAAATAGAAAAATGACAAAGTTAAATTATTCCTGTAAATATGAAAATATACTGAGGATAACGCTAAGGTTAGACATAAAATACAGTTTTTACTCGTTTTGAGGAAAATCTAGTGACTGGTGGACTGACTGGGATTCATGTGACACAGATGTACCACTGTTACAGATTGTACAAACCCATACCCACAGTATATTTGACCAGTATACTGACATTTTCTCTACCCAGAAGCTCACTTTTTAGCTTTATTTTTGGTCAAAGCACCCATGTTCACACTTAAGGGACTTGTTATGTCTTGTCCTGTGTTTTGTAAATTTGTGAGCTGATATAAAGCTCCCTTCAAAATAAAATAATTCGGCTGTGTGGATCAACCACGGATCCATGGTTTCACCATGAATATGCTTTTATTTTGTCACTTCCTGCCTGCACTTCCTTTCACTGTACCTGTGCCAGTACCTCTAAAAACAGCAGTAAGAAACTAGTTCTAACATGTACACATTTCTTTAAAATAAATGGTATGTCACTGTCAAGCCACTTGGCCACAGATATAAAGGTCAGAATAAATAAAATAACCGATTCAAATCGATTTATCTTTACACACCTACTATTCACCATACATTGTATCACGGAAAAAACAATACGTGCTAATTGTAAACCAGAGATTGGAAGCTACTCTTAATCTTAGACAGGAAAGGACGGCTGAGGTGGAGAAACATAAATTAATCTAAGCACACAGTTGATAAAAACAAATGCACATGACATTATCTGTCAAAATAACTCTTTTAGAGCGCCAACTGCCCCAATAAATCTGTTTTGTCACATAAATATGAAAATGTTATGCAAGCAAATGTGCTCAAAACACCATCCCACAACTTGAAAGGCAGTGTAGCCCCTAATAAAAGTGTAATATTTTAAACTGACAGCGTAGCACTGGCGGGAACCCTGTAAATATTTCCCTTGGTCCAATGACATGTATTATTCTTTTATATAAATTTTATTGAATTCATTCACTGCCAATGATTTTCAGAGCAGCCTGCCTCACAGTTCCAGCAGCATTTTGGAGAATTATGACTGATCTTTCAAGACCCACAGAATATTGAGTTTTATGACTACATAAACATGGGACATATCAAAAGAAAGTGTCGACTCTCTTCTTTCACCAGGAAAAATAGTTTAGATTCTAGCTGCTTCAGTTCTTATGTAACCGGCTGCAGAACAAAAACACCAGTTTTGGACCAAAAAAACAGAGAAAATGCACCTTTTTTTTTTTTTTTTTTTTTTTTTGCAAAGAGGCATTTCAAGCAGATTTGTGACTTTGATGACAGTTTTTTTTTTTTAGCTTTAGTGAAATCTCAAACATCTCAGCAGTTGTTTACTTCTATGAAACAACAAAAAGAACACTGAAAACAAGGTGTTTGATAGAAAAACAATAATTTATTCATAAACATATAAACACTATGAACATATATTCGCTGGCGAAAAATTACTAAACTATTTACAGGTGTGTCCGTGCATGGGAGTGTGTGTGTCTGCCCCAATTAATGTAATTTTTTGTGTGGTATGCTGTGTAATATTCTTTTGCATGTAAAGGCACATGACAGGATGCACACCACATTCTTTTCTCACTGCCCACTGCCCACTGCCCACATGTGGCCCCTGGGCCACATGTTTGAGACCCCTGTCTTAGAGCATTAGCTGAAGCTGGAATGAGCTAGTTTCAGGATCCACACAAGTGTACATGGTTAAAATATTTTTTATAGGGCCTGGTTTAAAGGGGAGTCTGGGTGGGTGGGTCTATAGGAGGGTCTGCCTGGTGGAGGAATGCCATCTTGGCCCCTAATTCTTCTTTTACACTTGACTTCGTACTACACTACACTACACTCCACTACACTATACATACCTTGTCTATATTGGCCCAAGTACTATGTTTGTGACTTCATGAACACTGGAGGGGGTCTATTATCATGAGTATTGCTTTACCCTAACACAGAATGCAGTCTGCATGTATTTATAATGAAAATAGTGAAGCAAATATTAATCCACGTTAATTTAATGTGATTTTCTGTAGGTACTGACAATGAAGAGGTCTTGCTGAATGTCGGTCGCGACACATGTAAGTAAGTCTGATGTGATGCTCAACAGACAGTGTTGAATTAATCAACTCCATGTTTTCAGTTGAGGTTTTTCATGTTTGTCACCAACTTTACCCCAAATCTACTGGACCAGTTTCCATGACATTTTCAGGTACTCGGTACTCGGTGGTCCGGAATAGTTCCCATTAAATTTTGGTAAATGTAGGTCAAAGGGCAAAGTCATCAAAAATGTGTTTTCACAAAGATAAGAGATAGGGCAAATCAGGAAATAGTCAGTTTTGCATAAAGCATTGTTTTGCTCTCACTGTTGATGCGCATTGACATCAGAACCTCAAGGACAAATTCTCTCAGTCAAAGGTCAAGGTTACAATAAAGATCAAAATGAAATTTTGGACATAACTTTTGAACTCTTCATCTTTGAAACTTCTAATGAGCATCAACAGGCTGATCTTTCAATTTTTCATTTTGTGTGTATACATTTTGACCTATTGTTGACCCAAGAGATCGAGGGTCACTTAGTTACTTTTATTTGCAGATAGGAAACCTGGCATGGGCTTCAAAATGGCATCATGACCTTTGACTTTGAGTGACGTTGAAAGGTCACATGATTTTAAATGGCCGTAGCCTCAAAACGAGTGGTGATAAGTACTCAGTTACTATTATTGACAGCTAGGAAACTACATGTAGGCTTCAAAATGGCATCATGACCTGCGACCTTGAAAGGTAAAACCCATAGTCTCACGTTTTGAGAGGGATATGTCTATTAATAGATAAAACATTTGCAAGGGGCGGGGTTATTGTACCTGGTTACATAATGTTATTACATCTGTTGACGTCCCTAAACATTAGCATCAATGTCCAGACTGTTTAGCAAAGTGGTATAGATATTATTGATCAGTCACAACCATAGTCAATTACAAAAGCTATTAACAAAGATTTGCAAACGTCCACTTGTTTTGTGCTGTCGACCCAGTGGATTTGTGGAAATGGTTTTAAAAGTGTAAAGGAAAAGCTAATGGTGCTTCAGCGGTTTCCAAGCTTTTTTTCCTGAGGTTTCACAGGAGATGTGGTCAGCACCAAATGGCTCTGTGTTTAGACCAGTGGAAGCTTGGAGGGTTTTGAAATGACAAGGGCTCTGACCATCTGATTTTAAGTGAATGCTAAGTGTTGTTGTTTTTCAGATGGGAATGTTCTCGCCCCTGGAATCCACATATATCCATTCTCCTTTCAGATCCCAACAAAGTAAGTAATTATCTCTGAATATTGGACACACACTGATGACTGAGGCTGATCAGATAATTGTGATGATCAGATCTAATGTGCACATACACTTAAGAATTACAATAATTGAAAAACCCTTGTTGCCTTTGAGTCTATTATCAGATTTCACTTAGAATATAGGTGTCAAATTCCAGTCCTCGAGGGCTGGTGTCCTACAAATTTTAGATATTTCCCTCTTCCACATGATTCAGTTTAACCCTTCAACTCCTGAAACTTTAGCAGTTCCACAGTAAAAATAATTAAAATAAGCAACACAATGACCAACAATAGCCAAAGTCATCAATAAAATTAATAATAAACTAAAAAAAAATAAAATAAAAATACTAAAATAAAAAGCAACATGTTAAAAAATAAACAAAATGAGCAACAAAATTAACAAATACAAGTGTTTACAAAATTATAAATAACATGGGAATATTTGCCAAAAAAATTACTTAAATAAAGAGAACTAGTTTTGAAACTTGGTCCCAGCAGTTTTAATTTGTCCTTTTTCTAAATCAGTTGCCTTTTGACACCTGTTCCATGAACAAAACTCAGTAAAAACACTGTATAGAAGAAAAGAAAGGAGAACGGTTGAATTCTTCTGAATATTTACACTAAACCATACATTCAGAAGGCATCAGAGTTAATAATCAGCTCCTCATCATCATCTCTGCAGAAGACTGATAATGTTGGTGTGGTTTCTGGGTGTGATGGAAGGGGGAAATATCTAAAACATGCAGGACACTGGCCCTCCAGGACCACAGTTTGACACCCCTGACTTAGAGTATGGACATATGTTGTGCTGGTAGACTCAAATTTACTATTATTAAGTTCCGTTTTCCAAATTTTTTGTACAGATGTCAAAAAAACTAAAAAAAATCAGACCTGAGATAAACTGGCGACTCATACCAGATGTACCCCGTCTTCGCCCATTTTACTTGGATTAGGCCTCAAGTGACCCCCGCGACTCTAGTGAGGATAAAGCAGGTTCAGATGAGGAGACGAGACACAATAAAATAACAAAAATAATATCATATTTGCATTTGAATAAATACCTAAAAGTATCAATACATTACTTTTTAACATCGATGAAGTATCATGAAATTAAATATTGCGATATACTGCAGAAATGGTATTTTCTTAAACCCATATTCAAAGCGTATGGGGGGGGGGGACTACCATCTTATAGTTTGGAAATGACAGTACTCCACTTGTCTGTAATCTTTAAAAACTTAGTATGCATAACGTAGTATGTGATACGTTAAATAATTTTGCTTTTATGTCCTTTGCATACAAATGGTCAAAGCTGTTTCTTTTTTCTTTTTTTATATATCAGGAGTATGCCATCTTCTTTCAAAGGGTTATGTGGTACTGGAAAAATTGTCTACTTGCTGGAAACCGGACTGAGCAGATCCATGAGGATTGACAAGAAAGATAAGATCAAGATCAATTATGTGACGCAAGACGACATGACGAACATCCCAGAGCTGATGGTATGTGTACCTTCCTTTTTCTGTCTTTCCAAGTCAAAACAATTCTATCTAAATATACACGACCTGATCCTGTTACACTATGCTGTTGTAAAGTGAAGCCAAAATAACCTGGTTTGGGCAGCTGTCTTGTTTCTGTGATGAGCAGCAGCATATAACATTGGAGGCACATCTCATGGAATCTCAACACTGATTAAGAATTACAAACCATTAATCACCTTTCTGATCAACCAAAGTCAACTTTCTGCAGCTGGTAAACAGAGTGAGATGGTGTGGAAGTCTCATTTTCAGTCAGACCAGTTAAGTTACAAGGACAAATTAGGTAGTAATGAGTAAACTGTAACGAAAACAAAACGATGGGTCATTAGTCAAGGAAAAAAATGTGACACTCTGAAAAATAAACCAACCAAAACAGAACAGCAAAAAGTAAGGTCAGACTGACACCAGGATGTTGAAGAAGTCATTTGTATAAAAAGAGGTACTAATAATAATAATGATGAAATAAAATGTCACTAGAGGTGATTTTTGAAGTTTTAAATGAACAAATGTGCTTGGAGGTAATAAAAACTGTTTTCTACTTTATCTTTTAATTGGGGTCACATTTTTCTAAACTAATTTTTATCTGTCTTTGGTTCATTTATTTGTATATTTGGACACTAAGTTAAAAAAAAAGTTTGAATTTGAAATCTTCAGGTGCTGCAAAGCTATCTAGGTTAAAATGTAGTGGATTCCTATAACCTGCTTCATTTGTTATGTCTATAACTAGTTACATCACATATATCATCATATATTTGCATATATATATATATATATATATATATATATATATATATATATATATATATATATATAAGATCAGGACTTCTGATTAAAATATTTCTCTGAGTACAACAAATTGCCTGTCAGTAGCAGCAGTTGTAGTCCATGCTGAAAATATGTCCAAACTTCAAGTCAATTATCAAAAAGGATCAGTTGTTGGTTGAACGGGAAAGAGCAGCATAATTCCCAAACAGAGTTTGCACGAGACATTTATTTTTATCGTCCATTGATGGACAGGGTCGTAAAAATTCCATCATGACACATTATTATTTATCATTTCAACTTAAAATTTAATGAGTCATATTTAGCAGTATGTAATGTTGAAAAACATCTCAGTGACACAGTAACTGTAGTGCTTACTGGCTAATAATTATTATCCTCTACTACATCTGTTTTGACTGCATTCATCAGTGCCATCACATTTACTAAGCCGACTCCGTTACCTGTGTCTTGTGTCCCTAGGATGCTGTACATCTTGTACTTTGTTTATTTCAGCTTAACAGCAGTGTTTTTCAACCTTAGGGTCTTGACCCCATGTGAGGTCTCAGTTTTGAATGTCTGAGGTCACCAGAAATTTGTGATGTTAAACGTTAAGCGAAAAAAGGTTGTAAACCACTGGTCTACGGTGTCCATGACAAACAATACAGCCTTGATTATTCACACCAAACAAGTCTATAGAAACAATATTTACATTTATGTTTAGTGTGATGAGGAAGTGCTGTTATTCAGAAGGTGCTCTCATCCATATCTCCTCTCAGCCTCTTAACAGTGGTTTAGCACCCTTCAGAGTGATACAGTGTGTCGAGGTGGCTTTGAATGAGGCTGAGGCTACACTTCAGATACTAATGAGACCAGCCAGTTGATCCCTGCTGCTCTGATAAACTTCTTTGTACCAGGAACCTGTAAAGCAATGGAAACAAAGGGGAAGAACAAATAATTCAGTACTATACTGTAATAGATATTTGACACTGGAAATACCATCCTATTTATTGCAGTTTTTGCCTTTACTGTGAAATAAAAAGCCTAATAAGCTGTTTATGTGGCTAATGAATATTCCACTAATGTCCCTGTACTTTTCCACTGGTGACAGACATCCCCACTGTGTGAACTCAGCCTCTCTCTTTTGTTCCTTTGACTTTTCAAAGTCTGAAACCTTTTGATATTTTCTGTCACTCTGGTTACAGACAGTGGGTGTGTTTCTGTCTCTGGACTTTTATGTTGAGGATCCATCCCTACCAGAGAGGATCTTTGTCTTTACCCAGCTGTATGTTGGAAAGTGCAGTAAAACAGTAAAATTGGAGACAGTTTCTAGTTTTGTGCATGTTCACAGATTCATTATAAAACTGGAATAGTACTGACATATTCCACCTGTCTTATTTGGAAATTATATCATATCCACGTAGAATGTGCTGTTCACACAATACTTTTCAAATTCAGAATATAAACATTGACATGAAACCCCAAATTTACATTTATGCATTTTCATGTGTTCTTTTAGGTTCCACAGCACGAGTCCAAGGATAAAAAACTGACGTTTTTCAATTCAGGAACAGTAGCCATGGATGTGAATATTGAAAAAATGGGTTTCTATCAAGGTGAGAGCTCTCAATGTGATACTGACACTGGTGTTGAACCAAGGATTTTCTCATTTTTCTTTACAGAGTTAAGCTGCTAAACAATTTTTCATTGTTCCTGTGACACTGACAATAAAGATTTGTCCTCTTCTCATCTCTATATTACTTTGCAGGAGAGGGTTTAAAGGTTTTGGCCTGCATTCAGAACAACTCTTCTCGTGAAATCAGGCCCAAGTACTGTATATACAAAAAGCACAGCTTCTTTGCAAATGGGAAGAGGCGACTTCATACAGAAGATCTCTTGAAAGAGGTTGGGAAGCCCATTCCTCCTTCTGCCAGTGAAAAGGTCACACAGGTCATCGTTATTCCCCGTGATGTAGAACCGTCCATTTTAAACTGTGATATCATGAAGGCAGAGCACAGGCTAAGGGTAAGCATATTACTGACCAACAGAAAAGTGTATTATTAAAACAGCCACAGTAGTACTGATTAGTGCTGCACGATTAATCGAATTGCAATCACAATGTCATGCTGTGCAATTGTGTAATCGCATAAATGACTACGATTTGAAACGTAATGGTAAACAAATGTGCACATGTCTGTGAACACTTTCTCTCTCTCTTTTTTTTTTATAATTGAAAGTCTTTTTCAAACATTTAGAAAAACATAGACATTCAACATGTGTTCTAAATGAAAGTGCAGTCATATCGGTACAAATGGAAAAACAATGGAACTGCAACCAAACAGAACCTGGAACTGCACTGCTAGTGGCACTTGTGGACTCTTGGCTATATTAGACATTCTGTGGTGTGAAGGTGTGGTTTTGTTATCTGTTAATAAGCATGTGCGCCCCTGGGGGGGTAGTTAATATCGAGAAGATTTGAATGGCTGTAATGTGATTAATAGCTCGTTAAAGTTTGGCGTTCATTTAAAACCCGTGTTGTCTTTGTGCACTGACCGGTACACCCTAGATGTGTCGACAGTTGACCAAATTTAACTGTTTAACAGAAAGAAGTGAAAGAATCATTAACTTCAGTGTTGTAAAACTATTTTTTGTTGTACTTCTCACAGGTCTACTTGGATGTAAAATATGCATCAGACCCGAAGATCAAATTCCCAATTGTCATCTTACCAGCTCCTCAGTTTCCTTTTGAGGCACCACCTCCTACTGCTCCAGGAATTGGATTTGCAGCTTTTGGGAATGTCGCTGAACCACAACAACCACTACCATCAGCAGCATCTCACTATGAGGACGCTCCTCCTCCTTATGCAGCTTTTCAACAGTACCCTACCTATAAATAAGATATAGTGCAATCCTGCTTGTACAGCTCTGGAAAAAAAATGGACGACAGCGAAATTATCACTTTCTTTAATTTTAATTTTATGTGTTGGAGTAAAATTAACATTTTTGTTTTAGTCTCTAAACTACCAACATTTCTCCCAAATGTAAAATGAATTGTATTATTTGGAGCATGTATTTGCAGAATATGACTCAATAGTCAGAATAACAAAAAAGGTTGATTTCCTGAACTCAAATAATCCAAAGGAAACTAGTTCATACTGATTTCTAAACTACTGATACTGATTTCTAAAGTTGGTTCAGGTCTTCAGGGCTGGCCATGACAGGGTCTTCACCTGGTGGTCTGTCATCCATACCTTCATTGATCTAGCAGAGTCCAGGAGTATTGTCCTGATCGAAAACCCAGTCCTCAGAGTTTGGGAACTGTTCTACAGAAGCCCTAGCAAATCTAATTTTCTAACAGGGACCATCTAGTTACACTCAATGTAACTTTTGCCTAGATTTCCCTGAAACTGGCCAACAATCTTTCCGGCACTCTACCTACGTCATCCTAAAGATTATGCTGATTGGTTGTAGGACCATCCTATTGCATACAGAGGGATTTGAAATACAACCTTTTAGTCCCCCTCCCCTGTCTATGACATGTTCCTAGACCCATACATGAAATGAATGGAGATAGCGTGGCTGCGCAACAGAAGTTCAGTAGTTTTCAATAAGTATTTTTGGATTCTAATTTTCTGATACTAATAGCACTGTTTTTTCTATTATAAGAAAATAATGATAACCACAATAGTGGTGTTTATACTTCTCCTTCTTCATAAAACATGGATCAGATGTTTATTAAGTAGAGTAACATGTACTTGTGTTGGAATTCAACAGATATAGGAATAGAATGGCTGTCATACATGCAGACATGCTTATTTCAGAGGGCATGGCGGTAGTCTCTTATTTTCAAACATTTTTTTTACAAAACACAGCCATTTCCAAAGAACATTGTAACTATACTGCTTTCAATCATGAACTGTAGGATGTTATATCTAAGCTACTACACTGAAAAATAGTTTTTGGTGTAGTAATAGTCATCAACTGGCATCTGTTCCAGTTTTTATTTTATAATAGTAAGTATCAGTGAGAAATGGAATTATTCAAGTAAAACTAATAATGCATGTAATGAATGACCTGGATTAGAAGAGTGAATTGTGTTATGTATTTTCATGTAATATACAAAGGTTTCATAGTCATTTCATTTAAACCTAGAAATACCAAGTAACTTTTAATAGTGTTGCATCTTTTGACTCCACCCATACGCCTTGTGCCGAGTCATGTGACTCAGATACTTTACAGTGTCACTGAGTCATGTGATAGTGCGCTACCTTGCAATTTTAATATTAAAAGCAGGTTGATGTTCTGTGTTAGTTTTCTGACTTCTTTCTATAGGGGAGAGTGCCTGAGTGAACTGGGTGGAGGGAATATTTTAGTTTGACACCAGGACTGTACGCTCTGTACTGCTGTCACAGAGTTGTAATGGTTGACCAAAACATTTCTTTTTGCAGAGTCCCCTTTTGACAGATCATCAATTATGCAAGTAAACTCACACTGAACTGATCTTGCATTCCATACATTTCGTACCAGCTCGTACCAAACTAAAGTCAGCGATCAGGTCAAGATAAAGGCTATGGCTACACGTCAACGCAACAAGTTGTTTTGTTTTTTTTGTAGTACCGGGCAAAAAAATATTGCATCCTCACTGGGAACAGATCAGTAAAATATCACGTAACATGGCAACAAAGCACTTGCTGAAAGCTACAACATCTATTGTACAACAGAACAGTAGAAGAAGGCTCATGCAGTTGTGTAGGCACATCTGCTGCTCCTCTTGTTGGTTTAACATCAGTAGATTTTCCTTCAATATCACCAGTAAACTTAGCAGTGACTGCAGCTCGGCTACTACCGTTATTCTGGTGTCCGCCATGATGGTTGCCGTCTTGTTTACGAATGAATGTTGCATGTGAAGCTGCTATTTCTTCTGGTCATGTGATTGTGACGTAGATGCTAGGTGTAAACAAATCCATTTTTCTCCGTCAGATGGCAAATACAACATTGCCAGATTTTTACACTCTGGAAACCATTCTCAAAAAATATGTATGTTACCCAAAACACTGGTGCCATGTGGACGTGAGGCCAAAACGATAAAAAACTTTAGCGGATTAATTTGAAAACGTTATCATGTGGACTAGGGCCAAATACCATCAGAGACCTTCTGGGATGGATCAACAGGACACGTTCACCATTTGAACAAACAAAATGAGATTGTAAATTTGCACTTCAAAGGTGCTTCTCACACTGAACTCTTTGCGAAACAACGTGACACACGACCCAGATGCTCTGGGTCAGGTCTGAGTCGGTGAGTGGACAAAGGGGTTTCTTAAAACTGGATTATTTTACTCAGTTTTGGACTTTTTCATCATGTATTACCTATTTATTTAAACGGGACATATCATGCAAAATGCACTTTTGAATGTTTTTACAACAAATATGTGTGAGGAGACCTTTAAATTATGAAAAAAACACCCATTATCCTTCTCTCCATTTCTTGTTGGAGGAGGATGAAAATGCTCTGTTTTGGATTGTCTATGCTTTGTACGTCTCACACACACACACATTCATTTGAATACCCCACCCCACCAGCTCAGCTAACCCCACCTACTGGTCACAGACACCTCTGCTCGGACTCACAGATCTGCCATTATTCTCTATCAGTAGTCCTAGTGTGAGTCCAGTGTGTTGGCGTCTGAGCCCTGGGCACTGTGCATGCTTCTGGGTCTGTAGTTGGTCAGGCCTGGGTTGATCGGATGGGTTGGTCCGTAGGTGTCACCACGACCATTGTGCTGTGGCTTATCTTGCCGGCTTAGGTCCAGATGAACTTTACCCGAACACGGACTGGTGCCATGAAACGGGGGCTGTAAAACTCGGCGCTCGGTCCACTTTGATTATTTTTATTTCATCTGTGTCTTTGTGTCTTTTTCTCTGCCTCAACTTTTTCACGTTCCATTTCTTTCTCTTCTTCCTCTCAGTGGAATGTGGAACAGAGGGGCGGAGTCAGCTGTGACGTATTTGCATGAGGCACTAAAACCGAGCATTTTGAAAAGGCCTGTTTCTTCAGGTTGAAGAGGCTACGGTATCTCTTCATCAATGTGGTATTTTGACCAAATCATGTCACAAACGATTGCTTTTAATGTTTGATTACTTTTATTTTGTCCGTTTTAATGTGTGATTTATCTGTTTTTTTTCCCCCATTGTAGTCAGACTCTTATTGTTCTATTTTTTACTTCATGTAAAGCGTCTTTGAGTGCCATAAAAAAAACGCTATACAAATACAATTTATTATTATTATTATTATTATTATTATTATTATTATTATTACAAACAGGTCACTGAGACACCAAGGAACTGTGTTCACTTGTGGAAAATGGGCATGATATGTCCTTTTTAATTCTATCCATATATATTTACCTTGCTATAAAATGTGATGATAATGTGTGCCTTTGTTGTTGACTAAAACAAGAATATGCATGTTTATAGCCTGTCCTTAAGCAAGATGAGGGATGTTTAGTATCATTACAGAGCTATCACCATAGAGAGTGTGAGGTTACATGATACAAGAGAAACACAATATAAAGTAATTTCTAAGGAAATGATGCAACTCTGTGAATATTAATCGGGGGACGAGTCTAACCCCCTGGTTGGTGATGTCACAGTTGTTTGTTTAAAACGCATGTTCTCCAGGGAATTCACCCTCTTATACTCATGCTCTCTTTTTACTCTCTTACGCTGCTCTTATGCTCCTACTCTCTCTAATTCTTGGTGTCACGTCTGTTGCAAAACTATCTGGCTCTGTCACTTCAGCTTAAAAAAACAGACTTGCTTGGGTTTAACTGGTAAAACCCAGCACTACCAGTCATCTGTTACTATTTGGCTCCAAAGGAAAGACACCCAAAACCAGTCTCATTGATATTTTCGACAGACTCAAAAGACACACGTTACTGCTTTCAATTGTTCACCGAAACTGCCGAAGCTGTGCCCTAACTCTACGGATCAGCTGTTCCCTTTGTTGCCAGGGCAACCAGATGCTGTGCTGACGTCCCAATGCCACCCAAGCACATGTTCCTTCGCTGCCATGAGCTGTGCATCTGTGAGCCAGTAGCTGTTGTTCAACCTTCTGTCTGTGAGTGAATCCCATGGTATTTTCATAAACAGGCTGGTGTTAAAACTTAGTAATGGTCGTTTTTCTTATGTTAATTTCTCTGTTTTGTTTCTCAGTCGTCACAATGTTTAATCTATTGTGTTTCCTTTGCAAGTGGCTTATTCCATGCATATATCTATATTCGTGATCCGTGCTTGTCTGTTGTTTGTTGTTTATGCTTTTTTATTATTGGTAGTTACTTCAATAAATATTTAATTTTAAGAAATGGTAATATTGTTTCTGTGTGGATGAGTTTTTACTAGCTTCCCTGTTATATTAAACAAATTCACTGGGTTAAACTAATCTGTAGCCCTTCAGAATAAACAGAAATAACCTAATTATTTTAAGTTTCTCAGTACTTAAACTGAGTGGTGCCCAATGAATAATTCAGATTTTTACACCTTAAAACTAATGGTAAAATCCAGGCATTTTGCTGTTAAATTTTCAAACTGATTAATTATTAATTAATGAATTAATTAAACCCAATTCACACTATAGAGTCTATGCTTTTTCATGCACATATTAAACAATGAAAGCTAATACAACTGTTCTCTTTCAAGCAGGTGGTACACTGACTGATATTCACTCTCCCTTAACTTAGTTCTGCCAAAATGTCACAGTGAAAAAAAAAAAAAAAAATATATATATATATATATATGTATATATTTAAAAGCAATTAACTTTAGGTGAAATTTTTCAGTTTGAATCAGTCAGAATATAAGTAGAACATGCAAAGAAAGAGAAAGTAAAACTCAATAATCATATTAAAAATAGCCTGCTGTTGGCCTGAAGGCCTGGTGTCCACCGTCGCACAAATGACAAAAAAAAAAGAAGTCAAAAAGTATGAGTCATCATCAAACTCGAGGCATGTGTGGTGTGAATTTGGTGATCCTCAATTAAAGCTGTCAAAAGTTATTGAGAATACAGTGTTCACAGACGGACAGATGGACGAACAGCACTTCTATGTCCCTCGCCAGGGCGACTGTGGACAATAATAATCTGCAAATTACTTGAGGTTTGCAAGTAAAATGAACTTATATCTGCATCTACAATTTACTTGATCATCACCCTTATAGAATGCTTGTAATTATAATAGATTTGTAAGGTTTTTTCCCCCCTTTTTCTTCTTATACTTGGGTATTACAAATTAAATGAATAGATGTAAGCAAATGTCACTTGAAAATGTGCTACTGTATGTTAAATTTACTTGGTATTTCTGTGGAAACCTTTGCCTAGATTTTTTAAAAGTGAACTCCACTCCATATTATAGTCCTTGTAGTGCACTGAAATTACCTCTATAAATATGCACTTCACATATTTGTTGACTTCCAGTGATGAATGAAATGTTTTTCTTGAAAAGGGTGTTATAAAATATAGTGAAGTGGATGCAGATCAACTGAACAGATGCAGTTATTTGTATTAAAACTAATATTTCAAGTAATTTAATCATCTTTATGTAGGTTATGTTACACTGGTATTTGTTAATATAATAAGGTTTCATTGAACACGACAGGTTCAATCTCAGTTAACCTGGTACTGTATGTGCACATGTTAATAGTTATCAGTTTTATCTCATAGATCATAGATGTCTGGATGAAAAACTGATATGCAGTTAAAACACCAGACACATTGTTATTGAGTCACAAATATTTCTACAGGCCTACATATCCATTAATACATATTAATTTGGGGAAAAACGTAGTAGGAAATGTTTTTAAACTCAGTGATAGTTTCAGAATTTACTTTTGGTGGGGCTACATGTTTTGCCATAATTTAGGCCATGTTCACACTGCAGGCAAAACTGACCCAACTCTGATTTTTTTGCCCTGTATGACCATATACGAGCATCTACAATCATGGAAAAAAATTATTAGAGCATTAAAAGTAATCAAAAACAATAGCTGTACAATCAAGTACTAACTCTTGTGTCTCATGTGACTAAAATGGACAGAAAAGAAAACACTGAATGTCTAAAAGTACTGTTTGTGTCAGAAAAATGCCATAGATATTGATTTAAGAACTTCAATGATTTTGGTTTTTATCAAGAAAACTTGGAAAATGCTGGATATCAGCTCTGAAATTAAACTTTTATTAGCTATTTTTGTTGTTATTATATTTATCCAAACAAATGTTGCTTTAGTTAAATAGACAGGAAATTAAAGAAAACGAGGGTGGTCTAATAATTATTTCCATAACTGTAAATAATATTGTGAACAATTATGCAAAATAACTGGTGCCACGCACAATAACCCCCCACCCTGTACCAAACATTTTAGTTCTTAATGGACATCTTCTAAAAAAAATAGACTATGGGTTTGACCTTTCAAGGTCAAAGGTCATGATGTTTTGGAGCCTACTTGTAGTTTCCTATCAGTCAACAATAGTCACTGAGTACTTATTACCACTTTTTTGAGTTTCAAACATTCAAAATCATGTGACCTTGATTTTTGACCTTTCAAGGTCAAAGGTTATGATGCCATTTTTAGGCCTGTGCCAGGTTTCTTATCCATAAATAATAGTAACCAAGTCTCTATCTCCACTGTTTTTTCTGTTATAGATTGATTGATTGACCCAGTGACCCCTGACCTTTTGAGTCAACAATAGGTCAGAAAGTATTCACACAAGATGCAGGATTGAAAGAAGTCTTTAAGAAGTCTTTAAGATGACTAATTAAAAAGTTATATTCCTAATTTGATTTTGAATTATATTGACCTTGAAATTTTTTTTTATTCAAGGCTCTGATGTCAATGCACATCAACAGTGAGAGCAAAAATAAACTATGTGCAAAACTGAGTATACAGGAATGAAAAGGAAATTCCAGCTTTGCCGTATCTCTGATTATTGTGAAAACACATTTTTGGTGACCTTGACCTTTGACCTACATTTGCTAGAATTTTATAGGGCCTATTCTGCACCACTTTGCACTTTTTATGAAAATCTCATAGAAACTGGTCCAGTAGTTTTTGCATGAAGTTGCTGACAGACAAACAGACAGACAAACTGACAAAGAAAAGAAAACCTGAATGAAAAACAATATCCCTTGTCTCCCCTTTGGGACGCAGCGTACAAAGCAGATTTCAGCCAAAAAAAATTAAATAAATCTGAAGTGACCTGCACCGTGACTGGAACATTATTGTCTTTTGTTGTGATCACACAATACAGTACTAACAATGATGTTACGGTCGTCTTAAATTGGTGTCATGTTGACAAGTATTACATTTAAATACAGTATGTTTATGTATATTTACTGTTACTTTTCCAGGAAGTTCCATTGACATTAGAAATGTATTGTGAAATGAAAACCAGTATCTTTAAAAAATAAAATAGATAGTAGTGTGTTCAGGTATAGTGTTTAGTCAGGTCTCTGATGGTTTAATGGCGTATTTATCACCAGTTTTCTTAATTTCTAAAACCTGTAGACCATGTTCGACTCATCCAAACTGAAAATTATAATCACTCTTTACCCCTTTATGGGTTTTTTTTTTTACATTACTTTAGGTAAATCTCCATTTCCAGTTTATTTTACCCTTTGGTTCAATAATGTTGATCTCTGTCTGTTTATCTAAGTGGAAATTTGCATGACATCACTGGAAAACATGACATATGGAAACCAACCATGTGACTATCATATGACAGACCTGACAGGTGTAGGCTCCTCCCACCAAGTAATTGTAGTGACGCTAATTCTTTGCATGCCTGTGGGATCAGGTGATGAACGAAAAACAGGTTTAACAGCATGTGTGTCGTTGGTTCCATAAAAAAAAAAACACTCGTACTTCCGACCAAGATTCACAAAGTTCTTTTTGGTTTTCCAATACTTTTTTATTGTCTCTATTAATTTTAATTCAGAAAATGACCATCAAGAAGTTCTCTATTGAATATGACTCCATCAACAGCAAGAACATCTTCACAAATGGAGATACTATTAATGGAAGAATCATCGTGGAGACTTCAAAGGAGATTAAAGTACAGTCTCTAGTTTTCATCGCAAAAGGAAGAGCTGAAGTCTGTTGGCATGAGCAGCATGGACAACATGTACATGTCGTGTACAGATCTAAAGAAAAGTATTATGATATCAAACATCATATCTTGAGAGAAACAAGACAAGATGGTAAAATTCAGACTTGTTTATCTTAAACATATGGATACATGTCAATATATTAGTGCATTAAGTCAAATATTAAATTACTAATATTGTGTTCTTTCCCAGGTACTGAAGTAATTGGTAGAGGAAGACATGTTTTTCCTTTTTCATTCAATGTTCCTGACAGGTGTTGATCTTTATTCTTTATAGTCTTCAACTCATTTGATCCTAATGTTTACCTGTCTACACATCGATAACATTTTATTTTCTTCTAATTCCAGGAAAATGCCATCAACTTTTAATTCCACCATTGGAAAAATAGTCCATAAAATTAAGGCTGAGCTGAAACAGTCTATGAAGTTGACAGAAAAAGCCAAAACACACTTTACATTTGTATCCAAAGCAGATATGGACACACCCGGACTCATGGTGAGTTATTTCTACCAACAGGCCATTGAGTGTGGGAGAATATTATAGAAGTGGAGGACATGCTTTTTAAACTACTTTATTTTCCTCTAGGACCCTCAGTTTGGTTGTAAGGATAAGAAGGTCAGTGCTTTTGGATCTGGAACAATAGCAATTGATTTCCACACCAAGCGGATGGGATACCACCAAGGTTAATATTGTCTGTTTAACAGTATTCATTCTTAACCCATTAAGACACAGTGTGACTTTTTTATATTTAGCCTTTTTTCTGTCAAAATCAGGTTATTAAAATACCCCACAAATGTAATCACAGTCGCCTACTACTGTATTACATTTGTGGCAAAAATCATTACCTTCTAAAATTGTAATAACTTCCCACAAATATAATAAAATGCTAAGCGACTGCTATTATGCTTGTGGGAAAGTTATTATAATTGTGGGATTATTACATTAAAAGCTGCAAATTTTTATTAAGTTTGTGACTTATTATGTTTGTAGGGTAAACATCATGTATTTTCCAAATAATTTATAGTTTAATCATCATGATGAGATTGCATTTGTAGGTTTTTTTTTATTAAAAACAATGGAGAAACTTCAGAAAAAAAAACCTTTTCAGTAAATCTATCAATAACTGTACATAAACCATCACATTACATGTCTGTGTGCACAGGATGACTAGCATGTTAGCATCACTTAACTTAATATACACGGCTGATTGGAATAGTTTAGATTCAACTTTACTGTCATTGCCCGTGTATAAATACAGAACAACAAATTACAATTGTAATTATCAGAATTACTTTATTGATCCAATGGAGAAATTGTATTAAAATAAAATAGTCATAAGGTAATAGAAAATGTTAATCAGTAAAAATAAACATTAAGCAATAAAAATTACAACAAGTATTACATCCAACCAGAAGTGCATAGCAGTAGTGAATACACACACACACACACACACACACACACACACACACACACACACACACACACACACTGGTTGGATATAATTGTGGTTGCGCCTCTCTTGTTTTTGAGTAGGTTTGTGTGCTTGTCTGTTGGTTTGTTTGTTTGTTTGGAAGCAGCTTTACACAAAAACTACAAGACCAATTTCATGAATTTTTCAGAAAAGGTTAAGGTGGTCCAGATTAGAACCCATAAAATGTTGGTGAATGTAGGTCAAAGGTCACAGTCACCAAAAATATGTTTTCACAATGACAAGAAATGGGACAAATCAGGTCATATGTGGGAGCGGTGGGCTGGCATTACTTATTGTAATTTTTATTGCTTAATGTTTATTTTTACTGATTAACATTTTTTTTATTACTCTTTTATGTTAATGCAATTTCCTCTTGGGATCAGTAAAGTCATTCTGATTCTGATAAACCATTTTTCTGTATTTATACATTGACAACAACAGTAAAGTTGAATCCTATCTAATCTAATCAGCTGTGAGTCAAGTGATGCCAACATAAAAAACTGTTTTCTGTGTGACAGTATAAAAAGGGATTCTGCGTATATATATATATATATATATATATACACAATGTACACACACATTAGGGCTGTCACGATTAATCGAGGTAATCAAAATTAGCAATTTAATTTTTAATCTTTTTTTTTTTTTTTGTCATTTTACAAATATGTATTATTTTACACCACAGTATCACTTTATGTTAAAGAAGGCAAAAAATCTTTGGTATCAGCCTAATTTCAGGGGCTGCTTTTGAGCCTTGATTATTTATTTTTTTTTTATGTTTTCCCCTGTTTGTCATATCTTATTATGACAGATGTTAGTGTCTGTAACACTACTTGTTTGTTTTTAATTTCAATTTTAAATTTTTATTTTTTACAAACCAAGCCTATTAATTTTTAAACATTGATGAGTATTACAATGAATTTCAATGACACAAAAATGTGTGATTAAACTGCGATTAATCGCAAGTTATCTATTGCATTTATGCATTTAATCACAATTACAAAATTTAATCAATTGACAGCACTAATATATATTTGTGTTTGTGTATGTGTATATATATATATATATATATATATATATATATATATATATATATATATATATATATATATATATATATATATATATATATATATATATATATATATATATAATGTCAGTGGACGTTTTTAAATAAAGCAGTGAAACTCTTGTCCACTACAGAGCAAAAAATGCAATGCTGGGTGTTCATAAAAGCTCACATTAAATTAAGGGTTATTGGATCAAAAACAGAGAAAAGTGAGGAAAAAGTGATGGGTTTTAATGGTGAATCAATGTTGTAGAAGATGACTGTGTTGTCACGGTAACTACGGAGCCTCTGATTGTCCAAATGGGTCATATCTGGTGATGATGTAAAAGAGACACTGTGTTTTACACTAGTTATTTACATGTATTGATAAGAACAGTGGATCTGTTTGGGTCTTTATGAGTTAACCAGGGAATTTATTTCTAAACCTCCTTCATGATTCTCTGCTTCTTTCTTCTCTTCATCACACACATAATCATCTGTTCTTGGTTATCTGACACTCATATCAGTTTGCAGGAATGTGTATTGACAAGTTTCTTCTGTTCTACAGGTGAAGCATTCGAAGTCACTGCCGACATCAAGAACAACTCGTCTCGTTCAGTGAAGCCAAAGTTCATTCTGTATGAGAAGAAGAGTTTCTTTGCTCAGGGACGCAGAAGGGTTCACACCAACAAAATCCTGAAGGAAAAGTGTGATCCAGTGGCTTCCTGTAGTCACCAGACTGTGAAGAAGATCATCACTATACCCCCAGAATTACCTCCCTCCATCCTGAACTGCGCCATCATCAAGCTGGAGTACAGACTCAAGGTAATAATAGAACATTTATAGTTCTAGTTTGGTTCAGTTAGGGGAGACCGGGCACCACTGTAACACTTTTTGATTGAGCAAATGTTACTCAGTTGTTGTTTGTGTGGGAGATCTCAGATTATAACATGTAGTTCCCATATTTATCTGCTATATAATGCACTTACATGTACTTTTAATACATCACAATTCAAATAAATTATTGTTAAATACAAAGTGGTATGTTGTTACATCCTACCCCTGTAATGGGGTAAGTTGTAACACTACTAGGTGACGATTGTAACACTTAAATTGTAATCATAATTATACCCAAGAACTTGAATGAATTATAAAGTATACAAAAATAATGAGTAAAAAAAATAACTAAAAGTGCCAGTTTAATACAATTAAAACAAATATAAAATAAATCAACATATAAAGCAATCAACGAACCGCTTTTGAACGTTTTTACACAAAAAATTCCATGTAAACCATTCACCATACATTTTCACTGAAGATATTAACAGTCAATGGAGTCAAAATCACTTTAGTTCAAGCAGCAAATACAAACCAAGTGACTTTGATCAATACAATACTATCAGTAATGACAACTCTAGATTTTTTTTTTTTTTTTATTGTGAAAGCATTTGCATTTACAAATGTGAACAACCTGGATAAATATGAACGACCTGAACTATCAGTAGAAATAAATGTAATTTTAACAATGTCATGCTTGTTATTAAATAGTAAGCTGAGATAAACATTGTGATAATAATATTTTCCTTAATAAATAAAAGTTATTAATATTTTTGAAGGACAGTTTAGGAATGGACATATTTTCATCCTGTAATTTTACTTTAAAAAGTTTGACATTATTAGGTTATTATCTTATAATTTCACTGGTCTGGTCACAGTTTTAACACCCCTGCTGTAGGTTCTTATGTGTTTCTATTGTTTATTTAACATTTAATTTGTTAAAATACTCTTTTAAAGTAATAGAAAAATGTGTTCAAGTTAAAACAGAAGGAGACTCGCCTTCATTTTGTGCTACAAAAATAAGCCTGAAAGGACCTCTAGTGACAAAGCAACGTCATAAGAACCAGCTTCAAATGTACAGGAAATGCATAACTTTGAATGTAAAAACATTAGATTTTTGTCAACTCTTTCTATCTTTTTTTTTAAACATTTTCTGCAACAGCTCAACCTGGATATCAAATTAGCCACAAACCCAGAGATCAAGTTCCCAGTTGTGGTCCTACCTGTTTTCCAGGATACACACATGAGAAAAACACCTGCTTCTGAAGGATCTACAGCTTGTGGAAACCCACCAGGCTACAGCACCATGCTGTACCCACCACCTGCACCTCCACAATCAGAGCTCCCTCCTCCTTATGAAGCGTGTGCAGTTCATCCACATTACACTAAATTGTAGAAATATAAAGTTTAGATGTAAACATATGCATCTGAACATGGAATAACAGACTCCTGCTAAATCCACACATTTGATTCTTCAGAATACTTTCACTCTGTCGATGTATTATTAAAACGTTTTACCCTAGGAGATCGTGGAATTCAGTCCCTGCAAGCTATATTTTTAAAGTATCCACACCCATGCTTCTTCATCAGCCCGCCCCTTGATATCACGCCTTCAAAAATACATCAACACGCCTGCTGTCACAGAGATTTACGAGCATTCACGAGAACTCAACGTCAATTATAATCCTAAATAAACAACATTTATCAGTCTGTGTCACATGAAGCTTAGCTAACAAAAGGTTTAAAAGCATGAAATAAACACCATAAGAAAACTAAGAGATAAAGACAATAGTTTATGGTGGTGGTGGTAACTTAGTAAAACCTTCTAGAACATTATGTTTGGTCAATATCTTACATTTTCTCACTGACGATACCCATAAATGATTAGTATGTTTAAATATTATATAAGCAAGCATAGTTCTTACTTTGGTTTTGCTGCCGGCTGTCGTCTTTTTCCGCCATAACTGTTTATGTGAACGCGCAGAAGAAGGAGGGGGGGGGGGGCAACTGATATTTGATGGACATATCAGCAAATCAATCATTGTAAAGATGATCAGTACAATGATTGGCAGGAGTTTTCCTCTGGTTCCACCCTCTAGACTGGAGATAAACATGCAAACATTTTATTTCAGTATGTGATATGGGATTGTGAAGAGGTTTTCAAGCAATATGGTAAAAAGTGTTCCATAAAAGACCTCTCACCCCACCTTTAAGATGGTCTGTGTGCAGTTTTTTTTTTTTTTTTTTTTTTTTTTTTTAACTATAGACTGATTCCAGGAAATAACCGGAAGTAGAGCGGCCGCCATGACTGGGCAGCGGCCTTGAAGCATAGAGAACTAGCAGCTAGTAATGGATGCGTAATGTGGACATTTAGTGCTATGTCTGGATCTGGGAGGATATGTGCCGTCATCGAATGCTATAACAACTGCAGGAAACAGAAAATATGGTAGAAGTGGATATGTGAGGCCCTTATTTAAAGAGGACTGCCCATGTTATTTAGCTACAGTCTGCACCGATTCCCTGGTCATGTGGAGGAGGGGGTTCAGAAGGCCTGCATAAAAAATATTAATAGAAAGGACTTCACCACAAATAAAAACAGCAGGGTAAGTATTTCTCAATGTAATTAGCCTTGTTAATAATTGTCATTATCGTGGTAACGTTAGCTTGGAACGAACGCCATCATGCTATGTATGCTCTTAGTCTATTTTCATGCTTTATGCTAATTTAATGTAATATTTATAATATGGAATTTCATAGTTATAACTGAAACAAATATTTAATTCCAACACAATTTTTAATAACATAGGCTAATTAAATACCAGTTAGCCTGCTCAGTCTAGTCAATGTAGCCTGTGGTTACATTTCTTCTACTAGAACATTCCATTATGTTAATAATTCATGAATTCATATCAGTTCATCAGTCACTGGAGGCCACTGTCTGACATTGTCAAACCAAGTAATTTTATTCATGCCGTTGTCTCAGTCACCAGAATGTATTACCGTACAAAAAACTGTTTATTAATGTCATCGCTGAGTTTAATGACGAGCACCTGTCTAGCAATGGCACTGCTGCAAAATGGTGCCGTACATAAATCTCTACTCAGATCGGTTTAAAGCAAAATATGCACAAAACAAAATCCAAATGCATTGTAATAGTCCAATAAATGCATTTCTGTTAGAGAAAACAGCTGCAAGTACAGAAACGATGCAAATCCACAAACTCAAACACAATCTCCACAAAGTAAAAAAAAAAAAAAAAGACCACCGTGGTACAAATAAAAAAAAAATGCACCACAAGAATAAAAAAAACACATGCATAATCATCAAATGATCTGCAAATAGAGAAACGATGCAAACAAAGGAAACATTAGCAAATGAAAAACACTAATAACCACTCAAAACAGAAGTGCTCCAAACCTGTAGGGGGCACTGTCTGCAAAACAACTCAATATAGAGACACACAGATAACTGACCATTAGTTATGGCCAAACGAGGCTTTGTTGGAACTTTGTCACATTTTATGAAACCTGGTTCATGGCTCCAATGACAGTGTTTGAGGAGGACATCTAGTGGTCATTAAAATGAAATACAACCAAGAGTCAAACTTCACATCCCAGTGGTTCATGGATAGTTTTGGATTTGATTGTCCATGCACATTCCTGTTTGACTACACTAGATGATTATATCTTTGTTATGGGACACAATAATAGTATTACTATTAATAATAATTAAGAATAATGACAATTATTGAAAATCATGATCCTAATTTGGAATATGTGTATATAACCCTCAATAGATTTTCACTTGTTGTGGTATACTGACATTTAAATGTTGGTGCTACATTCATGAGATGTGCTCCACAAATACAGACTGATGTCATTTCACATTGGGTTGGTACAAATACAGATATGTTTTAAGTTTCATTGCTAAATGGGTTCATGGGTGTGTGAGTAAAGTAGTTGTGTTTGAAAGACAGGGCAGTGATGCAGGTTAAATTGAATTGTTTTAAAGTTAGAATAGAATAGAATAGAGTAAACATTTATTTTCCATTTGTGCAGGACACATATGAACTTTTGTGCAGACATCTAGGGAAAGTATTTTTTTGCTGTATGAAACTTTTGCTTGCCTTATGAGCACCCCTCTCATGTTTATATCACATAGATTATGTTAGGGTCGTTTTTACCCAGCAGTCAAAGGTGTCAGAAATGTCAGACTATTTCTTTACAATTTTAAGACATATTATGTTATGTTTCTTGTACAGACAGGAGAAAAATGACCATAATGACCCATTAAAAATCTTATCCTTACTCACATCATCTGGCTGCGTTGTGCTACGCTCACGCAACCATCTGAGTATCGTGTGGTTCAGGTTTTTTTCAAAACGAAGAAGCCAATCAGTGTCGCCGGATGGGACTACCCCATGACTGGGCGGCGTTGTGGCTGGTGTGACGTAAAACATCACAGGTTGAGTTCAACGTGAGTGGCTGAAGCAGCATGTCAGTCAAGATGACGGACAGATTCTTCATCTAATCACATGCAAGGATTTTAGATAAGGCCTCTCCTTTGGAAACGGATCAGTTGCAGAAGGGTCCCAGATGTTACCATGAGATAGCATCTGGTGACAGTCAGGTTAGAAAAAGCTTACTTTGCTGGAATTCTCCTCCTTCATACGTGGCTGTGTTGGCCAGAGTCTTGCATGGGTTCGGGTACCCGTGGGTGACCCGTGGGTGAACCGCAGATTTTCACTAAACGGGTGAAAAATGTTGTGCTGTGTCGGATACGGGTTCGGTTCGGGTCGGACGTGGGTGATCGCGGGTCTAATTTGCGGTTCATAGGCTAAAAACTGTTCTTTAGTTTGGACTTGTATAACTGCCTCCTGTCGGCTTCCTTCTTGATGCGTTTTTCAAGCGTGTGTGTGTGTGTGCGTGTGTGTGCGCGTGCGTGCATGTGTGTGTGTGCGCGCACATGAGCTCACATATAAAAATAGTTTTTGAATTTATTATTTGTCTGCTCCTGTTTAACAACATTTTTATTTGGCTCTGCCTCGGCTATGTCACTGTTCAGTATATTCGTGGCAATACATTTTGTATTTAAGTTGACATTTTCTTCCGGGTTCGGGTCGGATATCGGGTTCATTTATAGCGGGTCGGTTCGGGTGCGGATTTGTAAATTTTTTTTCGTCGGAAAACGGGTCGGATACGGGTTTGAACATGACGGGTACGGGCGGTTGCAGTTTGTCAAAATCAGAACCGTGCAGGACTCTGGTGTTGGCACCCCTGAGTGTCTGAATAAATGAAACAACTTTGAAACTAACTAACTAACTCTCTATGTCAGTACCAATCATCCTGGTCACATTACTGGACCAGTTTGGTGGCTGCAGTGTTTTGTTTAGTTTTTTCTGTTAACAGTAGGATTTGCTTCTGCTGTGAGGAAAAACATTAAAAATGGCTGAGAAAGCAATAAAACAAGACAAAGCAATAAACTAAAAATGACAACATTATGAATTATGGGTAATTTCAGACCAGATTTTTAAACTACTATTACAGCATTATGGTTTCTATGTCATAATATGTAAATGCAGAGGAGGAAAGCCTTTACAGTCCATCTTTCAGAAACCATTCAAATGTTTCCAGTTGCACAAACAAAATATTTGCAGCCATCTAAACTGCATATGCAGGGTGTGTCAGTAATGGTGCATCAGGTTTGAAAGAGTTAAACTATATAAATAAATGCATAATTCCATTTCGACTAATGCTGTCACTTTTTCTTGCCAAAAAAGAAAATGCATTAGGCCAAAAATGTCCCCACAACTTGTTTTTTCTTTATTATTGTGTCTTGTATTGTTTTATATTTTTGAAATTTTTCCCATTAAACATATTGGACTGAAATTACATTGTGTAATGGTTGAAACAATTACATTAAAAAACAGTTTTGAGGCAAACACCAAATGAATTTCTGTCAACATAAATGATTTGTTGTCATTTATTATAGCATTATTCTTTATGTTTAGCATTTTTCGGTGAAAATCAGGTATTTTTCTTAGATATTCATAAAATCTCAGAGTATATTCGAAAGTTATTATATCTAAACAAACAAAAAAAGTAACATTTTCTGTTAAACATAGCATTAACTGACCATAAAAATAACAACACGCAGTGACATTTACCAACTCCATGAGTTTTACTGGTGAATTAATATTGCAGAAGATCACAATGTTTCATGTTCACTACAGAGCGTCTGAACGTCCAAATGGATCATATCTGGTGACCAAGGAAAGCTGAGAAACAGTTGAATTATTTAAATGTGTTGGTAGAATTAATGGCTCTGAAATTTTAGATCAGTAGATCCTTTTGGTCACCAGCTGTTCACAGTAAAATCACCAGTGTTAATAGAACCCTTAAAGAGTTAATATTAACATGACCTCAATGTACATACGGTCCCTATTTACAGAGTGTAAAATTTACACTGAACCTAGAGTTACATTTCCATTTTTAAATTTACACTAGTAGGAGTTATACTACACTAATTAGTGTCAGTCAAGTTTTACACTATGTGAGAAGTAACACCCATAGTGTTATTCACATTGAACACTGAAGAGTTAGTGAAGTGCTAAGAAATAACTATTCCTCTACACATAAACTCTATGTGTAGAGGAATAAATAAATTACTCCAAAAAGTGTTGATTTTTAATGATTTGAAAACATGACATAACTTATATTTTTCCACACAGATTCTGCTTGAATGAAGTTTATTTAGAAAAAAGTACCACAGTTTTTCAATGTCCAACGGTTATCGGATTTTTTTCGATAACCGTCCGCTGCGCCATTAACGCCCGCTGCCAATGGAAACGGGTTTTGTCACTTCAGATTCACGGTACCATATCACTCCGCAGGTAGTTCGGCCACTTTGAAAGTAAATATTCCCTACATTGTAAGGGCTATTTTTATCCAGTCTGTTAGAGTAGTAGCAGAAATAAGATGTTATAATAACCGTAGAATAAGCGATACATTATCCCTGGCTTGTGTGTTTCTACCTTTTCTTAAACACATTTGAACATCTTTGTGTATTGCGTATTATTTAATTTCTCTTTTATGACATCTTAACATTTTTGTGTTTTTAACAGTATATATATATTTTCTAATTTTTACTTCAGGTGTAGTGTTGTCTGTACTGTACTGTCGTTAGCTAACCACATGTTTACACATTTTGTTTTTTCTTTAACCCTCTGTTATTGGGGTGCACATTTTACACACACTTTGCATTTCGGTCAAAATTCAAAAGTTATTCATTTTTGTATGATCTTTAAAATTCTGGACACCAACTAAAATATAATCAAAAGAAAATTACAAGACATGGTGTGTGTATGTAAAATGCACTATTACTTCCATTCTAACCACTGTTAAGCCATAAACCATTAAGGCATAAATCATAGTTTTACTGATATCTGGGGTTAATTTCAGAGGTAAGGCTCTAAATTAACTTACCACTAACCCTAACCACTTTTATTAACCTTTGTGTGCAAGAAAAGGACATTTCATGTTTTTTCTCCACTAGATGGCAGTCTATTGTTCTGTTGTGACCTAGCACCAAAAATAAAAATGCAAATTAACCAATGATGGTGTGAATCATTGACATCAAATCATCCTCCTGAGACCCAGTTATGTCCTGTGCAGGGGACAGTTGTATTGTAAATTACATTCCATTAAAACATTAATTATAAATAAATACAAATGAAATGTATTTAAAAAACTGTTGCATTGTGCAGTTTACAACCATAATAATTGTTTAATGTAAAGAAGCTAAACCTTTCACTTTATTGAGTGTCAGGAGGATATGTGATGCAATTTATATGGAGTATATTTAAAAATATATATGTTTTTGCATTATAAACATGGCTTTTAAAGGATTAAAAATGAACACTTATTGAGTATTTTTATTTATTAAATAGGGAAAAATGTAAAGGGGTTAAAAACATACTATTAATTTTTTTGAGACATTATGCCACAAGTGTACATTTTACACAGACTTCGTAGCTACTAAGGCCTTTGTGGACCACATACCTGAGGGTTAATCAGGTTTATTTTTTTCTCATGCCTCACCTCCCCTGAAGTCCTCTGGTGACCTTCAGGGGAGGCCTGCCTCAGTGTTTGAAAACCACTGGTCTAGAAAAAACGGATCCTGACACAGAAGGGAGAGGCTGTGCGTGTAAACACACAGTCCTACTCATCCCTGATCATCTTCAGCCGTTTCATCCTAAATGTGGAACACAGACTCCAGATGAAGCTACGCCATCTGTATCAAAGGCTCTAAATCGGGGTCTCAAACTCATTTCCTTCAGGGGCCACATTTGATCTCCAGTTGGTTAAACCAGTAAAATAACAGCCGAATAACCTATAAATAATGACAACTACACATTTTTGTCTTTGTTTTGCAGGGGTGGCCAACTTTGGTCCTACAGAGCCACAATCCTGGATGTTTTAGATATACGTATCCCTCTTCTAACACTCCTGATTCAGATGGTCAGCCTATCATCAAGTTCTGCTGAAGTATCCAAATGCAATAACAATTAACAATATTCTGCCTGAACGTATCATTTGTCCATGTGTTTTATTATAGATGAGTTGTATAAAGACACTAAACTCTTAGTAACAGAAGAAGAAAATGCTTCAAATTGTGCTTAATTTTCTTTACACATTTCAGGTTGTTCACATTTGTTCAAATTATTCACAGTTTATTGTTACAAGATAGTTTGTAAATGTGCATTTTTTCATCACTCAATGAAAAATAGCATATCCTATAAATAATGACAATTCCAAATGTATGTCTGTGCTTTAGAGGGGAAAAAAAAACATTAAATTATGAAAATAATGACTTTTATAAACTTCAAACAAAAAAATGTGTATAACTTGAAAAGAAACTGAGATTTCTTCAGAAAAATAAATTCAAGTTGTCATCCTTTATAGACAGAAAAAAAACTGAGGATAAATATAGAGTAATTTTTTCTTTAGGTTATTATGCTCTTCAGCCCAAGGGCCGCATTGGAATGTTTGGTGGGCTGCCTTTGGTCCCCAGGCCGCATGTGATTACGCAGTGCTATAAATGACATCCTACATGCACACTTTGTCTTTTCAGGTTGTTGTTAACATGGCCGTGAACAGAAATCCTGTGTCCCAGTTACCTATTGTTTTTCTATCAGATCCTGTTGGGACAGTGGCCAAGACCCTGCAGGAAGAAAGTCACAGAGTTTGTTGGTGACGGATACGAAGCAGACACTGTTTGTTAACCTTAGAAAGAAGGTCATTTTCTAGTTCTGTGGTGAATTCCAATGTATTAGCTTTATGTATGCACAGAAAAATACACTTGGTTTAAAGCAATGGTTTTCAAAGTGTGGGACAGTTCCCCCAATATTTTAACAACTTTGTATGTTTTTACCATTTTTTAAAAACAGATTTTAATATCTGTATGAAGACATCTTAAACTATGTGTGTTTTGAATAGTTTTAAAATACATTTTTATATCTGTGTATGTTTTCATCTTTTAAAACACAACATTTTCTCTCATTTTCAACTCAGCTGTTATTTTGCCACTCACATGTACTGTAGTTAGCTATTCACATGTACTGTAGTTAGCTATTCACATATACTGTAGTTAGCTATTCACATGTACTGTAGTTAGCTATTCACATGTACTGTAGTTAGCTATCCACGTGTACTGTAGTTAGCTATCCACGTGTACTGTAGTTAGCTATCCACATGTACTGTAGTTAGCTATCCACAAGTACTGTAGTTAGCTATCCACAAGTACTGTATTTAGCTATTCACATGTACTGTAGTTAGCTATCCACGTGTACTGTAGTTAGCTATCCACGTGTACTGTAGTTAGCTATTCACATGTACTGTAGTTAGCTATCCACAAGTACTGTAGTTAGCTATCCACAAGTACTGTAGTTAGCTATCCACAAGTACTGTAGTTAGCTATCCACAAGTACTGTAGTTAGCTATCCACAAGTACTGTAGTTAGCTATCCACAAGTACTGTAGTTAGCTATTTCACGTGTACTGTAGTTAGCTATTCACGTGTACTGTAGTTAGCTATCCACATGCACTGTAGTTAGCTATTCACATGTACTGTAGTTAGCTATCCACATGTACTGTAGTTAGCTATTCACATGTACTGTAGTTAGTAACAGATGGAAAAAAAATGATTATTGAGGATGATTATACTTGTTAAATAATTAACATGTATGATTATTATTATCTATTGCAGTACAATGGAAATATCTTAAAATAGCACCAGTTGTAGAGCAAATGAATACAAGTGAATAGATAATGCTAATCTTTGGCCTTGGTGTGTCCATAATTCCAGACTTTAATTGTTATATCCTAATTTAGCCTGAAAGGATGCTGTCTAGAGTTACCTATGTGAAAGTGACACCTACACGCTTGATCAAATGACCCGGTGCGACACAGATACAGGTTCCAGAGAAGTCGGTAAATATGTCAGCCTTCTCTGTGGATGTCTTCACCAACAACAGGCCCTATTTCTGGACATCTTCTCATCCTGTCCTCTGGGGAATTTGTGGGATTTATCCTTCTGATGCAGTTGAAGTGGGATCTGATGTGTGCTGTTGAGAGCAATTTAAGAGCTTTATAATGACTGTGAAACATCTGTTTGTGGAGCACAGCACGGTGAGTGAGCGGGGCGCCTTCTCTCCAGGGGACACCCTCTCTGGACAGGTCATTGTGGTGACGACAAAGGAGACCAAGGTTCAGTGTTTTTTTGTCAGAGCTAAAGGAAAAGCCAAAGTAACATGGTGTGAAAAAGATGGACAATCCACAGTGGTCCACACTGACAAGAAGAAGTACTTCTATTTCGAACATATAATCCTTCAGGATAAAAACAAAGGAGATGGTTTGTATCATAAAAATAGAATAGTATGTTCTGTGAAAAATAACGAATGAAAATTTAACACTTGTTTTCTTCTTTAAGGTTCAGAAATAATTGGACCTGGAAGAAATGTGTTTCCATTCACCTTTTTGATCCCAGATAAGTGAGTGTTTTTATTCATTAGAATCTTTTACAGTGAGTTTGTGAATAAATATAAAAAATGACATTATGTTTCTATTACAGAGACATGCCTTCGTCCTATAAGGGAAAATGGGGCAGCGTTACATATAGTTTACGAGCACAGTTGACCCAATCAATCTGGCTCATTCACAAAACAAAAACAGAGTTCCCGTTTCTGACCAAGTCTGAGTTTCCTTTTGCCTCTAAATCAGAAATGGTGATCATTGGACTAAAGGTTTGGATTTTGAAATGTGATCAGAATTTATTCTACAACTAAAACCTATTTATAGAGGTTTTTTACTTCAGACTTTGTGTTTTAAATTCACAGGAACAGCAACAAGCAACCAGAATTTCATTCTACGGTTTTGGAAAGGTGACTATGAATGTTATCACGGAAAAAATGGGACTCAAGCAAGGTAAATACATATAATCCAAAATGAACTGACATATTTAATGTAATTAGCCTGATAATAACCTTTCTTATTCTTATTCTTATTCTTATTAGTACAAGGTGAGGGTATTGTTTTTGGTTAGATTTTTTTTTTGTATGTTTGTCAGCAACTTTACACAAAAATTATTGGACCAATTTTCAGGGAAGGTACAAGGTTGTCCAGAATACATCCCATTACATTTTGGTGAATGTAGGTCAAAGGTCAAGGTCACCAAAAATGGATTTTCACAATGATGGGAGATGGGGCAAATTAAGTATATTTTTGAAGAGGCGGGGTTTGTTGTGTCTGGTACAACTTATTATCTTTTCTTCTTATTTTTATTTGTATTCTCTTATTATTATTTATTTATTTATTTTTTATTATTCTCTTATTGTTGTTCTCTTATTTTTATTCTCTTATTCTTTTTTTTTTATTCTTATTATTATTCTCTTCTCTTATTCTCGTTCTTTTTCTTATTTTTTTCTTGCCTTCTTCTTATTTTTGGTTTTATTCTTATTCTTCATAAACAGATGAGGCCATGGGTGTTTCTGTAGAAGTCATCAATGAATCAGCCCAGACAGTAACTCCCAAGTTCTACCTGTGTGAAAAACAGACTTTCGTTGGCAAGTCCAAGAAGATAGTTCACAAAAATGACATTCTGTTTGGGATGGGAGACCCTGCTCCACCTGAGACCATCCAGTTTACAACAAAGATTCTGAGTGTTCCTCCACAGCTCCCCCCGACCTTCTTGAACTGCTCCATGATGAATCTGGAGTACAGAATCAAGGTAAATAGAACAGTCACTTAAATCTATTCTCTTTCATTTTAACCCTTAAAAACTCAAACAACCACCAGTATCTGTATACAGGTAATAAGCAAAAATATTTTAATTAATAATCCAGACAAAATGCAGAGACTCCATAATGTGTGAGGAAACTCCATCATCTTCTGCAACATTGATTCACCATTAAAACAAATGTAGCAGATGAAGCACTGATTTTATATTAATTTAGTGTTATATTTTGCTGCTGTTAGTAATTTATTTTCTTTTTTTCTGCTTTGATATAATCCTGCTTAGATTTCCTCAGACGTTTTACAAAGATCAACATGATCAGTGAATAAAATCTAAAAAAAATACTTAATAATAATAATAATAATAATAATAATTAATAATAATAAGCTATTAACCTTTTACCAGTCTGGAACGTAGATGACTTTCTTTTAATAACACTTAAGTTCCCACATTAATGCACCTCCACTTGTCACACATCAAATAAAAGCCAACAAAGTCATATTTATGAATATATAACCCATTCTGAAGTGCAACATTAACACCAAATACACATAAGGTTGTTTTACACAAAAGACAAATTCAACAAATTTTGGCTTCTCTTCCTTTTGTTTTCCTGGTAACACTCCAGTGAACATAATCCAGAAAGTTATTTAGGTCCAGAACACAAATCTGATCCACAAAGGCACCGAAACTTCAGGAAGATTTGTCCAATGTCTATGTTGGGGATTTTTTTTCCATTTTCCACAAAATACTTATTTTCATAAATTCGAGCTAAAATATGTGTTTTTGAAGCATTCAACAGTTATTCATTTTTTCCAGAAATTTCCAAATGTAGCCACTTTGGAAAATTGATAATTCCCCAAATTTGTAAAATGTCTGAACATAACCATTGAAAAAATGCTCTATAACTGACATTTTTTATAAATAAAATTCTTAACTTTGAACTGCAAAGTACCAAGACATTGTTGGTAAATGGTGTGTTTCTGTCCCTGCCTAAAAAATGTACTTTTATACACCCCTGTTTAATATAATAGCAAGGCGGGAAAAAAAAAACTTATCTGTATTTCTAACTGTACAGCTTTTTACCTATATAAAAAAAATCAAAAGTGACTGCTTTAGTCCAAACTACAGGGTGTTACCTTTACAAAGAACCATTTTTTAAATCTCTACTCCAAATGGTTAAAGAACAGCTGTCATTTTATTTTGAAAAGGTACTTTTCAGGTGTTTTAAACAAAGGAGTTACAGAGTTGTCACAAAAACAGTTCCATCCATGTTAAATCTTGACTCACCTCATTACTTTTTATTTATAAACTGAGGAAAAGCTGCTGTGAAGCTATTTTTGGGGGATATTTTACTGCTTATAAAAGTTAAAGGTTGATAATATTATGCATTAGTACAACAGCACCACTCAGTGGATGAGAGAGTCCAGCATTGAGAGGGGAGGGGTTAAAGGGGACGGCCCGCATGGCTTTTCCACCCACGGATGAGACGACATGTTAAACGTGTCACATTACAGCCCAGGAGCAGCTTATTTAACCATTCACATTTTTCACCTGTAAATACCACAAACACATCAAACACTGTTTAAAGTTCTGTCTCTCTGATGTAGGTCACCCTCGACGTGCCTTTGGGAAGAGACCCAGAAATCAAACTCCCCCTGGTCATTCTCTTGGGTTCATCAAAACCACATCAACAAAAACCAAAGAGATCCATCTGGTTCAGAAAGCTTCCTGGTTAAAAAACTTCAAAAGGCCATGGTATGCATGCTGCATGACATGTAGTGTGACTAAAGAAACTATGTGGAATTAAAAACTACAATCATGTCTATTCATTAAATGTTAAATGTTCATCAAAATGGTCTGTTGATTAGATTTTAATATCGAAAAATACAAATAGTTTGAGAATTATTTCACTAAATCCCATTGTATGTCACATCAGTTCTTATGGCATTTGACATGTTACACTTAAAAAAACGTTGACCATTTTCTACTTAAATAAAGCAAAGTGGCAATTAAAATGATTGAATAGATTTTAAGTATTTCAACTTTGATGAAAAACATATTGATTTTATTAAGTCAATTTAAACATAATAATTAAATCCGAAAATAATGAAATTATTAGTTGAATTATTTTGGATTTACTTAAAATTTTGCACATGTTGAGTAAATCCAAATCAACTTTAGAGGAAAAACTGTCCAATATTTACTAGTTATCTGGAAAAAAATTCAAGTAATTAAGGTATACCAAATATCAGCAAAAAATACATAATTTAGACTCATAAAGGTGGAATTATTATTCCTAAATATCTGGATGATATTGATTTATACATTGTTGACATTACTGATAAAATAGAATTAATTTCAGTGATTTTCAGCTGATATTATTCAAATGAAAATGAGTAAAATACAAAATAAAGTCAAAATAAACTGCACAATTTTTTTTCATGTAGATTTTAATGGAATTTATTTCCATAATACTAATTAAGGCCAGTCACACTTTTTAGAGCTTATATGTACTCAGTTTTGTCCTTTTGCGTATTATCCAACATATCAATTTTGACCCCCTTTTGGAGCCCCACCCTACTGCATCCTTACAGACTGATGGACGACCATCCGTCTGTCCATCCATAGGAGTGGATCTGTCCTTCACTGTGATTTTTTTCTTTCCTACTGGGTTTTTGGAGCTTTTCTTTACTGAGAAGAAGGGTCTAAGGCAGGCATGGGCAAACTATTCCACAAAGGGCCAGTGTGGCTGCAGGTTTTTGTTCCAACCAACCAAGAGTTTGACCAATCAACTCTCTGAAGACTGAGATCAGTTGATTAATTGAATCAAGTCTGGTGTGCTACTGCTTGGTTGGAACAAAAACCTGCAGCCACGCCGGCCCTTTAGGAATGGTTTACCCATCCCTGGTCTAAGGACATTATCTGTTTCTTTCATCTACTGTGTATGTCATTCCTTGTTGGGATTTGTGGCTCTACTGTATAAATAAAATTTAATTTAATTTAATTGAAGTGAAGCCAAGATGTCCAGTTGACATAACAGTAAACCAGAGGTGGTCAAAGTACTCACATTCTGTACTTAAGTAAAAGTACAGCTACTGGTGTGAAAACATACTCTGGTAAAAGTAAAAGTGCTTTACTGAAGTAAAAGTAAAAAAAAGTACAACTTCTCAATTGTAATAAAGTAAAAAGTATATATATATATATATATATATATATATATATATATATATATATATATATACTTATATATATATATATATATATATATATATATATATATATATATATATATATATATTTAGCTATGGGTGAAATAGTACTTATTTAACCAGGAAAAACTAGAAAAATGTCAAAAATATCCAAAAATGAAGCCTTTAAAAGTGAGTTACTGTGTAGAAGATGATGTGTTTTATTGAGTCAAGGTACTCAGTTTAGTGGGTATGGACAAGACATTTAGGGAAACTTCAAAGTTCATAAATAGGAGATTAAAAAGAATCTAAATCATGACATAAAAAGTCAAAATTATGAGATAAAAAGTCCAAATTCTGAGGTGAAAGTCAAAATTATGAGAATAAAGTCACAATTATGAGACAAGAAATGGATAATTATGAGATAAAAAGTCAAAAATGATTATATAATAAGTCACAATTTGTGATTTATGACTTATTTTTCATACTGTCACATTGATCTAGTTTGAAAAAGTAATGAGTCTATTCTGAGAATATAAAGAGTATAAAGTACAGATATTTATACAAAAATGTAGGGAGTAAAAGTAAAAAGTTGTCAGAAAAATAAATACTCAAGTAAAGTACCGATACCTAAAAATGTACTGAAGTACAGTAAAAGAAGTACTTCTACTTTGTTACTTCTACCTCTGCAGTAAACCCTAACCCTAACCCTCAGTGTATGGTATTTGAACATACAAGTGGAAAGCTTATAATGCACACAAATACAGCAATTAAAAGTGACATGTATATAAACCAAATTTCATGATATCATATTGAATAATTAACTGTTTTATGTTAAATAAGCTTTTCTGTTCTAAAGAATCAATGCAACTCTAACACCATTAATGCTGGACAAATTCTGTTGTATTTCACACCAGTTCTTATGGCAGATGATGTGCTATACATACGCATTATTGTTCTTTTACATGATATTCAATGACATTTGGTCACAGGAAATTTGCCTGAGTAACATTTACTCAAATTGAAGAAATTTTACTCTAAACAGATAACATTTGGTCCTTCTCTAAAAACAATAAAGGTTATTACTCTTTGGGCATAGCTCTCCAAACTCAATATAAAGCTAAATTGAATTAATATAGAGCTCAATGTATTTTTTTTTTAACTTTTATTCTGAAAAGAATGCTAAGTACTAATGTCAATTTACGCCAAAATCTAAGCTTCATGTATCTCTAACTCTAACCCTCAGTGCATGGTCATTTGAACATATATGTGGAAAGCTCATAATTCATATAAATAACACAACAATTAAAAGCAACATGTATATTCACGTTGAATATTTCATTGTTTTACATTAAATAAGCTTTTCTGTGCTAAAGAAAATGTCTTGTCATGTTGTGCTAACTGCTAACTGAGGAGCCTCTTAACAGATTTACACACACAAAATAAAATAAGATATCACTTTTTAAAAGTGGATTTCCTTCAAATGTTTCTAACAATTCTTTCTAAGTAGTTGACAGTTGCTTATGGGTTGAGAAATAAATATCTGCCTTATCATGTGACACTAAAAAAGTAGAATTATTGTCTGAGGATGAACTTGAATGAACCTGTTAAATAAGACGTACCAGATGCATCAGAAATAGTGAATTTTTTTTAATTAATTAATTTATTTTTTTGCCTCCTCACGTTACAGAGGCGGAGAATTTGAATTGTAGCACTGTTACACCGCAGCAAAGACACAATGAATCACTGATCAGAGAGACTTAGACATTAAAAGTTTCTCACACTCATCTTTGTCTTCAAACTCATTTTGCAACAGAGGAAAGAACTGAACAAAGGCACATTCATAATCCTAACAGTGCATGTGTTACCCAACCAGCGGTTCTTAAGTGAAACCAGGCCCATGTTCTTGACAGACTCAGAGATCTTTCCCTGCCCAGGAGGGGGAACATGTTGAGAGCTGAGCATTTTATGGTTGGGATCCATCCTGGAAACATTAGGTCTGGCTATTGTGACACCACTTACAGCACACCCACCTATCCAGAGAAACACCGGCCGACAACTAGAAAGACAACGGCAGACTGTTTCGGGTTCTGACTCAGCACAAATAAAACCTCACAATTTCATGTTCAAGGCACAAAATATAAAGAAGAAAAGTGACATGTTCTGTTCTTAACATTAATAATAGAAAAGGAAGAGTAAGGTTTCGGATTGCACTGGTCTGGTGTACATGTCCACTGTGCTGTTACTGTGGGAACTGAAAAATTCAACTCCTATTTCAGCTCATTTCTGCTGTCACTTGAGTTGTTGCCATTGGCTGAATCTGTATTCATATTTAATCAAACACACATAAAGTCTAATTCAAATACAATATCAGAAAAGTCTCCCACATCTTTTAATTAAATAAATTCTGCAAGTCCTGGTAATAACTTTGACATTATAATGACTATATGGAGTAAGAAAAACTGACAGCTTTGAAGGCACCTCAGCAAATAGTGGGAAAATGGATAGAACAGCATCTTAATGAAGTATAATGAATAGAATTAAAGCTGGAAGTATGGTTTTATGTAGCACACTACACAGGACAGATTAAGCTAATCCTTGCCTCCTACACCCACATGAAAATATATCTGCAAAGCAGCAGTGTTGCTCATGTTCCTCAACAAAATGGAATAGAAACCTTATGTATGTTTTGGAAAGATGCAGAAGAAGAAATGACAGATTTGTTCACCCTGAATCCTACACCTGCACGATGACGTCTCTGTAGCAGCACTGTGGTTCATATTTGGCAGCAGATTGGTCTTGGCTCTGTTGTAGCAGAGCCTGCCTGGTAACCAGTCTGGCTTCATGTACAGTGTGCAGGCAGCCAGCTCCCTACACACACACACACACACACACACACACACACACACATACACACACATACACACACACCACAGCCTTGCCTGATTTTGGAGACAGGGTATGGAGGTGTGGCCTCTGGTACCTCCCACCCTTGTAGCCAGAGTGAGTACCATGACAACCATGCGGGCCTGCTGGCGACTCCCTGTCTTCATCTGCCACGGTTGCCATGGTTACTCCCCATGGGGCTCCCGCAGATCAGCGGGATGGGCGTCCAGTTGACTAACCCTCTCCCAGCTGGGGAACGGCTGAGGGAGAGAGAGAGAGAGAGAGAGGAGTGAAGAGGAAGGGAGGGTGAGAGTGAATGTGTAGGATGGCACAGAAGAGCCTGAGGAGAGAGAGAGAGAGAGAGAGAGAGAGAGAGAGAGAGAGAGAGAGAGAGAGAGAGAGAGAGAGAGAGAGAGAGAGAGAGAGAGAGAGAGACCTCAGAAGGAAGACACAGGAGACGCAGAGTCTGACCTGCTCAAGCAGTCTATCTTTGCCGACGTGCAGTATTTTTCTTGCTTCCCTGATGACAGAGATAAGAGGACAATCTTCTGTGAACATACATGTTATATTATGACTAACACAGTGCAGGTATACATGTTAATGTAATTCATATTCTGAGGAAACTTCTATTCTAATACATCATTTTACTATAAATGTGTAAATGCTGCTGTATGTTATTCTAATGAACGTCACTCTACGGGGTAAAGATGATACCACTTTCATATGACTTTCTGTCATCTTTCTTCTATTTTCCAATCATGTCAGTGACAAGCAGCGCTTTTTGGGTTTGGACCCAATGTAATAGGGCCACAGATGGCTATGTGTCTGTAGTGTGGTTGGAGAAAGAAATGGCATCACTGGGTCTGTTGGCTGGAGAGTACTGAGGGGCTTTTTCAACTCTCTAATTGCTCCAAGCTGTGTCCCCTTGAAGGCCCAGAGACACAGATTTTCATGTGTGTGAAGGAGCAGCATGTAACCAAAGCCAAACCTATCCCTAAAGCAGTGAAAATGCACACTCATGTTCGTCTATATGACGTACACAACAAGTTACAACATTAAAAAAAAATCAGTCATTTAGGTTCATTATAATTATTTATTTTGGAAAAGGAGAGAGATAAACTTCCCATAGTAAACATTTTCTGATTTAATGTAAGTGCAGAAAAGTTTGATTTCTTCATTTTCATATAAAATCCTTATCATACTTTAAACATAGAAAAAAGTGACAAGTGACAAGGCAATCCTGTCAGTGTTACAGAAGGCAATCTGCCAAAACATTCTATACTAATTCAAATAATCTACAGCTTTTCTCTTGTATTTTCTCTAGTTAAACGTGCAATAATACTTCTATCCTAAAGCTAGCTCTAATAAAGTGTGTGACTATATTGTGCACTTGTAGTGGTAACCTTTGGAATAACAAATGTTTTAAACTGTTTAAAAAAAAAAAACCCTTGACACAAGTTGTTTGATTACACAAAGGATATAAAAACAAAAAAAACAGTTCAGTTTTATTTATGAAACTCTGAGAAGCACCCTCCCCTGCATAGGTGGACATTGCATATCTTGCAGCCAAACACACTTTCATGTCGCAGTCCCTTGTTGGTGCAGTTCCTACAGCGTCGGGAGCGTTCTGACATGCGCTCCAGGCGGTGTCCGTACTCTATGGGTGAGTCTGCATGCCTCTTGCGTGCTGCCCGCTCCATGCCCCTCGCCCCTTGGTAGTCTCCGATCAACTGCTGAGCCAGCCGCACCCGGAAGTGGCGCTGGGTGAACTGCTTCCCGTTGAACCCTGCAGGTGGTGTCCCGCCTCTGCTCTCCCTCAGGATGATGTAGGCGTTGACGATGCACAAATTGACATAGAACCACAGGAAGTAGCGCCACCATTTCTTACATGGCCTTCCCACTTGGTAACACTCTCTCAGCTGGTCGCACAGGTCTACACCCCTCATGTTCTCCTGATAGAGCAGCAAGGGCAAAGGTCGCGGGACGCCGAAAGACAAGCCAGAACCGTCCATGCTGTCGCTTTCACCTTCACCGTCTGTGTCACGCTGCTGTCGTCCTGGACTGATACCCACAATCCCCGGTGCGGAGTTGGTGGATAGACAGCTAACCATCTTGACATCCCTTGTTACCGTAGCAACTAGGTTACCACGTTGACACTGATAGAACTCTCCCTGGGCCAACTTGCCGATGTTTCTAGGTCGTAAGACTTCGGGGTAACCTTTGCGGCCTGCGTGGGTGGGTCCGCAGGCATACAGACCATCTCTCAGCAGCCTCTGGAGGAGGGGCACTGAGGTGAAGAAGCTGTCCATGAACACGTGGTGGTACTGACCCTCCAGGCCTCGAACCAGGGAGGTCACCACCCTGTAGCCCAGAAAAGCCGCCACCTCGTCCTCACTGGGTTTGCCTACAAATATCTTGGTCCGATGGCAGTAGCCTGATCTAGAGTCACACAGCATCCACACCGTCAGCCCCTTCCTCAGGGGCTTGGAGGGCATGTACTGGGTGGGGGAGAAGCGTCCCTTCACCACAATGGCACACTTGTCTATGGTCAAACAGCGGTTAGGCATGTACGCGTCCCACATGGTGTTCTCCACCACATCAAGGAGAGGCCTGATCTTAAAGAGGCCGTCGTAACCCCTCTCCCCACGCACAGGCTCAGACTCTCGGTCACACAGCTGCAGATACTGAGTGAGTTTCTCAAAGCGCCTGGATGTCATTGTTTTTTTAAATCCTGCGTTGCCTATGAATATATCACTGGCCCAGTACATGCCGGTGTCTGGAAGCTGATTGATACCCATAAGAATGTTCAGACCTACATAGGCTTTCATCTCTCTGACATCTGTGGGGTGCCAGTGGGGGTCTGACTTTCCACTCCGTCTTTGCCGATAGAGGGCGTAATTGTTTGTTTGTTCTACCATGTGTTCAAAAAGAGAATCTGGGAAGAGTATCCGGAAATAGTCACGGGTGTCAGCATCGTCCCCCAGTGAATGCTGAGGGCCGCTGACAGCAGAGAAAGGTTCGATAGAAATGACCTGGTCAGGTTCACCCCAGAAGTCTGGACAAGAACAGTCATCATCCAAGTCATCTTCAAGGCTGAAAAAACTCCTGCGCTCCTCCTCCTCCAAATCGGAGAAATCAATATCCGAATCGTTGGAGGTGTTATCAGAGCAGTTAGTGGAGGTAGAGTAAAAACAATCCTCTGCGTATTCCTCCTCGTCGTGTTTGATCCCATTAGTCCCAGTCACTAGAATAATGTTACAACCTCCTCCTGTGATGAAGCTGGCCGCGTCTGCAGGCTCCTCAGCGGCTGCTGCTGCTGCTGCTGCTGCTGCGCCCGTGAATCCATTCTCCCCCTCGCCGTCCTCCTCCTCCTCCTCTCGCACTTCGTCTTCCTCGTCCGAGTCTGGCTTTCTATACGGAATCTCAAACCACTTCACATCGGCTGAAAGATTAAGCGGAGACTCTTGACTATCACACACCGTGTTACTTTCTGCGTCCGCGCTAGTTTCCAAAATAGTAAAAAGCTCTCTCCCTTTTCTTGCCGTCGCCATGTCGGGGTATTAAAGTGCCCCTGCATGAGTGTTTTATGTATATTTTTTTCACTGTGGAAAAAATAGTCCAACAAACCGGTTATCCAAAATGAACTGATGTGCACTTAAAGCAGCCTCTTCTCCAAAACTTGCTGCTCCTGAACCTATGCGGCGTCTATAAACCCGATTCTCATTGTTTCCGCTCCTGGTTTTTCTAGGCTTTGTAGCGCAGTGTGGCCGCAGACGTCAGAAGCTGCATGCATGTCCTGCTTTGTAGGGCGTTTTGCGACTGCAGCTGGTGGGGTTGCTAGTTCGCTAGGCTGGCAGATGGCCGCTTGCTGTTCTAATGCCCGCTGGCATTCACCACTATCAATAAGCCGGATACCCATCTCTGAGGCCGTGGAGAGAAAGAAAAGAAAACCACTGCGTAAATTCAAAAGTGTTCACCTCATCAAAACCATATCCCGTCAATCATCTGTTTCAACTATTACTTAAAAGGGGTGTGTGAAAAAAAAACAAAACTTTAGAACTTTCACCACTGCACACAACCCCCCCCCTCCTCCCCTTAAAAGTGACACCCCCCCCCCCTTAATATTGTTTTATGATTAAGTTTATTCAAGCATCCAAAATAAAGTAAAGACGAACACAGCATGATTCAAATACACTGATGTGTCTTTCCACCACACACACACACACACACACACACACACACACACACACACACACACACACACAGACAGACAGGACTCCCCTGTTCATCCCTTTCCCAAACAGACTACACTGAACTCGGGCAGAGAAGCAGCTTGTTCATTCATAAACATGCTTCTTCCCTCTGACAGGTTCCTACATGAATCTGAAGCCCTATAGGCTATTGTAGAATTAGGGACCTCCCTCTATTTTATGAATGTGGGCAGATACTCTTGTGTTTTACTCCTGAACTGAAGTTGAAATTCTTTCTCTGATGAGGCTGAATTGACTCTTTATAGGTTATGTCTGTTATTTATGTTATAATATATGATTTTAGTATTGAAAATGAACATATTTTAGACACTTTTTCTTGCAGCTGTATTTTCATTACACTGACTTATATATAATTATGATGCTGCTCTTGATCCCTACACAGTAAATTTTGCAGTGTTAAATCAACACTTAGAGAGTTTATTTAACTTCTTCTAGAGTGTATTTGGTCCCATTGTCTCCAAATTAACACTGCAAAATCCGCAGTGTATTCTAGTGATATCTGTGTTAATTAATAACTAACTGAACAAACATCTCCCTTATTATTTTGTGGCTTCATTTCACAGTGCTTTGCCTGATGATACTCATGAATCCTTAACCGGTTGTGTCTGCAGACTCTTAAGTGCCTGTTATTTCTGTTGTAACATATTATTTTAGGATTGAAAATTAACATATTTCAGACACATCTTCTTGCAGCTGTGCTTTAAATCAATATGTTCATTACACTGCCTTATATATATATATATATATATATATATATATATATAATCATGACGCTGCTCTTGATCCCTAATCCTGTGATTATCTGTGTTTATTAATTACTAACTGAGCAAACATGTCCTTTATTATTTTGTGGCTTCATTTCACAGTATTTTCCCTCAGGTGCAACACCCTGCTGATAAGTAGAGGGAGCTCTAAATAGCCTTTGTGGCAAGTGATGTGAGACTGTGCGATTGGATTGTCCTCTTTAAAAACTTGGTTGCAATCCAAGATGCTCCTGATGTTTTCCCTGACATCACATCCTTATTGTAAACCAGAGACTATGTAGCGTCCCCTTTATTGTCCATTGATAAACTACACAAACTACTCCTTGAGTCCGTTTTATTCCAATGGACACACTTGACCTTTAGGTTTGACTTAAAACAACATAACTGCGGTCATAGATTCCTCGCTCACTTGGGAGGAGACTGGTTAAATCATGTCTTCTCATACTGGGGGATGGGCGGCAGGAAGGGCCTTTTCCAAATTCTTTTTGCTGTGGCTGGAGTCTACATGGCTGGCTGAACACTGGGTTGCTGCCCCTGGGCCCTGCAGCAGAGGCACGATTTATGCGTCCTTCCTCACTAGCTTATTGCACAGATTCTTGTTGTCTCAGTAGTATCATATTGCCTCTCTGAGCCACAGGCCTTATTGCTGTTTGCGCTGTATCTGCAGAGACTGAAGCTGTGCAGGCCGTCTACACTGGGAACCAGTATGTTGGAAAACAGTGGAAAATTAAGGGAGGCTATGGTCCTCTGATATCCAGCCCAAAAATAGAAGTAAGAGAGAGAAAAAAAAAAAAAGGCTCACTCCAGCGTTTCCAGGCCCCTGGAGCAGAGTACTGCAGCAGACCCCTCAGAGACTCCCGCGGTGGGGTGGAGAGACGCCGACCAATGGGGGCTCAGGCGTTCAGTGTGTGTACATGTGCACGTGTGTGTGTGTGTGTGTGGCTAGCTCAGCTCCTCCACAGCTCAGATCCTTTTCTCATGGATGAGTTCAGAGATGGTTGCTGTGTTAGTGTGAGCGTGCACACTCTCAGATGCACACACAAGCAATATGTGTGCCGGCATTTGAGTAAATGGTGCAACCACTGCACCCTTAGACACACCAACCCCTCACCCTGTGTCTAAAACACTGTTGGTTGTGTATGTGTGTGTCAGTGGTGGTAGGGGGCTGAGGGTTTTATTATTAATGATCTCTTCTTCTGCCTCTAACAGCATCCTTAGTATCATCCAATGTGAAATTAAGAAACAAAGCCATGGACTCTATAGCAGATTTTTCTGTAACCTCAAGCTAATTACCACCTCTGATATGAACACTTTCAGACCTTATTATTATTATTATTATTATTTGCTCTTGAGTCTTCCAGTGACAAACCCCCTTTAAGACATTTCCATCTGATCTCTCTGCTGTGAGTTGTCTTTAATTTTAATTATCCTCGCACTACATAACCAGATTATTTATGCGTAATAATAATAATAATAATAATAATCAGTGTGACTTGCAATCCTGACCTTGAGAAACACACACCTGGTTGGCCCTTCTCAGTGGGTTACAGTGACACACAGCCCTCTTGTGGTGGCTACAGAGAAGTGCCTGGTTGGTTCATTTGGAACTAATGAGTATATAATCTGTCATGGAGTGTGTGACTATATGTGTTATTTTGTTGTTGTTGTTTGTTTTTCGAATGTTCCACATACAGCATTTTAGGCATCAGTGATTTTATGAAGCATTATTATTTTTTTAAATAAATGTCATGTCTGAAGTTACTGCTACCCCCCCTCCCTCCCTCCACACACACACACACACACACACACACATGCTTTTTATGCACCCAAAGCAGTATGAATACTTGTATTTCTATACCTGTTATTTCAACATAACAAATGTGTGGTTGGCAACAGGTTATCTCTCTGAGTAAAGAGATTTAGTTTCACCACTAGATGGAGGTAAAACACAGAACACAAAAGTACAGATAGTTTTTTTTTAACTGGAGTGAACAGGTTTTGTGATATTCTCTTATGCCACAGCAGATGAGTTCAATGTTTTAATGAGAATAATAACCCTTTCACACAATTGGCATGAGATGGTTGTTGTTTTTGAGGCCATGTGTTTCTCATTATGCTTGTTTTGCAGGATCCTGACCTGATCTGCCTGACCTGGTCTGGGCAGCCTTTCTGCTGGTCTCAGCACATTGTTCAGGGTTTCTGCTCATTTTGGTATAAAACAAGTGCAATTATTATTTTAACCTTATTTCAGCATGACCTCTCAGTATGTTCAGGGTTAATTCATTGTAGTTGATATTTGTTGGTATGAAGTAGAAACAACTAGTCCCAGTTACACTTAATATATTATCAGTAAGTCACATTGTTGTAATTATTTCATAAGAGGAGGATGAAACATTTTATTCCTATTGAGGGAAAAATGGTAAAAGAGTCATGTATGTATATTTATGTATTTTTGGTTTATTTTTTCTTTACACGCTTGATATTATGAATTGTGTAGCTTTAGATGCATAGTAGGCAGGCATTAATAAGCATTGCTTCTGCCTGAGTGTTTACAGTCAAAATCTGTATTGTTCTTTTCTTTTGCTGCTTTGAAGTGAACATATGACTGAAATTAGATAGATAGATAGATAGATAGATAGATAGATAGATAGATAGATAGATAGATAGATAGATAGATAGATAGATAGATAGATAGATAGATAGATAGATAGATAGATAGATAGATAGATAGATAGATAGATAGATACATACATACATACATGCATACATACATACATACATACATACATACATACATACATACATACATACATACATACATACATACATACATACATACATACATACATACATACATACATACATACATACATACATACATACAAGACATACAGTAATAGAAACAAATATCAGCCCATAAAAGTAATCAAAAACAATTGTTGCAACTCTTAGGAGTTTTTTTTGTCATCATTATATTTGTCCAAACAAATGCATCTATAATTGTACGAGCCATTAAAATGAACAAGAAATTGAAGAAAGCAAGAGGTGGTCTAACATTTTTTCCACCACTATGAATCAAAAATATAATTTTACCATCAAAGTGAAAAGAAAGAGAAGCAGAAAAAACAAAACAAAAATGAAAAAAGTGACAGACATCCATCATGTTATGGATTTAAGTCAAAATTATACTACATTCCCAAAGGTTCCAAGTGGCTTCTTCCATCTCTGCAGGGAAATATGACTCTTTTTGTTTATACAGTGTTCTAGTTTTCTAGTATCACCACTTCTGAGACGAGTGATTTCCTCATTGAAATGAAAGGGGAGTCTTATCCAACACATTTTACCATTATGGCTTTAAAAACGAATGGGTCACATTCTCATTTTCTTTTAGAAAAGCAGAGACAAAGCAATCCGGATTTTAAAAAAATTTATTTTTAACAGAACTAACACACAATGCATTCAGTTACAATGACGATGAAATGACATCTTTAGTAAATGATAAAGAAAAATGTTTGATGATGTAATGTAATGTCTTTGTCCCCAGAGCCTCAGTGACATGGACATCAGACCATGGACATTGGGAGTAGGACAGAAAATTAAACGTCTACAGACTCCTGTGGAGGAAACGTAACAATTTGAGATTCCCAGCTGATAATCACTGGTTTAAATGAATTATTGTCCCTTATGAAATATCTCATTATGCAGGGAACTTATATCATTTCCAGTGGTTTCTAGAGGTAACCATAGAGAAGTCTATTCTGCCATCTACCTCTGGCACAGTATGTGTGTATTGTTATTGTTACCATGTGACATATTACCCTCAGACAGATTCCCACAATGACGCTTCAAAGACCGCAAAATATGACCCATTTGGGTATTGTGCAAAGTGTTTTGTCTGCATACAGAGAATGACCGGAACCCTTTTCAAAGCGTAATAAACAAACACAACAGTTGTTTTGAAGCGTTTTGCACTAATCCACGAACATATGTAAATAATTTCCACCACTCTTTGTATCTACTGAGTGGAAAATGAGAATTAAAATATAATTAATCTTACATTCAGGGGACAGTTTATGCAGACTGTTGATCGCTATCCCCTCTAGTTTAATACTTTGCTCTGTTTTTATTATTAACAATAAATCATCTGTTTTGCGCTGGAGTCTCCCCGATTACAAGAGCTGTTTACATATTGCCTAATTAGATCCAAATGCACTGGATGGGAAAGAAATATCAACAAATGGATCTGTGGGTGCTGGGTGCAATTATTTATCATTGCTGTACATAAGTAAACAGAGCATAGTTCATTTGGCAATGTTTGAAACTCATATTAAAGATCCATAATGTGTTGTATTAACATAAGCTAAAGTAGGGCTCTCAAACATGCGGCCCAGGGGCCAAATGCAGCCCGCCAACGGTTCCAATGCGGCCCTGTAGGATGAACAGCATAATAACCTATTAAATGACTCCATATTTTCTTCACAGTTTTTTCTTTGAATGCAAATAATGACAACTGCACATTTTTTTGTCATTGTTTTACTGCAAAAAATAATATTAAATTGTGAAAATATTTACATTTATTATAAACTATCCTGTAATGATAAAATGTGAATAACCCGAACAAATGTGAACACGTATAAAGAAAATATATAGTTGCTTAATTCAAGATCATTTTTGCTTAATTTGCTGAACTCCAGCCACAAACACCACAATCTATCAATAAAACAAGTGAAAATGATCTTGTTAAAAGAATCAAATCAAATCATACTTTATTTATATAGCACTCTTCATACAAATAATGCAACACAAAGTGCTTTCCAGATCTATTATGTAAAAATAAGGTCTTTTTTTCTCACTGAAATGTTACTCTGTAGGTGATTATATCTTACTTTAAGTATGATGAAATATTTACATTAGAAAAGAGAAAAACACAGTTAATTTATATATATTTTTTATAGTGTAGTCATCTTCATGTTCTACAACATTGATTTACCAGTAAAACTCAGAGTTTGATCAAAGACAGTGGATGGAGACACTTGTTTTCACTTTCAGGTATTTCACGTTGGTATTTTTGCTGAAAAAAAAATCCTTTAGTTTTCTTTAGTTTAATATAATAACCTTTGAGTTTTCATGAACATCTAAATTAACCGATAAAAACCCAGTGCTACTTTCACAGCAGTTCCTAAATAAATGTGACTCTCTATTTAATCTTTCTTAAACCATCTATTACTGTACCATTTATATTATAATATTATCCTGTCTTTTGTGTTCCTTCAATAAAAATTTGGAATCTTATTAATTTTTTTTAATATTGATTTTACTGATCATGTTAATGTTCATAAAAGCTCAGATGAAAGTTAATTGTCATAATATGAGAAAGAAAGAAAACTTCAAAAATCAACATATTTTTTTTCAGGAAAATCTATCATTAACTGAATATAAACTCAGTGTTTTACATCCACTGTCATTCAACTCCATGGGTTTTACTGGTGAATCATTGTTTTAGAAGATGACAGTGTTTTCATGGTAACTACGTAGCCTCTAAATGTCCAAATGGATCATATCTAATGACCATGAAAAGATGCCAAACTGCATTTTACACACATTTATCACATGTATTGATCAGATTATCATAGTCATAAGCTCTTAAATGTTTTATATTGGTACATGATTTTGGTTGAGTCTTCATGGGTTAAGAAGGAAGTTAAATATAAGAAAACTCAAGACTTACAGTGAAAAATGCAAAATACAGATGAGAATATTATAATAAATGGTGTTAATTATGACAAGAAAGGATAAATTGAGAGAAAAATTCATTTGGGAACTGCCACAAAATTAGCACAGGGTGTTTATGGGTTAAAGTAGTATAAGAGTCACCATGACAAATGCATTTCTCACCAGTAGTTTCATCTTTTTTTAAAAAGTAAATAGATGAGTTTGCCTTTGTTTCTTATCTTTTGTATTTGTATTGCTTCCGTCATTATGTGAAATTCTGCCTGTGACTAAATGTGACGAGTCGAAGCTTGACAACTACCAACAAAGCTAGTGATGGAGGTACAAGCTGCCTCACTAAAATACTTTAAACACATTATTTTCAGAGGTGGTAAAATCTTACAGGTGTTGATCACATTCTAATAAAAACACCATTAAATTATTTTTTTATGCTATAATTTGTTGGAAAACCTATGATAGATTCTACTTTTTCTTTGTCAGAACTCAGATATTTAACCCATAAATAACCAGTGTTACTTTAGTCAGTTCCCAAAATGATTTAAAAAATAAATAAATTATAAAATGTATCATGGTTTATAATCCTATCCTCTCTATTTAGTTTTTTCCCCCCACTGTATTTTCTTATATTTAATTTGTAATATTTAATTTGGATATTCATAAAAACTCAGTGTAAACTCTATTATATCAAAGCTATTATATCAAAACTGAACAAATGGAAGAACAAGTGATCTTTTCATCAAATATATTAATAAATGAAAGCAAAAAAAAAAGTCTCCATCCACTGTCATTGACCCAATTCCATGAGTTTTGCTGGTGAATCCATGCTGTCAAAGATGACAGTGTTTCCTTGGTAACCATGGAGCCTCTAAACATCCAAATGGGTCATATGTGATAACCATGAAAATATGACAAACTGCACCTTTCATCAATTATTTACATGTATTGATAATAATCATGGATCAACAGATATTAAAGGTCTTAGATGCAGCTAACCATCAGTGGGTTTGGGTCTTTATGGGTTAACCCCTTATTTCACAGGAAAACTCGTAAGTCGGTGTCTCCCTACATGTGTCTCTCTTCTTCCTTCACATAGTAAATCAATACACTGTGTTGTCCTGTTAATGCGACCCCCTCATGTTTGGCAGAGCAGGGAGGAAGTGACCACATATGGACCTTGTTACCTTCCCCCAGGCCTGATGTGCACTTCATGTCACAGTGGACGGGGGTGTGTGGGGTGGTACATCTGTGCGTCAGATATGGAGTGTCCACAAAGGTTTGGAATCCTTGTGCCAAACTGCTTCCCCCCCTTTGAAAATTTATCTCTAGGGTGGCAAGTACGAAGTGAGGTCAAAGCTGCAGAGGCTCTACTATTCATTCCAGGGTCTTTTTATTTTTAAATCATTTTTTTTCTCTATAAACTTTACCTTAAATTGATGCCTGTGGAGAGTACTTGAATATGAAAGCTGTTTTATACAGAATCTATAGTGACCTCCTCATATATATATATATATATATATATATATATATATATATATATATATATATATTATACAGAATCTATAGTGACCTCCTCATATATATATATATATATATATATATGTGTGTGTGTGACCGTCCATCATAAAACCAGTCACTTGGGTCAAATTTCAGAAATTAAGATATTATATATTTATCTGAAAGCTTATTAAAAATGCTTGCGTGACACTAATTCAACCAATCAGAGGCTGTTTTTCAACATCGACCTAGCAACAAAGGAATTTAGTTCACTTGAGAAGGCTTTGTTCCGAGGCCTCCCATTGATTCAAATATATAATTATGTAGGTTTCTATTTAAGGGTTGTCTAGAGGCAATCCTCATCTTTCCAGTGGTACCAAACATGACGGGGAATGTGTAATGTGAGTGTGTTTTGACCCGATTTTTCTTTGTTTTAGACCTAATTACTGTCAGAGTCAGTCGTTGTCTTTCCTAAAAGGCATGATTTGAAGCACTTACGGTAGGAATTTCACAAAAAGTCATAGTTAGAAGTGTTCAGGAGACATTTTACTTGGATTTTATTGTTGGATTTCAACATATTTTCTGCCGCTCCTTTTGTCATATTATGTTTTGAAACATGAGGCTTATACAAAGGTGCAGCTATTGTGTGGATTTTTCTTCCACCACTAGGGGCGCTCTAATCGAAACTACAATAAAAAAAAAAAACTAAGAACAATCAATGCAAAGAAGAATATGCTACTTTTTCTTTCGCAGCTAGAACACTGAACAACAAATAAACAACTGTTAATTATTTTCAAATCCTCACCCCTTCTTCATGGAATCCACACGAAGAACTTCGCATGATGCAAGTTTTAAGTTGAAGGCTATCGATCTTATCCAGGAAGGAAACCGCACTGCTGCACCTAAGCTTAGCATCAATGAATGTAGGGTGAGTTCAGGTAGCCTACGTAGACTAATTAACTACATTTACATTTCAAAATCATTCTGTACCTGCAGTAAATATCAGATTTTTCAACATAGATATCTGTGTCTTATAAGTTGATGTGGCTTGTATTTATTTATTTTTATTATATTTTTGCTAATACAGCGGGTGTGACTTATATACAGGTGCAGTTTATAGTCTACAAAATACGCTATATATATAAATCTTCATAAATTTTGTAGACAGGTGCTTTTAACTCATAAATACCCAAACAGCCACTGACAACCAACAGCATCTACTGATATAAACGGTATCGATATAAACCAGTTGATCCATTAACCCTATCAACAAATGTAAATAATTGGTGTTAAATACAGTTTTTCTTCTATTCATGGTCATCAGATGTGACCCATTTGGATGTTCACAGGCTCAGTAGTGAACGTGAAAACACTGTCATCTTCTACAACATTAATTCACCAGTAAAATCCATGGAGTTGGATCAATGACCGTGGATGGACATGCTTGTCTTTTCAGTCAGTTATTGATATATTTGAAGAAAATGTCACTTTTTCATCAGTTTTCTATGTTTATTTGTTGTTGTTTTACTGTTGTTTTATTTGTTGTCTGTAAAATCTTGCACTGATTCTTAGATCTCTACCTCCATTCGATTGTACTTGGTAAAATGTTATGATTGTGATATGGTTAAACACATGTGAGGTCACCATGGAAACTGTGGACCAACCCACATGAGGCCCATATGGACATGTTAGCTGAGATAAAAAAAAAAATAAAAAAAAAAATAAAACATTTTTAAAGGAAAAGTCTTTAAGTCTAATCACTGTAAATCATGAGGTAAATATTCTGTATGTAATTGTTTGGTGTGTGTGTTATGGGCGCTGGATGTCTTTTGGTCAGATCTGACTGCATTTCCAATCTGAGTGTTGAGTGTTACTGTAGTAGAGCAGCAGAGGAGGGGCACTGAAGACCCCAGGAGCAGAGGAAAGGAAAATCCAACCTGAAACCTCTACATAGGAATCTCTATATTATGGCTGTTTCAGGAAACTCACCCAGTCATGAGCTAACTAATGGAATTAGGGAATGTCAACAAACAACTGACTCCCTGTACTGACTCCAAGAATAACTTCACATAAACATATGAGCATGCACAGGTCTACTATATTGCACCTTTACGTTATATAAAGCAGTATTTTCAAGGAATATACTTCAGTAAACATTTAAAATGGTCAATTTGGTTTGTTTTTTTTAAAGAACCTGTAATATATATTAATACAAAATGAACATACATACAAAGTATAAGCAATAAGATAAAGGAGTAAACATTTTACCGATACCTTAAAATTTTAGCAACACCAATGTAGCATAACACACAGTTATACCACTCAATTAATGATGAAATTTACAGGGTTTGTATTTCATTTTACTTTCTTTTTTAATTAATTTATTTCTTTTACTTTTTTTTTTAAATTAACATACACTTCAGAGGATAAATTATGTTTTGTTTCATAGTATTTCATTTGGACAGTGTCTTATAAGGACTCTGAATGGAGATGAATCTATATTTAAGAGCAAAACCCCAATAAACAGACGTGTGAGACTGAATCTAAACATTCTGAGGACTTGGGCAAACACAGAGTGGAGAAAGACATTTTTCAAAGAGATGAAAGTAAGTTCACTTTGAAAGTGTTTGGATCCTCCACAAACCATTTCCTCTACACTGTAAACCATGGGCCATCATTCTTACCGGATTTCACATAACAGTGTTCAAAACTACACAAGGAAAAAACACAGGATGTTTTCATATGAACTTATTCATTGATTTGACTCATTTTCAATGTACCTGTAATATTGGATTATACACGTTTAACCTATAAAGATTAAATTAAACCAAATTTGATCTGAATTGGGCCGAACCACGAAAATAATAATAACATAATATATAAATAATGTCAACTCCAAATTTTCCTCTGTTTTAGAGCAAAACACGCACACACACATCTACCAACTATCCTTTAGAACAATGTGAATAACACGAATAAACCAACACTTCTTCAGAAAACTAAATGCAGTTTTAACAAGATTATGTCTCAGTTTATCATTTACATGTCAATTATAATGTACAAATTATTTATTAGTGGATCTACAAATACACAAAACATTTAATAACAGGCAGAACATTGTTAAACTTACACTTCAGAAATTTCAAAATGTTCATATTTGTTCAGATTATTCATGTTTTTTTTAATGAAATAATAGTTTGTTTTATTGTAAATACAGTAAAATGACATGAAAATGTGTACATTAACAAAGAGCAAAATGTGCAGTTTTGAGTATTTACAGGTTATTATTATGATAGGATTTTACTGATCTGACCCATTCTGATCTGTCGGGCTCGGGTCCTCCAGTCCTTTAGTGAGGCTGGGGTCCTCCAGTCCTTTAGTGAGGCTGGGGTCCTCCAGTCCTTTAGTGAGGCTGGGGTCCTCCAGGATTTTGGTGAGGCTGGGGTCCACCAGGCCTTTAGTGAGGCTGGGGTCCTCCAGGGCCTTTGGTGAGGCTGGGGTCCTCCAGGGCCTTTGGTGAGGCTGGGGTCCTCCAGGGCCTTTGGTGAGGCTGGGGTCCTCCAGGGCCTTTGGTGAGGCTGGGGTCCTCCAGTCCTTTAGTGAGGCTGGGGTCCACCAGGCCTTTAGTGAGACTGGGGTCCTCCAGGATTTTGGTGAGGCTGGGGTCCACCAGGCCTTTAGTGAGGCTGGGGTCCTCCAGGGCCTTTAGTGAGGCTGGGGTCCACCAGGCCTTTAGTGAGACTGGGGTCCTCCAGGATTTTGGTGAGGCTGGGGTCCACCAGGCCTTTAGTGAGACTGGGGTCCTCCAGGGCCTTTGGTGAGGCTGGGGTGCACTAGGGCTTTAGTAAGGCTGGGGTCCTCCAGGGTCTGTCTTTTCCACCACATAAGGTGGTCTGTGTTTATAGGACGGTGCTCTTCCTGTTAACCCTCCACCTCCACCTTGTCCAGTGTCTTCTCCCTCAGTGGTAAATATCTTCAGGCTCATAACTCTAAGTTAGTGAATGATGTATGCAGTGGAAATCTCCAACTCGTAGATGTCATCAGTGGTTCAGGTGAAGGTAGCGTAAATACCTTGGACTCGTGGACACACAGTTGACACGTAAAGGAAGTGTGATTAACATTAATATAAGAATGGCTCACAACAAATCAGCTTAAAAGTCATTAAAGCAAACCAGGACAGAAAACATCTGTTAGATTTCAGTGCGTAGTTACACACCACATTTCACTGTTTACATTTCAATATTTCAAATAATGATTAATTACATTAAATATTACTGAAAAAAATAACAAGGGCACTAACGGCATTACTTTTTAACGCTGTTATTCCCAACACAGCTTGGCACATATATACTAGTAGTTAGTTGCTATGCTGACATCAGTACACACATGGAAATGATGACATCAGCTGGATCGATGACAAAAATAAGCTATAATATGTACTAGAGGCGGGGTTTGTTATGTTTGGCAGCACTTGATATATTTGTTGAAAATGTCCTTTTTTCTTGAGTTTTCAGTGTTTCATATATAATAACCTTTGAATTTACTTAATATGATCAGTGGATTAAATACAAGAAAATACATATTTCCACTAATAAAAAAAAATACAGAGGATGATATAAAATATATTTTTTTTATAATGTTATAAGTTACAACCAACTCATGTGCAATATCACCATACAATTACACTGCTCTTTTTGTACAAACTCTATATATGTCCTTTTCTATATATTATAAATGTATATATATATACATACATATATATATATTGTGTGTGTGTGTGTGTGTGTGTGTGTGTGTGTGAACTTCTGCTGATTGAATTTTCCCACTGGGGTGAATAAAGGCTAATCTAATAATAAATAATAATAAATCATTGAAGAAAGGATAAATATGAAGCAAACATTTCATTTATGAGGAGCCACCAAAGTAACACTGGGTCTTTATGAGTTAATATTAACTTTTATTTTTAGCACAACCTGGCTACACTGATGATCATCCACAAACAAACTGTGGAATATCTACAACCAGATGAGAGGTGTTTGTGCCTTTGCATAGAAAAGCTGCTGTTGATGCTGTTGTTGCCGTGGCGTCAGAGCCAAGATCAGGGAGGCCCGTTACTATGATACATCATTTCCCTGTCTCGGCCTGAGTCATGTCTGAGAGACGAGGACAGGACAGAGGCGTCTTTGTCCCAGACCTGCTTCTCACATCTGAAAAACCTGTCTCATCTGAGCAAAAATATTCATCTCTTTACTTCTTTTGCTTTGCTATAATAGTGCGATGATTTCCCAAATAGACAGTGGCTTTATTAAAAGATGAAACAAACTAGATGAATGGTTCTGTACCAGCCAGTGTCTTATCAACTGAAAATGATCCAATATTGAATGTATTTTATCAGATGTTTTCAGTTCCTTATTGGTAATTTCCTCTGAATTTTTTTCTTATTGCATACAAGTCACACCCATGACCAGAGGAAAATTAATGCTGGTACGTATTTGGATTAATAGTGGTTGGAGGATTTAACTGAGGCTTTGAAATGAAGGGCAAACAAATGAAGATGTAAACTGTGATGTATGTTTCATTTAACACTTTGTGAATCATGTTTTTATTCCTTTTTTACGTACAAAAAAACAACCCAATACAGTTTATTTATTGTTTAAGTTGTTACAAAAATCTCCACTCACCTGGACACCATTCATTTAACTTTTTAACCGTTAACAAAGCTGATGTAATATTTGAAGTAGATGGTTTACGGGGTAAAAGTAGTTCATCTGTCATTGCGGTTGCCACATTAAAAAATAAATACAGTCTACGTGTTGGTACATTACTCACCCTTTTGCTTGCGTGATCTGACAGGCCTATGTTGAAAGGTCATACAGTAAGGATTCATTTTCTGGCTAATTTTCCTACTAAAATAAACTATTTGTGTGAAAGATAGTTGAAGTTCAAAGCTTTGCAGTGACACATTTTTAGGATCTTTCAAGGATCTGATGTGTGTTTTTCCTCAACTTGACAATGAAAAGCAGTTTGGAGTTCATAGATATACATGGTCAGAGAGTCCTACCCTTTATATGTGGATGAATTGAACAGCTCTGATTAACATACATTGTTTATTCCACATAAAGCATCTGCATTCATTCATTTTCTTGGGTTGATGATGGGATGGTCAAACAGTTGCGTAAAATGTTTTCCATTAAATTCAAAAATTCTCACTGGGGTTTAGGTCTGATGTTTCTACACTGTAAAAAAAAAAAGAGCACAGAATGAATACTGAAAAGTTGTAAAAAAAAATGCAACATAAAAAAAGTAAGTGAAAACATAATACTTTTTTTTTCAATTTGAAAATGTTTTTTGTGTTAAATCAAATATAACCATAGTTTTTTACAGGAAAAGTGTTAACAAAACCAGATTTGTATGTAGAAATTACTATTGTTTTGAGCAAATAAAACCACAAATTTAATTGAGCTATTTGATATATAGTACATCTCCATTGTGTGTGTGTGTGTGTGCTGTTTGTATATTTATGTATTCTGTATGTGTATTTTTCTTTGTTCAACAAATGGAAACAAATAGAACCCCCCCGCCAAAAAAAAAAAAAAATAGATAAACTAATTTCAAAGTTCTTAGGATGTATCAATATTTACTTTACCCAAAGCCTGATGCTGATAATGATATTTACTGTCTGTTTCTTCATGGATTTTTGTCATTATTCATTCAGCTCTGACCAAAAAATATTCATGTGCAACAAATATTCATGAATATATACAGTATCACTATTTTACATTGTTCATACCTTCATCAAATTATCTTTGAATGGACACAGATTTAAAGATGCAGATTGAAGAAAATAAACTGTCATATAACAACAGAATAAAAACAACCACTCCCATCAGTAAAATGACATCTTATATATTAATATAGATATTAGATATACAGATATGTTATCCCCATGAATACCAGCTGATTTGATATATAGTATATATAATATGTAACATGGATAAATCTACTGTGTTTCAGGGAGGACAGACTTCCCAAAATGAGACTCTCTAGACGATGCCAGCTCTAGTCACATGGGAAACAAGAGTAACCACTAAAACCTGGAACTAATAAACTGGATACAAATACTGTAATAACACAATGTCCATAAATAAATAATAACAGTAAAAAAAAAACCAACGTTTGTTTAGGATAAAGACGTGGAACTCCCCTCAGTATATTACTGTCCACACAGCTTTTGTCATTATAAACTGTGCATTGGAGGTGGCACCAACATCTGACATAGTGCGGTTTAAACATTTTGGTACAGAATGATCACAAACATCATCAGCATCATCAGGACTGTAATTACTCAACAAAGAGGAGTGTTCTTCTCATTGCACAGCACCAAAACACTCTGGTCAGTTTAGTGTGAAAACCAGCCGTTACAACATCACTGTTTTGTTGCCTCGGTTCTGTTTCATTAAGCATCTCCAAAGTACATTTAACATAGATTGATCCAGTTCATCAGAAATGCGTAGATAAATAAAGAACAAATGATGCATTTATAGTTTAATTAGAAACATTTCCATTCAACTTTCCTTTTTTATTATTATTATTATTATTATTTGTCAAATGAAGATGTTTGGGAATCAAATCCCAGCAGATTTGTTGTGTTACGTACAGTTACTGATACAACTGATGATTACTCATAGTAATATTTTTCAAGTTCTGGTTACACCCATGAGAGTAACTCCAAGACAGGCATCTGACAGAATTTGACAAAAGTAAATTCAAACTAGTTGGCATGTTTAAATTGGCCAGATGCAATTTCAATTCAATTCAATTTTATTTATAAAGCCCCAAATCACAACAAAGTCGTCTCACAGGGCTTTACAGAAACACAATCAACTACAGAAATATATAAAAAGTTCCAAGTCCCAATCCACCACCACTCCACAAGTAGTACCGCTGTCACTCATTACCGTGCCAGGATTACACCATTATTTCAACATGAATAAAAACAGTTCAATACCATATTTAATGCTGCTCTTTCTATGGTTTTACGGAGACCTGTGAAACAGAATCTAAGTCATTTCATGTCAGAGCAGTAGAATATGTCCTTTAAAAAGTTATAGACTAATAAAGATAGTTATGGTTATATGTGGGAGTTGAATTAAATCAATGTGTTTTACTGAGTCTCCTTGTAGAGCCAGGAAAGGGCACAAATTGCATCGAGTTTGACTTCAATGGGCACATTTTAATCTCCTGTATTTAGTGGCTGTGATGGGATCCATTTGGTGAAGTGCATGGGCCAGGATTTATTAAGTGTCTTAAAAAGTGGGGACTATTAAATTATAATAATCTAATTTTCACTTGACTCAGGCCTGGACTGTCATTCACTCTTACATCATTCTGAGATTAAAAATGTAATGGAATTTAATAGTGATCAGAAAGTAAGGCTTGGTGATTGGCAATCTGACATTTGGCGTTCATCCTTGAAGGGACAGAAGAGCATGTGCTTATTATGAGTTGATGACAGATCAGTCGACATAAACTTTGTCTAACAATAATCCAATAACATTTTGCCAATGAAGGTCACGCTGTAAATGCAGAGGTTAACAGTTTGAAATATATCCAGTCATTGTTATGTGTTTCTACATTACTGGACAGAGGTGTGAGGAAATAGTAACAGTAATATAGTACATTGCAAATACAGTGGTACCTCTACTTACGAAAGACCCAGCTAACGAATAATGCAAGTAACGACAAACCTTTACCTCAATTTTTCATTTCTGAATATGAAAGAAAATTCTATTTACGTGTACGACCTGTACGCAGTATCCCATTATCTATGAGGGAGGCTACCCATGATGATCTTTGACCCCATTCATCGTTCCGTACCCGTGCCGGCCCAGCATCAGAAGCCATATGTAAAGGAGTCTCCCCGAGTGCGTCCACTAAAACCCCACCACAGCACGTATTATTCATTATGAGCCCAAAGAAGGCGATTCCCAGTGCGAATGAAAAGAAGAAGTGGGCTGCATTATCAATAGAATTTAAACAGGAGATGATTAAAAAAAAAAAAGGAAGAGGCAGCCGTCACTCCACCAGCACGAACAAAAGACATGCCGGCATAAATAGTCGCATTTTACATGTAAACGGCCTGATTTGTTCCAAGGTCCCCAATACAACCCCTCAAACCCTTTAAAAAATTATCAAAAAATTACCAATTTTGTATGAAATATGTGTTAAAAGTCAAAGGAAATGTAGATTTTAGATGTAATTTATTTATTTATTGGTTCAATGACTGAACATGAAACATTAAACCATTCAACTGAACCAGAAATGTGGATCATTTTCATACTCTTGTAGTTTTAATTGTCACTTTCACCTTCAGCAGTGTTTGTTGGTGGGGTGTAGATCCAGGGATGATTGCCTTTGACGAGTTTTTGTGATCTTCTATTGAAGTAATCTGTGATACATATCCCTCCCAATAATCAGTCAATAATGTAAGCTAATAATGACAGCAGATTTGGTCAATCGTCTTTATAAGAGGTAATATTTAGAAATTTTCTAACATGAATGTAAAAATAAAATAAAGTAAAACACAATTTGTTACATTATTGGCATAGTTATTACATTATCAATGCTTTTTTTAGTGTAAGGTCAATAACCTGCCAATAATGTAATACGTTATTGGCAAAATGTTATTATGTTATTATTGGCAAATTATTATGTTTCAAATGAACCCAAATTATTATATTATTAGCAGTTATTACATTTTGGGTTGTAACAACAGTATATGTATACAACATGTAGCATGTGAGGTTTGACTTTGTTACTCAACAGAGCTGTAACATACTCACAACTGACGCCTGACATTACTGTCAAAAGGACTGTGCAGCGTCACTTGACTCCATTCTATGTGTTGTTCCATCATGGTTCCCCCAGCAGCTATGAGAGATGAAGAAAAGGAGCTCACGTTTTAGCTCATGTCTGGAAAAGTGCCTGCTGGAACTGGATGGAAGTGCGAGCTGCCAAAGTGGAAACACCCCCTTGTCTTCCTAGAAGTGATAGAAGACTTCTGGAAGTCAGATGTTTTACACCACAGACTTTTACTAATGTTAAAGCTTGTATTCTTTCATGGAAAACATGATGCTTCAGACAGACTTACAGTATGATCTTTGAGGGTTATCCGAGTATAAACTGGAGCTTCTTGTATCACATGCAATTAATTTATGCTATAACTGAATTAACCCAAACATCCACTGTTGACCAAAACCATCTACACTGCAATTCCTGTGGATCCTCTAATTCTATCAATACATGTAAATAATTCGGATAAAATACCTTTTCACGATCATCAGATATGATTCATTTGGATGTTCAGAGGCTCTGCAGTTACCATGGAAATCATCTTCTTTATCACCAGTAAGAGTCATGGAGTCTGTTCAATGTATAGACACACTTAGTTTATGTTCAGTTAATGCTATATTTTATTTTAAAAAGTCACCTAAATCTCCACTTTTTTATGAAAATCTATTTGATCATTAAATTAGATTCAGGAAGTTACATGCTTTTCACTCAAAAAAAGTAAAAAAGGCTAAAATTACAATAATCAATTAAGATCAAATAATGGTTAAATAGGGAGAAATGTCTTTTTGGGAACTTCTACAAAAGTAGCAGTTTGTCTTTATGGGTCACGTATAGAAATGCTTGTTATCTCAATTATAAAAGCTACAGTATTGGAATTTTCTCTCAAAACTAAAAGAAAATAATACCAGCAATATTATATTAACTGTTAAACACTAGAACTATTTTATGGCAACCTCTAAAAATGTTCCCCTTTTCATTAAACATCTAAGTCAGAGGTGTCAAACATGCGGTCCAGGGGCCAAAATCGGCCCACTAATGGGTCCAATCTGGCCCCTGGGATGAATTTATGAAATGCAAAAATTACACTAAGATATAAATCATTTTAGTTCATGATCATATTCAGTCTCATAATATAATAATAATAATAATAATAATAATAATAATAATAATAATAATAATAATAATAATAATAATAATAATAATAATAATAATAATAATAATAATAATAATAATAATAATAAATAATTTCATCAGATTTGGCCATAGAGGGTTAAATGAAAATCATTGCTATTCTAGCAAGTTTCTAAAATGCAAACACTCTCCACTCAAACAGATGTGTGAAACAAGTTGAGACAGTGACATTTTCGGGAAACCATCAGTTCCCTAGAAGATGAAACAATGACTCAAATTTTCTAAACCCTTTAACCCCTGACACTTTATTCCAGGTAAATGTCCTGCTGTCAATTTACGTCTGTTTCAGTGTCATTAAAGCTGCTTGTGTTCCTTTTCTTCAGTGGTTTTATTTTACTGTGTGTTTTAGGGTCAAAACCGGAGGAAAAAAACAGAAAAAGATAAAGAGGAATTGAAGTTTGACAGGCTTTTACTAAATAAGGCACTGAGACTAAACCTCAGTAGGAGATTTAGGATGTTCAACATGAACTGTGAACTGGAACACACTCAACAATGACACGTATTTGAATTACATCCAAGTTGTTTTTGTTTAGTTTTGGTTTTTTTTGGGGGGGGGGGGGTTCTAAGTCAGTCCAGGTGCTTTTTAACACCTGGTTGAACTCAAAAAGCAGTTATAGTGTCAAAACTTTGAAAAAAAACCTGTCAAATATCAGTTTCCCTATTGCCACAAAGACAATCAAATGTTAGCATTTGTATTTGGGGTGAGGGGCCTATCAGAGACTAAAATGACTAAGTTAGAAATGAATAAATGAATAAATACATAAGTAAATGCTGAAATAAATGTATAAATAAGTATTTATTTCTTTATAATTTTGGGGTGTTTGCAAAAACTGCATGAAACTTACTGAAATTAAAGAAAACATTCTTGTGTATTATGTACAGTAGGAGTCTCCATCAGCTCAGAATTTCTGACAACAAATTGTAAAACTTGGCATAGAGATTGACTTATTAAAAAAAAAAAGATGTCATGTTTCAAATGTTGGTGTGAAATATGTTTGCATTATTGTACTAAACTTTTCTTTTCTTGAAAATGTGGTTGCGCCGGAAGTTGTTTTTGATGTGTCCTTGTGATATGCCAAATGATAATAAAGACTATTCTCCTCTCGTCAACTGAACCCATTTCAGTGGGGGCCTGATCCATGAGTCTCTAGTTCATCTCAGGGCTGAACATATATAGACAAACAATCACTCTCACATTCATAGCTATGGGCAATTTAGATTAACCAATTAACCTATCAGTGCATGTCTGGTGTGAGAATCGAACCAGTTTATATGTGTTTATATGTGTGTATATATGTTTATGTGTTTATATGAGTGTGTATATATGTTTATTTGTTTATATGTGTGTATATATGTTTATGTGTTTATATGTGTGTATATATGTTTATGTGTTTATATGTGTGTATATATGTTTATTTGTTTATATGTGTGTATATATGTTTATGTGTTTATGTGTATATATGTTTATGTGTTTATATGAGTGTGTATATATGTTTATATGAGTGTGTATATATGTTTATTTGTTTATATGTGTGTATATATGTTTATGTGTTTATATATGTGTATATATGTTTATGTGTTTATATGTGTGTATATATATGTTTATGTGTTTATATGAGTGTGTATATATGTTTATTTGTTTATATGTGTGTATATATGTTTATGTGTTTATATGTGTGTATATATGTTTATGTGTTTATATGTGTGTATATATGTTTATGTGTTTATATGTGTGTATATATGTTTATGTGTTTATATGTGTGTATATATGTTTATGTGTTATATTTTGTGTGTGTTAATGCCAAGAGCTACTGGACAAAGTTTCATTGTGCCTCGTATAATGACAATAAAGATTCTTGATATACATGTAATTATCACAACCTGCCACGACCTTTGCCCCAGATCCATTCCAGATCACCTGGCCCGCACTGCGCAGCTGCAAGCCGTTGCTGATCTGCAACTATATAAGCAGTGAGGCGTGCATTTACTGATGCAGGACCATTCAGATTGTCACCTCCATAACCCACTCTACCTATAACCCCTTTCCCCAGGTGATCTGGAATGGATCTGGGGCAAAGGTTGAGCCTGGAGAGGAGAAGATCTGGGTGAAAGGTCGTGGTAGGTTGTGACAGTAATAAAAACACCATCATATATATTAAAAACATGAGCTAACTAGCACTTTTGTCATTTGTTTTCTGATCCATCTCATTAAAGTATATAAGATTTAGCACTTTTAATGTCTGAAGTCTTAGATACTTTCTTAAAAATTGTCGAGCAGTGTACTGTAGTTAATCTTTGGGTGAAGCTCTCCAAACTCAGCCAGTTTTTATTTTTTTTGAGGAAAATTATTTTGACTTGGTAATTTTTCCTGTCAGCTCTGTGATGATTTGGCAACATATCCAGGGTGTACCGCACCTTCACCCATAATGCAATATAAAAAAATGATTTAAATCCTGTTGTTTTTACAGAAAAATAAAACAACTGTCAGCTGTGGTTGGCAGAATAATCCTGTAAAAAATACATTAAACCATAAACATATTTACAGAGTATCATATAGATTTAACATTGAATGTAAACAGTAACTGGACTGTCCTTTACATAGACCTGCATGGTGTCCACAGTGTTTTCTAAATCCACCAGGACTAAACTGGGAGACATTTACAGTACGGTTTAGTATCTTAAAATTTTTCTAGGATTCAAACTGTCAACCTTTCAATCAATGGACAACCTACTCTACCAACTGAACCACATCTCCTCTTATTTTACATACTTAAAATCTGACATTTTTAAATGTTTACTTCTCTGTTCATTCATTAAAAATTAAATAAAAGCTAATCGGCTGTTATTCAACATTATGGGCTAAACTGCACCACATTATTTTAACATTTTCTCAAAACAATAGAAATATAATTTGTACATACAAATCCGGTTTTGTTCACATACTCTTTCTGTAAAAACTACAGGTACGTTTGGTTTTATTGTTAGAACAAAAATCTTGTCAAATAAACATCTTTGCATTGTATTTTCACTTATAGTTTTTATGTTATAATTTGACGACTTTTTGCTGTTAATTCTATAGGCATTGTTTTTTACAGTGTGGGATAGACTTGTGACCTCCATGACCCTAGTGAGGATAAAACAGGATCAGAAAATGAATGAATGAAGGAATATTTCTTGTGTAACGCTAAAAACAAACAGTAAGACCCGATCATATTCACACACGACTCACTCTGCATCTTATTTAATCAGTGTCTGTATCCAGGCCTCTGCAGCTTTCTAGAACTGTCTTTTTTTTTAAGGAGAAACAACTCTTGCCTTGGGCTAATGAGCGTGGAGTGAAATGTCCTCTGAACAAACTGCGAATGCCACCTTCAAAGGAGCCCTAGTTTCTGTGTCCACAGGGAGCTGTCTGACACCACCAAGGTTCACATTTTGTCTTGTTACTATAAAATTTCTGTTAAAAGATTACATGTGGAAGGGGTTAGAACAGGGGTCTCAAACATGTGGCCCAGGGGCCAAACGTGGCCCGCCAATGGTTCCAATACTGGCTGTGGGATGAACAGCATAATAACCTATTAAATTCTTCTGTTTTTTTCCCCTATAAATGATGACAGTTTCAAATTGTTGTTATTGCTTGATTGCAAAAAATACTATTAAATTACGAAAATATTTAATTTATAAACTATCCTGTAATAATAAAATGTGAATAACCTAAACTAATGTGAACAACCTGAAACCTTTTTTTTTTTTTTTTTTTTTTTTTTTACAATTTTCTGCTTCTGATACCAAGTGTTTAGTATTTTTGTAGATCTGATCCATAAAACACATGGACAATGATGAATTGAGGCAGAATATTGTTAAAATTGCCCTTATTTTCCTTCTAAAATTGAACTTGTTTTGCGTTTGGGTAATTTCTAAAAGTATTTTCATAATTTAATGGGGTTTTTTTACACTAAAACAATGGGAAAAAATTTGAGTTGTCATTGTTTATAGGTTATTATATTTAAATTTTACTGGTCTGGCTCATTGGAGATCAAATCAGGCTGAATGTGGCCTCTGAAGAAAATTAGTTTGAGACCCCTGCTTTAGAATGATTAGATCTAGGGCTCAGGTTGTTTGTTGGTCATACTACAAAAATCACAATACATTTTTTTTTATTTTTTTGCTTTTTCCACCTCACAGAGACTATTATAACATAAAACATAGATAGTTTTTTTTTTATTACTGACTCTAAATTTAACTAACGTATTAAAACTCAAACATTATTCCAATCTTATCACCATAATGTGTGACTTGCTAGATGTATAAACTCTTTGTTTGTATCATTAGCGATTAGCATTAGCGATTAGCATTAGCATTTCATGACCCTACCGTTTGGTTGGGCATGTTTTCAAAACATTATTACATAAATACCAAAGTATTTCTGAAACATGATGAGGATTATTTATGTAAAAAAGACTCTATAAAAGTTAATATTATTTAAAAAAAAAAAAAACAAAAAAAAAAAACTTACCTGCAATTTTGTGTCCAAAAGACAAGATCATAGCAGAGGTGTTGTCATGGTTACCATCTTCTTCCTTGGTAGTATACTAGCATGAGCTGAATATATCATTGACAGTGCCACCCAGTGGTGTTGTTGTGCATTACATTCTTCTTACAAAAGGGGGAGACTGCCCAAAAGGTTTTGTCTCAAATGACTTTACATTAGATTCGATATCAGGGTTCAAAGTTACCTCTACCAAACAGTTGAACTGACCAACAAAGGGTTACAACTACACAAGCATCCACTGTCATCACACAACTCATACATCCATACACAGTAAAATCACCACTGGGTAAATGGACTAGAACACAAAAACCAGAGGAAATAGAGACTTGGTTAGTATTATTAACATATAGGAAACCTGGCATGGTCTTCAAAATGGCATCATGAACTTTAACCTTGAGTGTCCATAAAAGGACAAAATCAAAGTCATATGATTTTAAATGGTTCTCAATGCAAAAAGACTGGCAATAATTAACAGACAGGTAACTGACCTTAAGAAGTCAAACCCATAGCCTCATGGGAGATGTCCATTAAGATCTACAGGACATTGTTTGTTAGGGATGGGGTTTGTTGTGCTAGGCGCCGCTTGTTATATTACTGTTTAAAATTGTGCCATTTTGTTATCTCATTTTGTTTATGCAACTTTTTTTTCTTGTAAATAGGGTAGGCATAAATTAACCATTTCATCAGCCTACACTTTTGCCTATGTCTGTATGGAGATCTGAATGGTATGTATGTATCATGTTTTCTTAAATGGACAAATAAATGACTACTACGACACACAGCACCGACCCACACTTGCCCTATAAGGATGATATTGTTGCCTTTCAACTGGCAATATTATATGTATGCACAACAAAGGTCCTAATGAGGAAGTGAAGACAGAACAAAGGCTTTATCGTATGAATGTAAAGTCAGGTATTTTTAATCTCTTATACTGAAACCTTTGTAATCCTCTATGTCAAAAGAGGTTTAGGTTTGTAAATGAAACCACAAGCAGCCACTGGAGACATTCTACCCTCGTAGGTATGAGTAACTGAAGGAACCGCAGGCTTTAAAATAAATAAATAAGCAAGAAGGAAACTATGGGTTCATATAAAAGGATGATAAACCATGGGCTAATCCACTGTGTCCTTAGCTCTTCTCTTTCTACACCCCTGTCATTATGTCCCAGTCGCTTTTCTGCAGTTTTTTCTTGTACTGTTCACTTCTCATTCCCTTTAACAGCAGTCGGTTCAATGTTTCACACTGGTTTCATTGAGACTTTAAAGGGTCAAGATCTTTGTACACTACTGGACTGCTCAGTGGGAGATGCTCCCGACTTTATGAGGCTGATGGTCTTTGAAGTCCTTATAGTGACTGTAAGAACCTGTACTGTCTGATCAAAGCAGGAGATAGACGACAAAATGAATATAATGCATTTAGACTGGAAAAAAGTTACACTGTTAAAAGCTAGATTAATACAAGATATTTTTTTTGCTTGAATTACGCAAATACAAATACAAAAAAAAAATTCTGTCAACTGAACAAGTGAAAATTTTTTTAGTAAGATTTCATGAAATGAGATTTTCTAGATCTATTATCTAAAAATAAGTTCTTATCTCACTAAAAAACATACTCTTTAGGTGATTATGTTTTATTTAAAGTGAGATATTTGGACGAGAAATGTGAAAAATATACTTGGTAAGATTTTTTTTTTTTTTTTTTTTACCATTACAGATAATATAATTTCGATGTGAGTGAAATAGTGAATATAAATTAAACACAAAAAGCCAGACAGCTACTGGGAACCAAAAGCTTTCTACTGATCTAAAATGTTCTGATCCACTAATCCTATCAATACATGTAAATAATAGGTGTAAAATGGCGTATGGTATCTTTTTCTGGCCATCAGATATGTTAATGTTTATTGTTAAAGCCTGGAAAACATGATGGACTGTTTTTATTTACAGACAGATTTACTGTATGATCTGTAAGGTTTATCTGAATATCAAATGGAGCTTCTTGCATCCCATGCAATGAATTTATGATATAACTGAATTAATCCATAAAGACACAAACATCCACCAATGACCAAAACCATCTACTGATCTACACTGCAATTTCTGTTGATCCACTAATCCTATCAATACATGTGAATAATTGTTATAAAATACAGTTTGTCATCTTTTTATGGTCATCAGATTTGACCCATTTGGATGTTATATGGCTCCATACAGTAGTTACCATGGAAACACTGTCATCTTCAACAACATTGATTCACCAGTAAAACCAATGCAGTTTGATCAATGACAGTGGATGGAGACACTTATTTTTACATTCAGTTACTGATATATTTGCTAAAAAGTCACTTTTACCTCACTTTTCCATGTTTTTAATACATTAACGTTTATCTTTAATCCAAGTTTCTACGATCATAACCATGATCAAGTAATTAAATACAGAAAAGGACCTTATGTTCACTGAATAAACACAAAATACAGAGGATAGTGTCATAATAAATACGGATAAATCACTTAAGTAAAGTTAAGTATAAGAAAAACTGTCATAAAATTAGTTCTGAGTCATTATGGGTTAACTAGGGAATGTAAGGAAAAAAATTAAAGTATAGAAATACACATGAACAGACATCTGGTTTCTTCTTGGTAAATGTAGTTATTAAGGCATTTGATATAAATGATCATCAACAATCTGAAATAAAATGGAAAAAAGCTTGAAAAGACTCCTAGCTATGAGTTCAAACTCTCAATGGGACAGAATGACTTAATTAAATATATAAAACAAATAAGGCATTATATGACTGAAATCCACTTTACTTCATGATGTTACATCCTCTGTAATCTTAAAAAAAAAAATACATTATTTATGGAGAAAAGCTGTATTTCTGAAAGACAGGTGTCAGCTGAAACACTGTGGAGATGTACAACCACAAATTCTACTGTACAGGGTTTCCCAATTTCCAATAAGACATGAATTTTTCATGAATTTCCACACAGAGCAGCTCGTTTCCTTTTTGTTGCCAGACTTGGACATGAGCAGATGAGCGGAAAAGAAATACAGTTGGCACAGATGATGGGACGACATTGACAGAGGACATGTAAACCACAATGATCTTACACTATAAAGAAGCATTTGGAAACGATTTGTGTCACATGTGATCAGCCAACTGTCATGAAGAAATCAGGATATGTATTAGTTCACCAAACAGCAACGGTCCTAAGTTGTTTTAGGCATTCAGTTCCACAGTTGGTGCCAGATATTGTCATTGTAACTGACAGTGCCCATAGTTCAAAGACCATTACGGATAAATGCATTTATTAGGAGCCAAGCAGTAAAACAGTTGGAAAACAGGAGAAAAGTTTCAGTGGTGGGTTTTTATTCAGCCAAAAAGATATTCATAAATAATTAGACATGATAGTTTAACCAATTAAGTTTATAAAACAGGTCAACATAACATAACACGGTAAAAGTAATCACTTTAACCCTCCTGTTATGTTCATTTGTCAGGAACAGCAATGGTGTTCCTGGGTCAATTTGATCTTTAATTACCCGAAAGATGTCTGAAACAAAAACAATCCTAACAAGTACTGTGAATATTTCATTATTAATTCCATTACTATCAATAATTAGTGCAATGGTATTCCTTAACTCTAACGGGTAATGGTTTAATTAGGAGAATTCAGTCATTTTTCATAAAAAAAATAAAATAAATGCTCAATTTTAAAAAAAATATTTCACCACTTTATTACTTTTGAAAGACCAGCATATAAAACATAACACAATATAATATCCTCCTGAGACACAGCAATGCATTTATGTCCTCTGTAAAGGACACAAGTTTCACCCTTTTACCTTAAAAATCCTGCCTGTAGTACAGGACATTCCATTAAAAAATAAGAAAATAAATAAAAACTAATTTAAAAATTAAAAAAAATGCTGCATTATCTACTTTCCAATCAAGACAATTGTTAAACATAAAAAAAATAAAAATAAAAATATAAATAAATCTTTCACTTTCCTGGGTCTCAGGAGGATATGTCTTAATATAATATGTCTCACAGTTGTAAATAAAGAAATAGTCTGACATTCCTGACACCCTTTCACCTCCAGTTTGGGGGGGGTCAAGATAACTCAAAAACGTATACTTATGGATGGATTTGAATGAAATCAGGACGTGTTGGGAGTATCACAAGGAACAAATTATTACATTTTGGTGGTGATTCGGAAGACGTCCTGGATTCTAGATCACTTTGAAATTTATTCTCCATTTGTCGCAATGTAAAATGTCAAAGTGATCCAGAATACAGGATCTCTTCCAGATCACCATCAACATCTAATCATTTCCAGATCTCCCTATTACCAACCTACCCTGTACATTTAATCAAGATCCTTCCATAAGTTTTTGACTTATCTTGCTAAGACAGACAGACTCTGGTAAAAACATAACCTCCTTGGCGGACCTCTCTTCATTCAAAAGGGTGGGGGGTCTGCCTTGGCGGAGGTCTGCTCTCTCAGAGTGCTTTTGTAGTTATTGATGTTTTGTTGATTGATCTGTATTGATTTTATTTTCTACATGTTATAAAGATCACAAACAAACAAACAAATAATGAGTCTACCTCTGTCCATTACACTGTTATACACCCATGTTCCAAAATGGACAAACCAAATTCTCCATTTGTCTCTGGATGTCTCTAAAGGAAGACCCCATGACCCTACTATCTTCTGTCTCTGTCCAGATTATTCTTCATTTATTCTCTCAAGTTTTACTTTTGTGATAACAGTGTCTATCATCAGCTGGGGTTAAGTGACTTCAGGCCTTCCTTCTATTTTTCTTTTCATCATCACCCAAAGACATTAGCTGCCTTCATTGACCCACTGATGTCTCTCCAGCTCAGCAGTATCTGCGCTGCTGAAGATAGAGGCAGATGACTGAGAGCTTCCTGCTCCTCTGTGTCCTGTATCTGCGTCACTGCCTGATAATCGTGACTTTACCGGCAGGCTTCACTTGATGCTTTATCTCAACCAGGGAGTGCCAAAACGGATGCATACTAATATGGGACACAGGCTCCTGAACAAGAGACTGTGTGGGGGTGTCAGGATCTGGACACTCATCAGTGATCACAGTATCAAAGGTGTGCATGTCAACAAGTCCCCCGCTTTATTTATATCCCCTACACCACCCAGGATGTGGAAACCTGTGTGGGATAGTTTTATCTCACAGTTTTTAGTGTTTTAGGAGTTCATGACTAGACAACGGGTGTATATTTTGTGGTAAATGTGAACTCTGAAAGACCTAGAACTGTTTATGTTGATTTTCAAATGACTTGGTAACACTTTATAATACCTACACACAATTGACTATGTATTAACCATTTATTACCCATGTATAAATGATTGTTCATTATGTATTAACCATTTATGACCTATTTGTTAATGTCTTGTAAAGGTTCATACTAGTTTCTTCCAAAGATAAATGTAAAATTTGATTATTTTTAACCAACAGGTGCAGTGTTTGTATATTTGCTTTACAGGTAAACAAAAAAAAAAACAGTTGTAAACACTGCACTTGTTGGTTAAAAATAATAAAATTTTACATTTACACTGCTAATTTTTCCTTTTCTATTTCATGGAATTTTTACCTGCCGCTTGTCGAGTGCAGCTTGTTACTGCACTATTTCTCTGCTATTGTAACAAATCAATTTCCTGTAAGGGATCAATAAAGTTTATTCCATTCCATTCCATTCCATGATATCACATCATTTGGAATTCATCTGTGAACTCATAATATATCTATTCTAAATAAACCACACATAATCAGTCACCCGAATAAATAATTAGGAATCCAAATCAAAACATCTGGATCATTTTATTCAGTGTTTGCACATCTACTAGTTTCCTCGGTATAAATCTAAGTCTGTCAAACAGACCTCTATGCGGCCATGACCAAATAAGACAACACATCAGTTCCGATAAGTGCCATTGTCATTATGTGTGGTACAACAGACTGGCAGTCACTTAGCCGTCAACCCTGGGAGGCTGAGTGATGAAGGGAAGGTTACTGAAGGGGTCATCGCCAACTCTTCACTGTCTATTTGAATCCAAGAAGAAACCTGAGGACTCCACTTCAAATATAACAACGGATGTTAAAAGAGTTCACTATTAACTATGAGCAATTATTACATTATTTGCTCTGATTTCAGTCCCTATATATATATAATGATAAACTGATACATGAACTGGCCAAAAATATCAGACTGGTCTACAAATAAAATGTTTCCAGAGTAAAGCTAATGACATTTTAGCACGTGTGTGTGTTACTGATAAAAAAAAACTCAAGTCTTAAATGCTGGTTGGTTTAAGTTTCCAAGATAAGTCTGGGTTCATTCTTAGAATTAATAAGAGAATAGGTTTTAATCCAAAAGAATATTAATCTCAGATCTACTTCCAAACACTGTCTGCACATTATGATCCATTCACTTTACAGGTTCTTTCTAGTGGAATATTTACTAATCTATTGTATACATGTACATAAACCACCATATATGTGGAATAACACACCGTCATATATGTTAAAAACATGAGATAACCAGCACTTTTGTCATGTGTTTTCGGATTCATCTTATTAAAGTATGTAAGACTTAGCACAGTTTAATGTCTAAAGAATATACTTTTGGAGAAAAACAATGCAGCGTAGTGTATTTAGTCGTGAGCTGAATAATTATATTTTTCTTTTCTTGTATTGGCCTGTTGCGTTGGTAGATATGGTCTTTTTTAAAGTTCCCAGCATCCCTGTGTTCTTGGAGATAATGCTGTCCACACACTGAAAAAAACATGTTTTGGTGTAGTAATATTTATTAGGTTAATTTACCACAATTTTTATTTTGTAATTGTGTGTAAATATGATTTTCTGTCATTTATCATTTGACAGATAAAAAATAAAAGTCAGTATCGCCTTCCAATATCAGTTTAGAAATACCAGTGGTCTGTATCGGTCATTGAATAAGGCTGATATAGAATATCAGTGGGTCACTATCAGAGGTGGAAAGTAACTAAGTAAAAGTACTTCATTACTGTACGTAAGTAGATTTTTTTAGGTAACTTTTTACATTTACTCCCTACATTTTTGTATAATATATCTGTACTTTATACTCATTATATTGTCAGAATAGACTCATTGCTTTTTCAAACTAAACAGATGTAACAGTACAAAGTCACCAGAGAAAAATCAGTGGAGAGGAACAGTGACTTATTATATACTTATATTATAATATATGACTATTATCTCACAATTTAGACTTTTTATCTTAACATAATTTTAAAAAAATTTCATTTGTAATTTTTTTTTAATCTCATGATGCCTTTTTTTTATCTCAATTGTGCCCCCCCCTCCCCCATTTTTCCTACATTTCCTGCTTATACCCACAAAACTGAGTACAGTGACCCTATCACACACATTATTTACACAGTAACTCACTTTTAAAGGCTTTATTTTAGATACCTTTGAAACTTTTTTTCTTGGTTAAATAAGTAGTATTGTATTCATATATATATATATATATATATATATATATATATATTTTTTTTTTTACTTTTACTTAAGTAAAGGAGTTGAATCAGTACTTCTACTTTTACCAGGGTATTTTTTCACACCAGTATCTGTACTTCTACTTAAGTGCAGAATGTGAGTACTTTGACCACCTCTGGTCACTGAATAGTACAAGTTACTCATAGGTTATGTGCACTTTCTGACTAAAAATGCACCATAAAAGCTCAAGGTGGTCCAAAAATAATCATATTCATTCATCCTGTATAATGTACAATTATCATGCAGTCATTATAAATGCAATATATATATATATAATTTTTTTTTCATCTGGAGCTACATTACTGTTTACCAAACGTGGACCAAGGTATTAAAAACACACTCCCTGAAGTAATCCAAAGACTGTTGTGAAAACTAGTGAGAAGCTCCTCACACTGCAAAAATATAATTCTTACAAATAGAATTTTCTTTTTATTTCTAGTCAAATTATCTCATCACACTTAAAATAAGACAATCACTTAAAGAGTAACTTGTACTATACTTGCGATATAAGAATTTATTTTGAGACAATAGATGTAGAAAATCCTATTTGAAGAAATTTCACCAAGATCATTTTCATTCGTTCCATTGACAGATTTTTTTAAGTAAAAAAAATCTCAACAGAACAAGTGAACATTATCTTTCTAAGAATTCTTGAAATAAGATATATTGTCTAAAATTAAGTTCTTATTCAACAATCATTGAAAGGGTTTGGTTTTTTATATGTATATATCTTCTTGGGATTAGATCCAAACATACACTAAACTGCACTAAAAATGCAATAAAATTTAAAAATACAATAAAAGGCACAAAAGATAAAATAAAAAAATACACAGCACTGCACTAAAAAACAATAAAATGCACTAAAAACAATAAATATATCTCACTGAAATATTACTCATTAGGTTCAAGGTTTTTTTTATTTCGTTATTCCTTCGGTACAAGTACAAAAGAAATCAAACATTGTACCCATAGGTTAAAAGCAGGTTATAACATTACAAATAAGAATCTCATACAGTGGACCAAAATAGATAAAAATAAATGTCTGAATGATCATATTATTTTAAGTATGATGAGATATTTTGACTAGAAATGACAACAAATATACTCGAGACATCGGCAAAATGTACACTTTTGCAGTGCACTGGATCAGTTTGGGTTAAAGACCATGTTTCCTAATGAAACACATTCATCACTGCAGCACTGACCCAATGGAAGACTGATTGATTTGTTTACTTGAACCCAGGTGAAGACTTATTTTGACCAAAAAAGTGTAATTTACAAATCTGAATTAAGCATCTTAAGGGCAAAGTTTACAGAATTTTTCACTTTTGATGGAGAACAGATCAAATTTGATCCCTCTGAACTAGGTAGAAAAAGCAGCAATTGAAGCATCGTCTACACAATGAGAACGACTGGAGATTAAATAGAAAATTGCATTATTTCTTGATTCTGTTGGAGGTTAGATTGCATAACCACATATTGTAAATTACAACTGCAAAACTCTAGAGATAGAATAGACCAAAACAGGAGACCAGAGATGTTTTGTTTTTGCTGTTGTGGAGGAGAAAGAAACATTACCAAAGATTCACACCCCTGTAGAGGGTTCCAGAAACAACAAAAGAAGAAAATTTAAGTTATAGTTGAAATACAGGATCTTTGGAGGTAAATACACCATCAAAAACTGAAAGAGGGTCAGAGGTCATATTAAAAAGGAATATTATTTGATTTCTATCATGATTTAATGAAAATATAAAACCATTTCCCTACTATAAACCATGTCTTGCGTTGCTGCTGCCTATCGTGGCCAGGACGCCCTTGTCAAAGAGGTTCTTAATCTTAATGGGATATATCCTGGTTCAATAAAAATATAACATACTTTGCCTTTCAAGTGTAGCATCAATTTAAGATATAATAGTCGAGTGAAGGTTAATGACAAGTCAGGCTCTTTAAACAGATGTCCAAAAAAGGGTTTTTAATAAATAGCAGACAACTGACTGACTTTAAAAAAAACATCAGTAGCTGTTTAGAGGCAAATATGAAACAATTAAACACCTGCTAGATGATATAACACCATTTAGTTCATATGGTCACCATTTTTATACACAACACGCAGGGCATGGGTTATGGAAAGAGTGGTGGTGATTAAAAACACACCACTTTATGATCCAGTTTACAAAACAACAGGCCTTCTGGAGGAATTTCATATCATTTAGAAAGGTTATTTTGTGGAGGAATTTAAAAAAGGTCAAAGGTGATTAACTGAAAAGGATATATTTTCTAGGCAAGCGATTGAAATATTTGGACAAACAATATTTTACTTGATCCCACTAATGATGTCAGAATGTGAATTATTTCCTTTGAGCCAAGAGGCAGATAACAGAAAGCACTGGTGCCCCCCTCACACACACAAACAGTGAACATTCCACATAAGCAAACATGAGAAGAGAACTTGAAGTCTGTGGATGGACAACGTACACGCCCCAGGGCTATCTGCTCACCCCCTCCGTCTACACAGACACATTTTCTTTCAATTGCTACGGTGAGTGGTGAAGGGTCTCCATTTTTACATTATCTAAGTGGTGACCAGCGGAGTTCTGGGTATGCAGCCAGGATCACATCGTCCATGCCTTGTTGTCCATTGTCTCACCGTTTCCATTTGTGTTGGTCTTTGACATACTACTGCAGAAACAGTATACTGAAGGCCATGACGATGCAGCAACAAGCCACCCAGGGACTCTTCCGCTCACCTACACAGAAGAACAAACAGAAATAAACAAACAGTCATTAGCTGTTGACCTTCCATTGACTCTATTTCATTGATCTTAATACAGCACTGACTCACCTATTCGGGCACATTTCCAGAAAATTCCTAGAAGCCTAAAAAATATAAGATAAAAAAGGACAATATATTAAAAAAAATAGTTGCCATTATTTTTTAACTGCACTAAAACCATCCTCGGGGTAGTTGCGTACTTTGTGTAGTTGTCTAGATAGAAGATACAGCGATCACTTTTGTTCATTTCCATGTAAGGACTGCACAAGGAAAGACACAGCGAGCCGACAAGCTGGCGAGTCTTATCTTCAGTGACAGCTGAGGCAAATGTGGCATTCCAGACCTTCAGTTTTCTAATGGTCTGTGCCCTTTACTTTCACATCAAGGAAGGTGTCAGCATTCCCTTTGTAGTCATTTTCTTATATATAATAAACATAGCCTTCATAAACGGAATTTATTCCCATTTAGTTAAGTTAATTGTTTTCGTAACTTGCACAGATTTACTTAGAAAAGAATGCATTCATGTAGAATTCATTTAGAGATTGTATTCCCATTAGATTCTAGACCTATGCCTACCACACACGTAGGATTTGCACAATATGTGGCATCAGATCAACACAAATAATGCCTCATGCCTTAGTCAACAAATCAGTCAAGGGGGAAAACTATTAAATCATCACATCTGCCACTCTGAGTTGCATGTGTTTATCTGAAAAGGACATCCCTCCCTGCACCAACGAGTGTGTGCGAGTGAAAAGGAGTGTAGTTTTTCATGCGTGGCTGTGTTTGGGCTGTGCCAGGCCTATTACAAATGAATCATGGACTTTGTACATCCAAGAATAACAATGATCCAACAATGATGAACATTTAGCCCTTCAGCTACTTTACTTTCTTCAGCTCCATTAGCTGAAAAATAAGCCAGTGTTTCTATTGACTTACAACGTGATGTTTCTGCAGAACATAGTTTTACAGAGGTGGTATGATTTCTTAGAAATACATACATGCAATAACAACAAACACCAGTCAGATACTAACACACACCATTTTCTTTTTTTTTTGGGTTCTAGATAACATCAATGAACCCTTCTCAGTTTGCAAACCTTACTGATAGGAAAGTCTAATGCTGATTAATTTGGTTCTACTTGTTGCTTTCCGATTGTCAACAACATTTGTTCTATAATTTATAGGTACTTTAAACACTGATTAAAATGATTTTCGGCAAGTTTTCTATCTCAAGGTCTCTAATTTAAATGCCTCAGTCATGTTTGGATTAATTATTTTCTGTATTCCTGAACTAAAAAAATTAAATAAAAATCAAACCACATAGCAGGCTCCTTTTGTTTACATTGCAGGGTTTTTTTCTGAATGGGGAAGTAAGGGCGCCAAACGCTCATGCAGTCAGCGAGTGCCCTCTTGCCAATTTACCAGTAGAACCTTAAGTCACATCATCAAAAATGTCATTATTACTCCAAAAACATTGTAATCACAGTAAATATACTACCAGACAGTGTGAGAATGACTCAAGTTGGTGTTCTCAAGGTAAGCCACCATGTTTAGTTCTTTACTTCTTGCAGCTTCTCTTGCGAGATTTGATATAGCTTACATACAAGGTCAGCTGATTTGTACAGCGACATTTCTCGAGACAAAATGACCTTTCACCTGCTGGAGTGGGACACTTTGACAAAAAGTTCGCAAGAACTGAGTTATTTATTTAACACTTGGGCAAAGCTGTTTAGTTCCTGATATAGTGGTGTAGTTAGTGTACATGTTACATTGCCCTTTTTTATGTTTTACTTGCTGATATTGTTAATGTATGTACAAGGATGTGAGGACAATCCATGAAGTCATGTTTCTCATGTTTAGTACTGAATTACATGAGTAATATATCATTTACATTTCATTGTCTTTATTTCTGAAGTTTCAGGATGACCACACCAGGCAAAATTTCCCTATTGGATAGCCTCAAAATGCTCCCTTGTACCTTACATTTTTTAAAGGTTTTTCACCATCCCTCCGGTTAGTCACTTTGCTCTCTTGCTCTCATTGTAAGTTTTTCTAGAAAAACCCTGCTACACAATCAGAAGACTTTTATATTCATACACTGGATCTTGATCACATTCTACAACATAACACCAAGATAAAATGTACAGCATAAATAAACAACTTGACATTTCACTTCTATAGTCAATTGCTGATGAAACAAACACACCCCATTAAATCCTGGTGAAGTCAGAAATAAGAGTGTACTACTTAGTGGCCTAAGTTTTCTATGTGATCTACAGTGTCAAGTATCTTGAATTGTATTTGCTCATACCCAGTCTTGTTCTTGTCTAGTAGACTGGGGGCCAAAGCTCTGATGTAGGCACAGGTACAGATCAGGAGAAGAATCACTGTCAGCAGTGACTGGAAGTTGAAAATGGCTGACTGCAAGGTGAAGAAAAGACAATGATATGTGTAAGACAGAAACGATCAAGTGCTTGCTCTGGGCACTGAATACAGCATTTCCAAGTGTTTCAAGTGTTGTCATCGGTCAAGTGGTTCGCAGAACTGATGTTATGATTGCGTTATGATAGGAATGCCGTTTCACCAGCTGTGCTTTCAGATCCTCTGCTGGCTGTGTAATCATAAGTGACATAAAAGGAGGAAAAACTCCTCCAACAGAGTACATGCATGTCAATTTAGAAGCTTTAGTGAAGTGAAGGAAAAAAAGACATGTAATAAACTGTATATAGTTTGTTTCTTTATGTAAAAATTAAACATTTCCCACCATGGCGTCAGTGACTTTTCTATGTAACATATGTATTCATGTCATCAATTCCAAATGAGATTGATAATTATAACATTCATTGTATGTCATGTAAAGTGGGTTAACTACATTTACCCGTCATGTCCGGGCCATAGGCTCGCTGATGTCAAACAGTCGATTTACAATAATATTTGCCAACCGTGTGGTTGCCGTCTCTAAATAGTAATACAACGGTCTGTCTTATAATCATAACAATAATGATCAACATATTACTAAAGCAGCTGTTAAAACATCAAATCAGGGTTTGTGCACCCTCTTGCTGCATCATGTGCTGTGGTGTCACTACGTGGCATACAACTCCAAACAGAGCTAGCGATGCTTGCGCTTCTACTGCTCCAAAGTTCCTAATAAATACCACTATCTTGTGCTATTAAATGATTACTGTATGGTGGAAGTTTACACGTTTCACGAAGCCGTCAGTACATCGATCTGAAATCAACACGGAATTATGATAAGTATAGATTTTGCAAACTTGCCTAGCTTAGTGAAGAAGCTAACGTTAGCAATGTATTTGTTTCGCCCGTATTTTGTACTCAATAACGTTATGTAAATGTACTGCAATGCCAACAAAAACTACACAATCCTCGGTTAAGGCTCAAATAGGTCTTAAACAGCTGATTCATTTGTTTAACAAAACACACTTACCATTATTGTTGTGAATCAAAGCCACATTACACTTCCTGCTGGATGAATTTACATTACGTAACCACGACGGTGTACGTAACGTACGCACGCACGTACGTCGTGTCATTCCTCGGCTTCTGATTGGTTGAGATGGTGAGAGTTGAAAGGTGAGACTTCAACTTTGTCAGTGTCAAACTGCAATAATGTCTGAATGAACTGACATAAATATAACTTCGTTTTGGATTTCGCAATAGTTAGTCCATAAGACCGTAAGTTTTTAAGGAGATTGTCACTTTATCTTTTACCTTGATCAAAAATATACCGAATTTAATGTCGTTATCAGAAGAAAATATGTAAAATCCAAACAGAGAAAGTGATCCGATGAAACCATGAAGTAAGCCCGTTAAAACATCTATGGCTAAGACTGTTCTATGTATATAACTAAATACATATTAAAAAGACATAGTGTGACCAATAGTCCAGTGGTGGGACTCAGAAAAAAATATGATATTTGATATAAATGACTGTATATGGTTGTAGTCTGGGAGTAAAACAAATCTCCAACAGAGGTGTCATGAAGAAAAAAAGGAAAGTGCTGATCATAAATCCTTAGTTAAAACCCTATAGATTTATAGGTTCATGATGGGTCCTATTTTCTCATGGTGTTCATTTTCTAGTGACGTAAAAGTTAAATACTTGTGGTCCACTTTTCTGGAAGTTTTTGCAATGGAGTCCCCTCCCTTTAACCAGCCACACAGCATCTTGATTGCATTTAAACTATGTTTCATAAATCCCCCTCGACCCTTCTATCTCAGACGCTCCTAGAGAGCTCTTCATGTAAGAAGTTATCTGTCAAATTATAAACCACACATAAATAATGTGCTGCATATTTAACAGTAAAAGTAAACCTAAGTCTTTGAATGGAGAGTCCAGTTTCTGAGATGAGCAAGTGTAAGTTTAAAAACACTCATTCTTAATGTGATTAAGTTTGATAGTTTACAACGTACTGACCTGCTTCTAGTCTACACTACAGACTGGTATTATATATATCTGCTTATTTATCTTATCTAGATTATATGTATCCATTGTAGATTTTTCTATCTGAAAAGAATGCACACAATTTCATTTACTGCATTTATATTTATTTGATGAATACTTGTTTGTGTTAAAATAGGACTATTCATAGGACATTTATATTTTGATATTAGTTCCTGTAATGCTTCTCTAATTGTTATTGTTGAGTCACTGAGGTGTCTTTTTTTTTATAATCTGAGCAGTTTTCAGTACAGCCTCTTCTCTTGGTAGGCCTGTAATGATTTTTTACATATATGGCACATCATAGTTATTTGAGGAAAATTCATTTATTTTTGTATGATTTTGACGACTGCGGTAGCACACAGTGATGAAATCATCTGGATGAAACTAACTATAAAGGGTACACAAATTTTGAACCCAGTTCCAGTGGTGGAACATCTCACTTCATTATGTCTATCTCTGACATCTTCATGCTGTCAGTCAGTTTTCAGAAAGATTTTCATACACAATTGAAATCTTTGTGTATTAGATGTATTTTTATTACAGGACAACAGACTATTTTGTAAATACTGTTTGTAACGTCTACTAGGAACTGAAAGGCTCTGACCTTGCTAGCCTGCTGCTTTTAAAATGGGCATTGTTGTAATCCCTGAACATGGTACATTTTGACAACAATGAATTTTTGTCATCATTTCTGAATCCTTGATATTGGAGAAAGAATGAGGGCGAGTCTAGTGAAAGGAGAGTAAGAGCAATGGGGTAATTATCAAAGCCCATTAAAAAGAGACTGAACTGCCATGGCTTCTTTTTGTCTGTATGAATGCCTCATTTAAGACCCAAGATCCATAATTAGGGGTTTTCCTTGTGGCTTGTTTCTGGAAGATGCCTTATTCACCTAGCACTTCCTCCACTTGGCGAGTTGCACTGTGGTGTTTTCATATGCAGCTAATCTGAAAAAGCAACAATGAAAAGGCTGAGCAAAAAAATTACAGAGGGAGGCTGCAGACGAGCTTTGGTGGATGATTCAAGCATTCCAGTGATTCTGTTTAATCAAGTCACTAAACAGATTCTGGCAGAAAGGCTCCAGGATTAACTGAGGGTTTTGTGCAGTTCTCCATTCATTCTTAACAGACAGCATTGGAGTATCTTTCTGTCATTACCACAGGGTCACTGTCCCTGGACAACAGATGTTACAGTAACTAATGAGTAGCTGGGCTCACTTTATGAGGTTAAAGTTGAACCCTTCAGCTCTTGCGAATTGTTCAGCCCCTTCATTCAGCCACACCCCTTTCTGAAACACGAAGGGTCAACTTTAATCTCTTTTAAGGTTTTTTTTATGTAGGTGTACATGTGCATTCACTGGTATGTGAGTGTGTGTGTGCGCAAAGAAGGCACATGTGCAGAAACTCTCTTTTTAAACAACCTTGACCACCTGCTCTGTCAGTTTTGAGGTAGATTCAAAAGAAGCCCCCCCAAAAAGAATGAAACCTACTGTCATGTCATAACTTACAGCATGGTACCCGAAGGGGGTCATTTTCATTTTTTTTTTTTCTCAAACGTGTCCATCTTGGCTACCTGCCAATTTAGCTGTCCTTTTCCCTCCATTTCCACACACTTTGCCCTGTATTTAAGAAGGGGAGATGTCCAACTCACCTCTGACTGCACGTGAAAGCAGTAATCACATGTTCTGAGAGGGACATCCGTAATCAAGTAAAAGTTTCCCAAGCTCTTTGGGAAAGGAAATAAATGTGTGAACAAAGCTAATAATTCTAAAGGACATTTGAAGAGTATTTACATAGACTATGCATCAGTCACAGGGCGAACTGAACTTCAACGGAAGCTTTGAGTCATTTAACCTATTTATTAGATTGTGAGTAAAACGACATCAATGATGAAGTGCACTCATTGATCATGTCGTGAAGGAATTTTAAGTAAGCCTATATGTATCTCACATTTTTTAGTGTGACTGTGGATTTAGAATTTAAGATGTACTTATGTTCATGCAGGTACAGAGTCATATTGTAATAATAATAATGATAATAATAATGGATTAGATTTATATAGCGCTTTTCAAGGCACCCAAAGCACTTCACATTGGTGTTCCATTATTCATTCACTCTCACATGCTCCCTCTGGTGGTGGTAAACTACATATGTAGTCACAGTTGCCCTGGGGCAGACTGACAGAAATGTGGCTGCCATTTCGCGCCTACGGCCCCTCTGCCCACCACCGAACATTCATACTCATTCATACACCAGTGTGAGTGACACTGGTGTATTGTGTGCTTTAACTTGTAATTGTAATTTTTTTTATCTGGGGCTAATATTTGAGGGTTTATGGAGCTAATTGGTTTAATATCAGCCATGCAAGGCCATTATATTAATACTTATTTAAATAAATATCTTTGCAGTACCCCTTTGGATAATTATACACTGAAACTGTTTCAGACTGTACTATTTTATTTGCTTTAATACATGTTATTACCTTGCTGATGGCCAGGCAACTCATGCTTCGCTGAGGCGAAATAATCCACATGTGGTCCCACTGATTCAGAAAGAACCTCATTAAGGACACACACACAGAGTTTTCTTACAAAATGAATGTGGTAAAACAAAGCAGCACATTAGTGCAACTGATAGAAACAGGAAACCTGAAAACTGTCCTGGACACAATGGAATGGTCTCATCTTTGACTGCCTGCAGGTCTTCAAGGCTCATTAAAGGCATGAGTGGTGCGGTCCGACAGATCACTGTGACCACTGATCCAGGCACTCCCTACTTCCTGCGAGTGGACTGGGCTGTCGACCTAGGGGCTGGATTCACTCTCGCTCTGACTGATGGTAGCTCTGCATGGATTGGAGAAGGTAAATACCTCATAAGTGAACGGGTATTAGACTTACTCCTATACATTTAGAATATCATTTTGATGTTGTACCAAAACCAATTGGGCTCCATTTAAGCAACATTACTATGAAATGAATGTAGAGGGCCTTGGAAATAACCAGTAACCTCTCACAGATGTGTCAGATGCAGCTGCTTCCTAACAGGTTCTTCATTGTTGTTTATGGTTTAGCTTTTCTATTTTTTTCACATAGATATGTGAATAAATAATTATGCTGATCATGTGAGGTATTTTGTTGAATAATATTCTCGCAACAGTTTCACAAACAAGAACCCACATGGCACTTAAACCCTCTAAAATCATGGGAGTCAAAATCGTTTTAGTTCAGAGGTCACATACAGACCAATATAATTTCAATTCAACAAGTACAATTGCATTATGAGCACGTTTACCTCTACAAACTGTTCTTTAAAAATGTGAAAAACATAAACAACCTAAAACTTCTAAAGAAAAATAACTTACATTTTCAGTGTTATCTGTCAGCTTATCACATACACTTGTACATTACAACTTACAGATCACAGTGGATCTACAAAAGCACAAAACATTTTGGAATAGATATAATATTATTAAAATTGCACTTACCTTTCTTACCACAATTCAGAATGTTTATACAGGGTCAGGCAAAATGATCTTGTAGCTTTAATAAAATGCAAATTAAGTAAAGATGTTTTTATTTTTGAAAAGTACATATAAGGCCATTTTGTTTCATTATGTTTTAAATGTGATGCATTTGAAGGTCATTGTGAAGAATTCTTTGCAAACTTCTTTCAGAAAGTCTAAGAACCTGGGTGCGTTTAAATGACCTCTGCCGCTGCCACATTTTCTGGAGTTCTGGCGATGCAAGGTCGGCCGGTTGATTTTCGTTTCAATGTAGATCCAGTTGCTCTGAAGTTGGTAACCCAACTCAACTTCAGAACAAGATCGTGTTACGAGCTGGTACAGGATTATGTTTGCCAAGATTGAAGTGCAAACGGAACACTCATTGTGTTGCAGTTACAGATTTGTTTGTTTTGATAAATGTTTCCACAATGAAAGCGTGATGCTCACCAGTCCAATTTATGGCAGCAACTGATGAAGAAGTGAAAAACAATGGCATTATAAAGAAACAAAACAAAATGGCATCATATGTACTTTTCGAAAATAAAAACACTTTTTTTGTTCCGTTACTTCATTTGCATTTTATTAAACCTACAAATGTGTCAGATCATTTTGCCTGATCCTGTACTTGTTCAGGTCATTCACATTTTTTGTGTGAAAGAATAGCCTGTAAATGTAATTTTTTAGATATTTTTTTTCACTAAAACAAGGAAGACAATTAGGGGTTTTCCTTGTTATGATAGTATTTTACTGCTCAGACCCACTTGAAATTAAAATTGGCTCTATGTGTCCCTTGAACTAGTGTAACGTTGGCTTTTCACATATTTATCTCATGGGCCAAACTGGACCCTTAAGCAGGCTGGTTTTGGCCCACAGGCCATGTGTTTGACACCCCTGCTCTAAATCCTGGGGTTTGTACCATCATTTTGCACAAGACTCATTCTTTTTGCTTCAAAAACACCGTGTTTTCATCATATGGTTTTTCATTATGCTGTATGTGAGTCTTAAGTGTGCAGGCACCTGGCTGATCCTAACCTCATAACATTATAACTATTGGTCCTTTAGAAGGAGGGACAGCAGTGACCTTGTTTTTAACATCTGTCCTCACTGCTGTGCTGCAGCTTACAGGTGTATTGGATAGATTAAAATCTACAAGGCTTGTCTTTGTATGTGCAAGTGTGTGCATCTGTGGTCACATTAGCACATGAGCACGCTTTCTCTGGGAGGACACCTGGAATATAACAGGTCCTTAGTTTTCTATTGGTGTCCATCTGCAGAGTTGACAGGCAGACATGGGGTTGTGACAGCTATGTACAGGCTTCTGGATTGTCAGTGTTTTTGTGTTTGATGTGTTAATTGGGACCCTGAGCAGCTGTGCAACAGCTGAGGACATTCCCTTTGGTTTGTCTGCAAGTGTGTCTTCAAATGTGCCTTCACATGCACTCATGCATTTCCAACAAATGTATGTTTATAATTTTGTTCCACAGTCTACCCTCACCTTATTGTCCCTTGTCTATTTTTTCCCCCCACCTGTACCACTTTGTAAACATTCCCCCCAAAATGACCACAATGCCTTTGAATGAAAATGGAAAGTTCTGTTTGTCATTATGTTTTTGTTCAGTTTCAGAGGATGATGTGACAAGGGAAGCCAATGACATGGGAGTCACAAGAGAAAGATATGTTAAAGATCTTCTTCAGGCACTAACAGAAGGTGAAGCAGGAAGAAGAGCAGGTGATAGGGAGGTGTTTACCTTCCAGGTCACTCCTGATCATCTATCGTATCAAAAAATCTGCAACAACACCTCGGTGAGCAAAAACTTTTGGTGTCTTCTTTAAAATGCTACAAAATTGGGTTACTAAAGTAGAAAAGTATATGAACTGTTTTGGCTTTTTTGAACAGTTATTTTGATGTTTAATTGCATACAATTTCACATATGTGCAATAGGCTTTCACTGTCAGTTTGCTCTGGGTGGGCTTTCAGCTTTTATCCACCGACTATACATAAATATTAACACTATATATATATATATATATATATATATATATATATATATATATATATATATATATATATATATATTCTTGATTTCTTGATGCAAATGGGTCATGAATGTAGCAACAACTGGACCAAAAAGGCATTTAAAATAAACAGTTGGGTAAAACTGCTCCCAGGTAATTTATGTTGTTATTTTTTTTTCCTTTTCAATTTTGGTTCATTGTCGGCTTGGTCTTAAATTTAATTTCAAACAGCATTAAAAAAGTCTAAAAGTCTTGAATTTAACTTGCCCTGAGTTGTAGGAAACCTGTATAATAATTAAATACCAACAATAGTAAGAAAAACTCCATTACCTCTAACAGTAAAGAGCAGCACATACCAGCCATGGTAAAATTATTTTCTATTTTGTTAATTTTATCTGTGAATAGAAACAGTAATGTTTTTGTTCTGAACTTGAAAATATATTATCATTTTTGAAAATATCCAATGTCTTGAAAATTCATCTTATAAAATTGATTAGTAGGTTCATAACAGCTTTTATTAACTGTTTTTAAGTTTATTTCTAATGTCAATGTTTAATGTGTACACGGTATGACTGTGGTTTTGCAGTTTTATTATATCTTCTGAAACTCATTATTATTGCATTATTGTGGGAATACGGTTCATCATACATAATTTGCATCACACACAATAGCTTTAAATGTCTTTTTTTTTTGATTAATCAGTTCTTAATTGTCTAGATCTATCAGTAGTTCAGTGCATTCCACAGCCTCTTGTCACTGTCCCCTGGGGATGCATCTTAACGGCACGCAACAAAATAGAAAGGAAGTCTTATATTTAGTTTTTACAGAGGGCTGTTTAAAAGATAAGGTTTATTGTCCCTTCACATTACTGCAGAATTAGAAAGGCTTGCTGGCCTGTAGGCTACTATGAAAAAGCCATAGATAGAAATCACTTATATTGTTCCCAGTAATTCAATAGAAGTGGTATGATAGTGGCGTAATGGCCACAGCTTGTAAATGTTGAAAGAAAACAGCTTTGTTGATAGCGGGTTAAATTGGACTGTAGCAACTACCTTGCATTAATGTCAACGATTAGTTCATGGAATAAAAGCTAATTGCCGTTTCTGACATAGGCTGAAAATGTCCGAACACGCTGTACTAAAAAGCAAGTTTCTCAAAAAAAAAAAAAAAAAAAATGACAGCTTTGATATAGTGCAGGTCATGCAGTTTTCAGCAGATTCTGGAATTGTTCTTTCGAAGTAGTAGAGGGTGCTACTGCCTCCAGGGACCAGGTCACTCAGAACCCTGGGATGGCTGTCAACATGGAGGAGGCCAGAAGGACAAGGCCAGGGGGTTAGGAACACTGTAGAGATCGTAAAACTCTGATTTATGGGCTGGACTGTCCTTATTTAACAGTGTTGAGGAACAGTTGATTGGAGAGTTTCTTTCTTTTTTTTTTTCCCTTTCTTTCTCTTATCTTCCCCTGGTCGTCTTTGTTTCAGTGATGGTAGGTCGTATATCTGCACAAGTGTGCCTGTGCACGCATGCATCCGAGTCCGGACATGTTCACATTTACTGTAAGCTTTCGAGGAGGCTCAGGCTTTGGTCTTTAAGTGTTTTATGTAATGGTTATTTGTACCTTATGTGAAGAGGACACATCTAATGATTATATCCTGTGTTTCATGAACCTACTGGCAACCCAAAGCATCTACTGATCTAAAATGTGTAATACCTGTTCACTCACTAATCCTATCAATCCATGGAAATAATTTTACATGGATTGATAATTTTTTAATGGTCATCAGATATGACCCATTTACTTCAGAGGCTCTGTTGTGAATGTGTAAACACTTGTCATCTGCCACATTTATTTATCAGTAAAACTCATGGATTTGGATCAATTTCCTTCAGTGTTCTGTTTTTGATATAAGAACCTTTTTACTGTGAATTACTGTGAACCATTTAAATTAAATATAGGAAATTAAATATAGGGAACTACATGATTTATAGTGAAAAATACTAAAGGCACAGGGTGTTAATATAAAAAATGACTTAAGAAAGGCAAATTAGGGACAACATTTAATTTGGCAACAGACAAAAAAGTAGCACTCTTTATGGGTTAATTATATTAACATAAATAATGGTCTAACTTTACGTATTTTTGTAAAATTTTCTCTGAGATTTCTAGATTTCATTGCTTTGATAACAACTTATTATGCTTCATGTCAAAACTACACCCAACATACTTAATGAAATTATTGTCCCAGGAAATAAACCATGACCAAACTAGAAAATCACTTTGAGATTGCACACTCTGCCAAGGCAGATCAGCCCCCCCCCCCCCCCCCCCACACACACACACACACACACACATCATCACCAAACATTTAAACATTTATCACTTGTTCTTTGTGCCAGTATCAACATTTATCTGAAATTTTCAGCCATATCCGTCCATAACTTTTGAGTTATCTTGCTACAAATCACACACATTGCCCCCCCCCAACACACACACACACACACACACACACACACATACCTCCACTGATCACCACCAAAATGTAATCATTTGTTCCTTGTTCCAATATCAGCATTTCCTGAAAATGTCAGCCAAATCCGTCCATACCTTTTTGAGTTATGTTGGTAACAGTCAAAGCCCAAACTCCGCCCCTTGCACGTATTGTAGCTTATATTGGTGTCAATCAATTTGATGCAATCATGTCTGTGAAGTAAATTGAAACAAGATCGATATTTTTATAGACGTGAAAAAGTAAATGGGAGAAAAAAAAACAAGATGTAAAAAATCCCGAAAGAATTTGAACTTTGACGGACTTTTCCCAAAATGTAATGAGATTTATTCTTCCTCACTGGTAATCTACAAACCACACTTGCCATGAATTCAACTGATAATTTTGCTGATACACACATATGAAATTTAACCCATTATAAGTAAAACGAAACAAGAAAATATTAAGAAAATGTATCAAAAATATGAAGTTTGACTTACTGTTCTGAAAATGTAATGAGATCTATGCCAGATCACTGTCAATGTTGAAAGTCAATTTGGAATGAATTTAACCAAAAGTTTTACTGCTAGAGTGTACAGAAACAAACAAAGAAATTAAATGTCATGCAAAGCACCATACTTGTCCAAATCGGCTGAAGTTTGGTCTGTTTCTTCAGTGTATGTGTCTCCTTGTACAGGCCAAATTTCAGAATGATTCATCAAGAATTGGCGACGCTGTGTGAGTGACACACACACACACACACACACACACACACACACACACACACACACACAGACAAACAAACAAGCAGCATAACTTCACAAATCTCTGATTCACGACCGATAAGTAACAAACCAAACCAAAAACAATACCCCTTGTCTCCCTTTCAGGGGGAGGGCTAATAACTAACCACACTGTTTTAATTGTGTTGTAATTGGACAGTTTTATTTGTCATGACATGAAATGGATGGTCTCGTTAATGCACAGTAGGTGGGCTTTTTTCCCCATTATATTAAAAATGTTCTCAACAGGCAACACATAAGGTCACATAATGATTGACAGTATCCTAAATCTGACAGTTTCACAATAAATGTGTCTGAAAACAGATTCCATGTTCCCATCATGACTCACTACATGTATTTCAGATTACTTTATACATGAGAGCAGCATTTACTGTAACAACCATCATTTCAACCCAATAAATCTATAAATAATTATTTCAAGGAGTGATTTTATGTACAGTAACATTTAATACAATTTTAATGCTTGTAATATTGTCTTCCACATTGTTTGACTATTTTGATACAACAAATTTGATGAATAATGTTTTTGGTTTTATACATGTATCATTAAAACCATACATGTAATTTCACTGATACAAGTCTTATTTTTTCCCAGTAAAACAAGAAGAATTACAACCATTGTAACAATAATTGTATATATAAAATTAGGTTTTTCATCTTTCTTCTAATAAAGTAGAGTTTCAGGTTAACATACTGATGATTTGATGCAAACAGACATTAACATTTTACACTGCTGTGTGTCCTTCTTCGTAGTTTGTTTGCACCATTCAAATATTTCAAAACTGTCGGCTTAAAATGCAGCTTTATTAGAAGAACAAAATGTCTTGTGACCTGCCCAGGGGTCCTGACCCAGTGTTAAAGTGTGGATGGTTCAGACTGATGATACAGTAATCATCACTCTGTGTACCATGTGTGTGGCTGATTTAAATTTAAGAATCCATAAAGTACAAACTACCACTTTTGTTCAACACCTGCTTCTTTTCTTTTCTTCTCTCCCTCTCCTTCGTTGGCTTTTTGTGAGTACGTCAGAGGTTAAAAAGTGGAGCATATTTTCCCACCCAGATAATTTGAGGGTACAGAAATCTGCAAAAGTGAGTCAAGTTTCCTTTGGGAATAGATGAAAGGAAGGCAGAGAAAAAACAGGTGGCGAACTTAACCTGACATTAACAATTTATGAATATGACCCTGGAAGTTGTAATGATGAATGTAATTTGGTTTTTCACTGTAAAACTGCTACTAAGCAGGTGCTTTAGATTACTAAGCCCCACATTATCTCCTCCTTAATGCCTCTTTAAGTACCAATCTGTCATTGGTTGTACCAATATACACATAACAATACACACTCATGCAAAAAGAACATTACAATGCAACAAGGTGGTCACAATCATTTTATCAAACAAACAGTGACTCCTAGTACTTTGGACAGTATTGTAATTTAGCCCCGTACGTCTGCAGCACTTTTCAGTCCTTCTAGACTAGAAATCTAAGTTTTGACAGTTGTGGTAATTGAAGCGACAGGATTATGGACGAATCTGGGTGGGTTAATGTGACACTAATTGTTTAATGTGTTTTTTGTCAAACACATATCATATGGTTCACTGTACATTCCAGCTTCACAGTGTGACATGACGCCAGACGTACATTTCACTGAACCAGGGTTATTTAGTTTTTTTCCTTATTTAACCATATGGAAATGTTGAAGCCTTTCTGAGGTTTAAATCCAGAATGTACTTCTTTATAGTTGATAGTTTCTTTGGCTTTACGCTGTTTGACATGACCTGTATGTGACATTCAGTTCTGAGTAAAAGTATTAGGCCCTCTTTAAATGTAGTCTCACAAACAATTAGAAATATCTCACATGTGCAGAATGGAACCTGGTGTAAAACTAAAGAAAACACATGTGATGAATCTCATATTGTCTGAAAAACAGTTTTAAGACAAAACATGTTAATTCCAAAGAGAGGCCTGAGTAAATACTACCACTTTGGTTTACAGAAGCTGTTTTTTCCCCTCAAACTTTAGTTTTCACTGCTGTCCACATTCTATATATAACCATATTGGATCCTAATACAGACACTGACATTAGAAGTTTACTAAACCAACAAACTTAATGTTAATCTAGGACTTGGATACACTATTTGTAAAACAAGACAAGGCATGTTTATTTGTATAGCACATTTCAACAGCCAGGTAATTCAAAGTGTTTTAGATAAAACATTAAAAGCATCAAGATGCAACTTAAAAACAGTCAGGGGAGAAAAAAATAAAAATTATAATAATTAAAAATGTTTACATTTAAATATTAAAATTAAAACAAAAAACAAGAACAAGTTGTAGTGCAGTATATTTGTAGTATATGTATAGGCTAAAACTGTTTGACTGCTCACATACTTTGTTTATTCAAGTGTAGGGAAACTTTTTGCTCCTTTTATAGTCTCTGGTAACAACGGTATGATTGATTGATTTATTTAGACCATTTCAAGTCTTCCTCAGTAGCATATTTTCAACACCCTGCTCCAAATCATTGTTTTTTTTGTTGTTTTTTTTACTATACTTCATTGAAATCAGATTATTCCTTCGTATTGTCTGTGTACGGTGCTGTAGTTTTCCTAGTCTTTATGGGAACATTTGTGTCGGTCGCCCCTCACTTCCTGTTCTTTATCTGGCCTCACGCCTCTGCTTGGCGAACAAGCGACGGGACAAGCTGATGTCTTCTGTGCCCACACTTCCCATACTGAACACCCCTGCCCAACCTTAAACAGTCTGTCTTTGTAGCCGTGTACACAGTGACCGCCCACTCACTTTATTTCTCTGCACACAAGTTTAAAGTTGATATAACAAGCACAGTGGTTGACATGGTGATATGCATGTATCATGTGTTAATTAGTCCCAGTTTTGCACAACATGTATTTTACAAATGAGACATATGCTCAGTATTTATACAATACTACCAACTTTTTTTTTATCTTTATCAAATCATAGAAAATCTAGTTTTCTGGTGTTCATGTCCATAGCAGAGTTTTGTACAGTATGATAAGAGGAGCGTTGTGTCCTTCATGCCCGCTGTGTGTTATGCTCTTATTTTCACTTGGCCTGTGTTCTTTTGGATTTGTCCTCTATACCTACACCCCCCCACCCCCCACCCCCTTCTCCATGGGATTGACCTTAAGGTCTGAATAGCTGTCTAGAGGTTCGCAAAAACAAGCAAACAAGACCCCACACATCAACAGACCCCACACACAAAACAATGTTATATTATTACACAAAGGTTCCATCAGCACATCTTGTTGAATCTTCTATTTGGATTCTTTGTCTTGTTTTCTGAGTTGCCTTTTTAGGTGTAGATGATGTGGCATTTAAAGTATGGTAGGTTTTATCCTAAAACTACACTGATCAGAGATGTAGAAAACATCTAATCTGATTTTAGACCCACATCTCTCATATATTATCAAAAAAATAAACATTTTTAGAACTGTTGGTGGTGAAGATACCATTATATACTGTTGTACATAAAATTGGAATGATTTAGCTTTCAGACACATTCCTCATTTTATTCCTATTTATATAGATCAATAATCATGTTTGACAAGGTACAACAATTACAAAGCGAGTCCCACACTTTATCTATCTTGTTCATATTCAGATTTAGTATTTATTTGTCATTCCAGTCATTCACAGAAATGAAATATGTTTCTCAGGTCTCGGGTACTCCAATTGCAATCTAAATATTGATTTAAAAAAAAAAAAAAAAAAGGGGGGGGGGCAGAATACGAAGAATAAAAGCCCTCCTAAAAAGTGACCATAAATAGTTAATATATTATTTAAAAATATGCAACAATAAAATGCCAAAAAACAACCACACTTCATAAGAAAAATATTTTTTTCATTCCATCTTCATGCAACAGCGTGTGCTCGTTAATTGAATTGACTAGTGCACTAGTTAAACAAAGCAGCAGAAGAATGTGTCTGTGGGTCCAGAATTAGAGACAAGCATCAGTCTGACCTCCCACACTTTGGCAGAGGCTGGCAGCTGAGCACTGGCTGACCTTTTAACTTTATCTCTGTCTCAGGAGACAAACAGAAACTCAAGTAAATATAAATAAATCAAACAGATTTTACTCATTTTCTCTGTTTTAACCAGGACTCTAATGACTTCGGTAAAGAAAAAGCACTCCCATTTGTCACCGTTATATAAAGTTTATCAAAATGAATGTGTGTGTTTCCACATCGTACTTGTTTGGCAAAGGCTTTTTTTTTTTTTTTGTCAGTGTATTATAGGAAGTCAAAGGTAAAAGATTAGAGGCGGAAAATTCTGGAAAATTAAGATGTTAAGTGCAGTAGGTCATCTGAAAAAACCCTAAAAGCAGAGAGAGTCAGACACTGCTTTTGGTATGAGAAGGAGTAAACATTAGCTAAGTGCTGTTTCCAGTGTTAATCCAGTGAATAAGGGTTTAAATCTCCTTATGTGGAGTCTTGAATTTCTAAAAGAGCACCGATAAAACTGACTGTATAACATCAAAACTCCAGGTATGGTCAGGAGAATTAAACTGTGTTAAAGGGTAAAGGTTTGACAAGAGGAGTCCTGGTCATTGTGGTGTAAAACTATGACTTATAGAGCAAAGCATTCTTGAAACTGTGGAAATATTAGTTTGCTCAGTGTTTCAGTGACCCCATACCTTTATATTTTCTTTTCTCATTTGGCTGATTTACTGCCGGGACAATGACTACCCTGCTGGAAGCTCGGCGGGGACGTTCAGACGCAGGTATCAGGAGGTAGAGTAGTGGTTTGGAGAGAAAACGAACGCATCTTCACTGTGGTCATACCAACAAAACGAGCAGCGTAAAGATCAAAACCTTTTCAATTATTAGTCCAAGCAAGTGATGCAGCTCTGGAGGGTGTTGTAATCTACAACGTATGTGTTGTATCATATCACATCAGTTGTTTGCCGGTAGACCATCTTGCACAAATATTGAATGAAAGCTTTGTCGACTTATCTGAGTTATGAATTTCCGTGTCAACCAAATGTCTCCAAATCCCTTAAAGGAGCCTGGAGTGGATCACTGTGACATCCTTATTTTGCTCTAGATTTTTACTAGTTCCTCGGAGTTTCATCTTCCTCAGATCCTGGGTGGTCTCCTCTGCGTCCTGAACCCATTACATTGACTTTTGTTAAATTACTGATTTCCTTGTTGTGATCTCAGCTGTCCTTAGGATGTACTGGTACTGAATAAGTATTTAACTGTGCACTTAAAAAAGGAAGCTGTGAAGACATGTTTTAGCAGATTTATTGATGATTCAGGATACGTGATACCGGAGAGTGGCATTATTTTTCAGTGCTCGATGTCCCTGTGCTTTATTTATTTATTTTTTTCTTTATCTCACGCTCTAAGACACAGGTGTCAAACATGCGGCCCGGGGGCCAAATCTGGCCCGCCAAGGGGTCCAGTCCGGCCCTTTGGATGAATTTCTCAAATGTAGAAATTACACTATTATATGAATCATTTTAGTTGAGGTTCCAGATTCAGACCAATTCACTCTGATAAAATAACCTAGAATCCCCCTCCCTCTATCCCAGTGGTTATTCTGCTGTTTCAAATCCAGTGTACATAACACTGCTTTTATCGGTTGTCCTGTCCTGCACAGGCTGATCTTTTTATTTTATTTATGCTGCTTTAAATCTTGCACTGAAGTTTTTACTCTTGCTGAAGTTGTTTTTTTTTTAATGTATTTTGCTATTTATTTATTTACTTCATTAAGATTTAGGTTTTTATTGTAAGCATTAGGTTTTTATTGTTGTTGACTACCTGGATCATTTATTATATCTAGATTATTGCATAGTAGGTCACATACTGCTAATTAAATTTTCCTGTATTCATGTAAATGACAGTAAACTGAAACTGATTCTCAGATTCTCAAAACACAAAATGTACAACTCTTATTACATTATTGTTCGAGTTTTATATTATCAGTTTTTTGAAAAAATAAAGTGGCACAAGGTATTACATTTTCAGTGAAAATGTTATGACAATATCAGTCAGGATATTTTATTACATTATTGGGTTTTATTACACCTTGAAGCGCAAATTTTATTACATTTTATTATATTTAAATGAATTTTTTACACTATATAGGGCTACAAACTTCCTGGAGAGAACCAACACTCATATGCAAACATAAATTCACATTAACATAAAGAGGTTCTTGGTCTTGGAATTGGACTTGAGATTTTCTTACAGTGAGGTTACAGTGTTAATCACTGCACCGCTATGACACTAGTTATGATCAGTGACTTGAGGACATGATAAAATTATATGGATGGATTGTTTGCAGGATGTCACTCAAAATTGAACTCTTCTACTCACACCTGTTTTTTTTTCCCCCTGCCAGTTTGATTGATGTAAATGACGAACATAGGGAAATATTTCATCCAAAAAACTCTGAAATGTGTCAGAAATATTTTGGAACAATTTACAGCCAATTTATGCTTCATTTGGCTTCACTACATCTGTCCGTCTGTGTCTGTCTGTCTAGATATATAGATATATACTACATGGAAATTCAAACAATTTAGCACAGATTATAATCAGATTGCAATTCAACATTAACTGGTGTCAATGCAAGATTGGAAAATTAGTGTTATTAAAATCCAAAAGTCCTTCTTTTTTTCAGATTTTGGATCTAATATTATTAAATCAGCAAAGCCATAAGACAATTCTCCTCCAGCACTGCACGTTTTTCTGCCCAGTGAAACAAAGTGCAGTTTGTGAAAGTAGAGTAAATATTTTTCTTGCTTGAATTAAATGCTGTCACATAAAAATGTTTGTCAAAGTCTGCACAATAAGACAAAAGGTGAAGGAGCGACAGATAAAAGATGACACTAAATGAATGAGAGTGGCTCATAATATATGATAGATTGATGTAGACAGGTAGGTGAAGGCAACGTGACTGTGGGAGCAGCATGAATGTCCACTTATAGTAACATGTTCGACTTAACCAGCGGAGGAGAAAACAGCTGTGTGGCCTGTCAGGACACCATCAGCTTTGGCAAAAAATGGCAGGTATTTTATGAGGGCTTTTGAAGATGTGGGTTCATTACAGTGGGTCTGCGACCTCTATGCATCCCAGTGAAGATTTAGCACCTTATCACCTTCTGGTTTCCCAGTGCGTGAGTGTAAGAGAGACAAGTGAAGAGGGCAGTCTGGACCGGCATATCCATGGCAGCAACAATACTGTGCAGCTATTTGGTGTGAAGGTTTTCCACACAGACTATGTTACTGTGCCTTTTTTTTGTTTTTTGAAAAACACTGAGCAAACATAACAGGAGATACAGTACACACTGGCCTGAAGTTGACATGCATTTGATTTTGAGGGCTGAAATTAAGGTAAAATGTCATTCTTTAACAGACTACTAGAGAATTTTGGTATTTTTCTGTAGCCCATGATGACTTTCTGCCACAATATGAACCAAATGAGGAATGTTTTTATTACATTTGAAGCTTGTCTGTGATTCAGAGGAGCCACTGAGAGGAACTAGAGGAGAGGAAACTTGCATGATTCACAGGTGACCAGTGAATTCATCCTGTATCTCTCCCAGACACAGGAACACACCTCATCATTCTAAAAAGTCTCCCACTTCAAAGAAAACATGATGTCATGTTTATTGCACCTTCATATTGCAGAGCGTCTTGGGATGACAGTCAAGTGCAAATGCTTACTCATTTATCACCGCTTGCAGGTTTTGCCCATGTCAGGATTGTTGTGTCCATTTCTCATTTAACACTCTGCAGGTATCCCCGGCTATTTTGAGGTCTCCTCTAAATTGAGCGTGCTCAGTTGTACAAGTGGAAGCATCTGAAGATTATGTTCACATGTGTCTATCTTACATTGCAGAAAGAGAGTTTTATTTATTACATTACAGTCAAAAAAAGCCAAAATCAGGGGGAATAGCACAAGTTGAAAATGATCCTCTCCATTCTCAGTCTAAATCCAAAACCTAAATACAGATATAAAGACCGTGATGGTATTTCATAGAACTGCAGAAAACAGAAGAGAGTTTTCCAAGTGTCACTGAACCAGAGCAATACAACCATGTCTGAGAAAATGTGACCAGTGTTTGGTAATTACAGCTGTCAATCTCTTGTTAAACCCCCTCCCTGTCTGAAAACACCTGTGATTAGCTGTTGTCTGTGTCACTATTTAGATTTGCCTGAAAGCAGTCGACAGAAGTTGGGAGGCTTCTTTTTTTTTTTTTTTGCTGTCAGACCAGTTGAATTAAAATATACCGAAATATAGTCATGGATTTTTTTACCAGATGATGCCAAAAATGTCCTGAACAACCTGAAAACATATGAGAATTTCTTAATACTCACATACTTCACCAACTCTTTCTTCTCAGTCTAAATGACAAGGTTAAATATACATGTAAATTTATTGATGCTGCTTCTTGCTGTTGTGGGAAATTGAAGCCAGTTTTCCAATGTTTTCTGTTAAGACAGAGTAGCAACATAAAATGACGTCCAGGTCACGTCTGGCTGAAACTGACCAGCCGTTGATAATTAGAGCTGTCAATCATGTACTTAACCCCTGCTACGTGTCTGAAAAGCTGCATCACAGAGAATATTTTCAACAGCAAAAACACAGTCATTACATTAGTAACTGAATAATGTAGTGAAATGTATTTTAAATACAGTTTTTGCCCACTGTGTTCAAAGAAAAACAGTACTATATAACTTGTCTAAAATCACAAACTGTTGCATTTATCAAGCCTCATTTTGAGTTTTCTTTTCGTTTCTTGTCTCGGTTCCTTCTTTCTTTCAGGTACGCTTAGGTTCAGTGCAGCTTCAGTCAGCTCCGGACCCTGTGGACCTGAACCGGGAGATGATCAGCCAGTCCCTGAAGCACAGCGCAGATCTGGAGTCAGAAAACTGCCAGCTATTGGAGGAGAATCACAGACTGAAACAGGAACACCATAGATTACTTGGAGAGTAAGGATGAGAGGGGGGAAACAATCCTCTATTATGTTGCATGAGAGAATATGTGATGAGAACAAATGTCATGTTTGAATGGATAACATCCAAACACAATCTTTTTTTTTTTTTTTTTTTCCTTTAGAGTCTCAGCTTTGTTATTTGTGTGTTGATGGACTTGTTTGCATGCGAGCACTTTCTCTTTTTTATGTCCCATTGCCATCTGTTTGTACGCACAACAATCACCCAGTATGACATCAACACCGATCACCCATTTTGAGGTTTCTTGGGCCCCACCCAGTGTTGCAAACTGACCTTATGATTTCTGGGAATGAAGATCAAATAATGAACATGTATATCATTTAATTTACATACCCCTGGTGCTGTGTTGGTGTATCTGTTTATATGTTGGTTCATCCCCATTAAATGGAAGAAATCCAAAGAAGCAGAGGGTGGCTTATGTTTGAACAGGGTGGAGACAAATGAGTAAATGACTCTCAGAAAGTAAAAACAGATCTGTAGGTTCTTATATGTGTCCATGTATAACAATGGGGTCAAGTGTACATATCACATATTTTTTGATTTGTGTTTCCTCATGTGCTTTTGAGTCTATGTGTTAATTTTCATCAGGCTGGAGCAGCAGATTCAGGATAAGGAGGTCATGGAGAAGGAGTTGTACTCTCGTTTCGTCATGGTCATGAATGACAAAAAGGCCAAGATCAGAGCCCTGCAGGATGCCGTTCGCAACCTTCAACAGACTGATGATCAGCAGAGAGATGTGCATATGACGCAAAGGTCAGCAGACTAAAATAGGCTTCTGCTACTACTGTGATTCAAAGTGCAACTATCTACTCTTCCTGCTTTAAGATGCACAAAACATCCCAGTCCTGTATTTTTAATTCCTTATAAAAGTATTATTAACTGAACAACTTATAGGGCTTTATAATTATGTTAAAACCACACAAGATTTATGCAGATTTGAACCAATTACTAGTACTGGAGAGAAAAACATCAGAAATAAACATTTTAAAATGTCATAAAATAAACTGTCTAATGGGAAATTCATGCAGTTTTGTCCCATATAGGTCAGCATTGTACCGTCATATCTACGTATGCTTTTGCCACATCTCCTGCACTCGCATGACAACGATGGTTAGTTTCTAATTCTTACAAATCTCCTTTGTATCTTCCATTAATTCAGGCCACAATGTTCAGCTGGAACATTTTACTCATAATCACTGCTCAGGCGTCTGGTGTTCTCATTGGTCCTGGCTTATAATGTAAAATATTGAAGGATTATTACAGAAAATCTTTGCCAGAATTGTCAAATAAGACACTTCATCTAGTTTATTGCTGTCCTTGCCCACTTGACTTTCTCTTCTCTTAAGCTTATTTCATTCTTTTAGTGAAAATGATGCAACTCAGGATGAAGGTGGCAGTCAGGACAGACAAGAGGACACCGTTCAGAGCCTTCATCCTTCTCAGGAACCGACTATTCTCATCACTGGTGTGTGAAAGCTGCTCTTAAAACCCCTAACTAAACCATTCATCACCAGAACATATGGTTGCTACAAATATAACACAAGAAAATGTCTTCTCTTTACCTCAGTTAAAATATGATGCAATATAATACAATAACAATAATAATGAGAAAAATCAAACCTATCCCTGCCCTTCAATTAGTCATAGTCAAATAACAAAAGACCTAGTTTGACTAGTCTACTTCATAATGTGATGAGGTACTGGCAGTAGTTGCACAGCTGTGTGTTTTGGAGTCGATACACATTTGTTTGAATGTCAATGCAATGCTAGCCTAACTATCAGTGGGATTTGGGGAACAAGGTTTACAATATAGTTCTGCATATTCAACACTGGGCACTTGAGGATGGTTCCAGAAATGTTACTCAATTCAGTTTTATTTTATGAGGGGACCATGTACAATTTTAAATATACATTTTGCCATTTGATGTGTTGTACCAGATTGTAGCCACTGGCTAATTTGCATCTGCAGTCCCTTGCAAGGTACAGTAAATAAATGAGCACCACCCTTATTCTATGTGGATCTGACAGAGTTTGTAGGGCAGTAGCAGATAAATGAGCGTAAACATGCAGGGTGCAGGCCATTTAAGATTTCGTACACCAGAACCAGATTAGAAAAATCTTTGAAATTGTCAAAACATCTTGCAGTGGTGGTACTGAAGGATGTTTATGGCTTGTTTATATAAAGATGGTAGAGATCTGATGGCAGATTCAGTGGCCTGTCCCCAGCAGGTGATACAATAGGAGATAGATGAAAAAAAAACATGCATACATATCTTGGCTACATCCACATGGAGGGATGGTCTGATCAGTTTAAAATTGGCCGTGTTGTATTTTAAAGGTTTCGTCATATTCTTGATGTGTTTCTTAAAGTTGAGTCTAACATAACACCAAGATATTTAAATTCTGTGGTTATGTCAATGGATTCATTTTTTATAATAATGTCTGCAGTTGGAATCTGCCCCATACCTTTTGTCTTACTGATATTAAGACAAGATTGTTATTGTCTTACTGATATTAAGACAAGATTGTTCTTGTCTTACTGATATTAAGACAAGATTGTTCAAGCCAGTCAGCCATTCCTTGCATTGCATGACTTAGTTTCTCAGCTGCAACCTGAGCGCTTTTAGCATGGGTGTATAGAACAGTGTCATCAGCATATAATTGAAAATTTATTCCATGACAGTGTTGTATAGACTAAAGAGAAGTGGAGCTAACACATACACTTGAGGCACACCCATTGTGTTCTTCATAAAACTGGAGTATGTACCTTCAATTCTAACACACTGTGTCTTATTTGACCGATGTGATGAAAGCCACACTAGTGTTTGTTTTGAAAAATTAAAGTTAGTTAATTTTGATATGAGGACATCGTGATTTACTGTGTGAAAGGCTTAATGTAAGTCCAAAAAACACCAGCAACCACTCTTCCCTTGTCCAGGATTGTTCTTATTTGTTCTGTGAAGTGCAAAATGGCTGTTCCTGTGCAATAGTTCTTTCTAAAGCCAAATTGCATGTCATTAAGGCCAGGGTTGCAGTTGTTTAGATGGATTGTCAGTTATTCTATGACTACTTTTTCTCCAATCTTAGATAGTAAGGGCAGTATATGTATGGGCCTGTAGTTGCTTACTTCACAGCGGTCTCCTGATTTAAAGATAGGTGACACAATTGCATGCTTCCAATTATCAGGGAAGCAGCTTTTTGATCAACATACTGTCCATATGATAAGCATCTGTGCTCTTAGAGCTGTTTAGAGAACAAACTGACCTGTTCTTCATTCATTGCAGTGAGAGTGAAACCTAGGCCTTTATCACTAATGATGGGGGATTCTCTCTCTTTTTTTTTTTTTTTTTTTTTTTTTTTAATCAATCCCTAGTTCCTGAACTGACTCAATCAAAAAGTAATTAAAAATAGAAGAATTGGAAACACTGTCTACAATTGCCTTATCCTGAAATTTATATATATATATAATTTATATAAATATATTTCCTGAGTAATGTTATTTTCTCCCAGTGAGGTTGTTGATATTTTTCCATATTTCTTTGCTGTTGCCTTTTGCCTCATTTAGTACTTTTAAGACTCAGCTCTTTCACTACTTTATTTCTTAAACTTTTTTAAATTAAGATATCTATGTCTTTTCTGGTCTTTAAAGCTTTCTTTAAGGCTGACTCTCGAGACGTCATCATTTGTCACTGAACCAGGGTAAAGGATCTCTCTTTCTGTCTTGTTTTGTCATAGACTATAAATTTATCTGTAACAGATTGATTTTTTTGCTATAAATTTGTCACAGCTATGCCCCACGTCTTCTATAAATAATATGTCATCCCAGACCAAGCTACTGATCTCAAATGCTTGTCGTTTACTTTTAGGTATAAACATAATGTCTGTGTGGTATGGTGTTGAGCTTTTAAACCTGTTTTTGGTTAATTTTCTTGCTACTAATGTAGATTATGATCGGAGAGCCTTTTTATTATCTATGTTTTGTTTGAGACGACTAGATCCAACATTGTACTTGAGTTCTTTGTAATCCTTGTCTGACCTTTGATTAGTTGTTGGAGGTTATATTTATCTGCAATTGTTTGAAATGTTTCCCTCTTCCTTTTGTCTTCCCAATTTAAATTAAAATCACCCATAAGAATAAGTTCTTTGATATGGTTACATTCTTTTGATATATAAGTAAGTTGAACATAGAAGGTTTCATTTGCTGATGGAAGTCTAAAAAACCCTATTAACAAGAAGGACATTTGGATAAAATATTTTTATAGCAACATATTGTAGTGTGCCTGCTTCTTTAAAGGTGTCATTCCAACGTTACTTCATTAATATTGCTATGTTCTCCATTGTTATTGAATGCATTGTGTGTTGATTGTGTTTAGAAAATGTCTTGATTGCTTTGTTTCCAGCTGTTTTTGGAGGGTAGAAAGATGACTTGAGGTCGAACAACAGAGTTTTCTGCTCTTTCCTCAAACATGTCCATGACGCGGTAATGAGGCGTGAAGGAACACTCCCTCCTCCCCTCTAGCTCTGTGTGTGTTTACCATCCCAGAGTAGCATCCATCTAGGTTTTGTGTCGTTGCTTGTTTTGAAAATTTGCAGAAAACAAACATCCTTTATTTCCACAGAGAGCACATGAACCAGTTTGCTCCGCCATTTTTTTTTTGCAAGTTTATGCAGCAGCTACTGTGGCGCCGTCTTCTCTTGTAGATACTAGTGATACTTCAGATTCACTGCAATGGGGGATGGGCTGGGGGGAGTGTCACCTGCATACTGTGGGCGGGCTTAACCCCACATGGGTCACGCCAAAGTCCACATTACGTAATGTGGACAGGCTTTTTCTGAGTTGCTCCTTTTTCTGTGTTGTTTTTTATGAATGGGAAATACAGCCAGTGGAGGTGACACACCACTTTCAAACACAACATGTGTTGATAACTTGGGGTGACCCATCAGATTCCAAAAGAAATGTGTAAAAGTGGTTTTCAGCGGAATGAGACATTTAAAAATTATGCCCTCACATTTCATGTTATCTTCACTGTAAATCATTCCCCTCCTCCCTGCCCTTCAGCTTGGTCCTGTGTAAAACCCTGGTACAGTGTAAGAATTACTGGGGGCTGATAATTGTAGCCATGTCTCTGATAAGCATAGTTAGTCCAAGTTTAATAATAGATGAATCAGCTGTTCAGACTTACAAATAACACTTCTTATGTTCAAATGTCCACCAAAAAGTGCTCTGGGCTTCAGTTTTTGATCCCATATGACCTTTTTATGATTAACTTTCAGGGTGTTTTCAGAGGAAACAGTTTGTATAAAAGTATTCTGTCCCAATAACACACAGTCAACTCATCCATTATGTACTCCACTTGCACACACACCATATCTCGGTGGAACAGGGTGTGTGAGCATTGAGCGTGGCAAATCTTCGCCCAGTTCAGTCACACCTCATGATGTCATAGGTCAAGATGTGACTCAGCAATGATGCCGACTCTTAAGTGAAGCTATACGCTCTCATAGCCTATCTCAAACTGCTTTTATTGTCCAATGAATTTGACAGGAGAGTTTAATTGATAATGTAAGCAGGGGGTTTAAACGTAAACTTAAAAGTGCACACCAGCTGGGACTATACCCTCGGGTAGCTGGATTCTGGGAAATGCTCGTCATTGAATCATAACCCACCCAACAATGTCTGCAGTGATTGTTTCAACACGGCTGTCCGTGAGGTGGTCTTCTCCCTTGCTGCATCATGGAGAGCAATTGTGATGTCACAAATCCTGAGTCATACCCCCCTTTACAACAAGGGCTGCAATCTGCTGGGATAACCCACTGATTGTTTTGTCAATGGCTGTTTTTGTGCTCAGAGCCAAGCACCAGCACCCCAAGAGGAAAACTCAGCTGGAAAGCACTGATGTGACTTCAGCAGGTTGCGTTATTTGGTTCCCATTTTCATACTGCTTCCTAACAGTGCACTCACATATACGCCCTCTCACTCTCCTCTTGACTCAAGTGAAGATGGATGAAGTGTGGAGATTACTCAGTATGGGTCTTGGCTAAAACCATTTTTTTTTGTTTGCAGTCCAGAAGGTTTTATAAAGGTTTCTTGTGTTTGTGAAAAATCAGTTGGAACACGTTGGATCTCTTATTACTGTATTTTGATAAAACTACCACTGATTTTTTTGTTTTTATATTCTTAGCTTTTTACATGCTCACATTATGGGTGTGTTTTCACAGTTTCTGTGTGTGTGTGTGAGTGTGTGTGTGTGTGTGTGTGAAGTATTTACACAGATTCAGCTGTCTATCCAATCAGTCTTGGGCGTTTCTGTCTTGGCCGTAAACACTGTGGTGGAAACAAGTCATATATTCATGTCAGTGGCTGTTATATTATGCTAATGGACGGCTAATGCATAGTTACTCATTGTTGACGTTGCAACATTTTTGTCTGGTATCCATAGCAACTAATGAAATTGAGACCACATTCATGAAAATCTCATATGTAAAGTAGTAGTATGTAGTATATAGCACTGGTGAATTTGAGGTCCCCTCCACAGTTTGACCCAAATCACAAACTGTGTGTGTAATTGCAGATTTATGTATGAAGTCAGTGGGCGACCTCAGTTTACCTTTGCACCTCAGGCTATGTTTTCATATTGCTGAATCTTGATAAGGGAGCAATGACAGATGGGAATCTTTCTCTTGTCCCCTCCAGGTTTAGAATTTGATAGTGAGAACGTAACAATGAGGTGACCACAGTTAAAAGAAAGCGACTACTGTGAATTGTGTGACTGTGAGTAGAGAAACAAAAGAATAAGACAAAGAGTAGAAAAAAAACAGTGGAGATTCTTGCACCTCATTCAGTCAGATTTACTGCACTACCACACTCAATAGTCTTCATTTACATCAATGGAAATGTTAACAGTAGCATGTATTTAACCCCTATTTTATAACTGTGACCTCTTTATCAGTTAAGATGTCTTATTATGTATTATGCTGTTTATTTGTCAAATATGCTTTTAACATATGAGCCCTCTCGGACCCTAAGGTCCTTGGGTAGTAAGCTTTTAATTGTCCCTAGAGTTACCACTAAAACACATGGTGAGGCCTCATTCAGTTTTTATGGCCCCAAACTATGGAACAGTCTACTTGAGGATATGAGGTCCGCTGTGAGTGTTCACATAAACTGAAAACCTACCTTTTTAACTTAGCTTTTAGATACATTTTATTTATTAACATTATTTTACTCTGCTATTTTATGTATTTACAGTATTTGAATTTCATTACCATTATTATTTATTTATTTATTTATTCTATTCTTTTTAATTTCATACATGCACCATATATGAAAAGGGCTATATAAATAAAGTTTGATTGATTGATTGATTGATTGATTGATTGATTATCTATGTCAATCAAGTGATCTCTGAATGTGAATAGGCTAGCGTTGGAGTTAAAGGGCAAACAGGTGTGTTTGTATCTATTAGTATAAATGATTGTATCCAGGATCAGGTGTGTGTGTGGAATGTCAGATCTCTGTTCCTGATAAAGGCTGAAGAGCATCAGAGGTGAAGGTGTTGTTGGTTCACAAAGGTTATCTGAAGCAGCATTAGCTTAAACAGCTCTAAAAGTGTCACAAATGATGGTGATAGACAGCCGGTGTAACTGAGGAAGGCAGAGAGCTGGAGTTCAGGAAATGAAACCACTTGTAGTCCCAGAAATGTTGGACAAGAGACATCAGTGTGTAGAGATGTAGAAAGGTTGAAGAATGTTTGACAATTTATAAAACGTTTGGATGTTTTATCTGTTGGAGAAAACACTGTATTCAGGGTTCATATGCAAAGATTTATGATAGATGTTCTTTTTACACTAGGATGATGTTAAATATTTAGTTGTGATTGATAAAATGTATGATATTGATACATGCAAATGCAGATTCCAAAGTAACCTTTTCATCCATATGCTCTTTTGTTCTTTATACCAAGACATTTGCTCCTATCATTAGAGTTCATCTCACAATACATCTTTTTTCTTAATTTAATTGTACAGTGAGGGTTTGTACAGTTTTTAGACACACCTTGCATTTGTGATATATTGTATTAAAAACAATCTTAAGTCACTGAAATATGCCAAGTATTGTTCCCTTCTCCAAACCCACATGCTCCCTTCTGCACATGCTCTGTTCTGTCAATGTCAAAACTGGGTATTTCAGCAGAAAACATCCAGAACATAACATGTTGAAACTGTCAATAATTTTTTTATTTTATTTATTATTATTATTATTATTAGTAGTAGTAGTAGTAGTAGTAGTAGTAGTAGTATTAGTATTAGTAGTATTAGTATTATTATTATTACTAATAAACAAAAAACAAAACTATAAATTTCCTCTGTTTGTCTGATACAGGCACATCTTTTAAAACAAAAAATATTTTTCTGCAAATATTTCATAGTAATATTAGAAACTGGAAAATTTTAAGGGTATGTGAAAACTTTTTTCAACAACTGTACATGTACAGTGACAGTAAAGACGTGCAATCATGACATCACAGCATATTAAATCATTATGGTATGTGTCATATCACCTAATTTTTTTGCCATTCCAGAGCCCTATTGGTACCGGTATTAGACAAAAATAGTATTTTTGTGTGAGATGCATTGTTTTTTTTTTCACACCTCTCTTTATATGTATCTACTCAGGTCGTGATCTGGTGTGTCACGGTGTCTCTCTGGACTACAGTTTTTCTGATGAGGAAAATGAGCAACCAAGACGGAAGCATCAATTGCTTCAAGCTTCGAGTCCTGACGGTTCTGAGCAGAATTAAAATCACAGGTAACCAGAACAGCCAAAGCATCAACTTATTTAATGTCATAGTTTAGTTGTTGCTCTAAGACATTCTGTGGAAACCCATCTCAACAGTTTAGATAATTTAAGTCAAGACAAACCAAGATTATATATTGCAGATTTCCAATTAGCTCTTAAGGTAGTGTCAACATGACACACAATCCTTGTCGTGTTCTTTAGTTACAGGATAAGCTGTTCCATGTGGCCCAAACCAGAGTGAAATGATTTCAAGCTTAGTGTTTTATTGACATTTGAAGAGGACATCTTCTCTAAAATCTCCAAAAAGTGGCTTTTTATTCACTGTATTGAGACAAACTTCTGACTAACCACCAAAATCACAGATGTGTGGTGCCCGACTTCAAATCTAACCCTATTCCTTTTCCTCCTTTTGCTCAGATTAACAAATGTTGAATCATCAAAACCCACAAAATGCGTACACTTTAGAAAAAAAAAAAAGAAACACTTCCCAGAATTCAAGACTCTCAGTTCTGGCTCCGGCACAAATGTGCACAGAGAATTTTTGCTTTTTTCTTAATTTGTGGGATGAATTAAATCCTTGGGACATATTTGAGATGTCTGTTGAAAAAAAAAAAGCCAATTTGTTTTGGATTTTGACTTTAAAATGCATTTCATGGGTGTGAACATATTTGTAAAATCCAGGATTTAAGAGCTGGACTCACTGATGGGCCTGAACAGATTTATCGCTGCTGTGTTAATACTTGGTCTCTTCTGTTTAAATATGTGTCCAGCTGGTGACATACATTGGATTAAGATCATTTCACATCCAACTTAATTTTTTTTTTTTTAACTGACATTAATATCCAGTCTCCTTACTATGAGAGTCAATAAATAGATACACAAATAATGGAACATATCGGCTAAAAGTGTGTTATTAGTCTCAATTAAGTTGCAAATAATTACCGCTACTTTTTTGTTCTTATTGTATTGCCCCTACGTTTAAGCTCATAATTTCCTCACTTGGTTTAAATTTCAGTGTTTGCTGGCAAATTAGCAACTCTGAAAATTACTACAGTGTGTAGTGTTTCTTAGTTCCAGTAAATCTGACAGCCAATGCCCATGAGCCCCAGTAAAAACACAAACCTTTTCAAGCTTTGTTCACTAAACATCACCTTTGTGTAACTATCCTGACTGCTTTCCAAGATTTTGTATCCAAGTTGAAAGGAGCCTTATATTAATACAAACTATGCTTTACATAAAACACTCCATTTCCCTCCATCTTTGTTTTCCTTTTGTTCTCGTCTCCAAACTTTTCCTCAACAAATACAGATGGAAAAGACTCATCACTAATACATCTTAGGCTTTGTTCTAAACAACTGTACATGATCCCTTAAGAGTGTCCTTCACCTTGTTTGACCCGCATGCCCACACACACACACACACACACACACACACACACACACACACACACACACATACACAAAACAATGACACCCAGGCAAACGTATCATGGAGGTGTCCCTAAATGTGATGACAGATTTAGTTCCAGATTGTGAAAACGGTTATTGACAAGTATTGAGAAAATGCCTAATCTTGCCCCTGTTTTGTGCCAATCTCAAATTTCTATGACAACCCATCCTTGAATTAGAGCCAATCATTTTGGCCTTTCTGCTAAATACGACCTTGACTTTTGATCTTTCCTCAAATGGATCATTGGATCTGATGTGCATTAGCTATATGTATATGCCCATGCAATTTCATGGTGCTATCTCAAGTATTTATTGACTTATAGCGCGATATGTCTCTGCAAACGCACAGACAGACAGACAGACATGGTGATTACAATAATCTCTCCCAACCAATGTTGGGCGAGATTAAAAATCCAAAGCATAATGATACCATTTGGTTTTCTTTAACTGTGACTATTACCTGCCACAACTTTATTGAAAAAATTATCGCTTTTCTCTCATTGAAAATAAAAACAAAACAAAACAAAGGATAAAGCAATGATTAATGACAGAATCTTTTGTTGAATGGTCCAAACTGCGTGCTCCAGTGAGTGCCGCTGACAAGATTTGGATGAAATGCGGTCACATGATAACAGACACCCAACGCCCTCTGTTGCTTCCTCTGGTGTCCTCGCTAATGACTTTGAGAACATGGTAGAGAGTCTGTGAGGGGAGTATGGAAGCAATTTTTTAAGTCCGACTTCGCCCTGGGTTTGAAATTGGCTCCGAAGCCCCTGAGATTTGGATCAGCTCAAGACCGAAGGAAGAGAAACAACTACTGAGGGACGACAGGCTACACCCAGAAAACAGGGTGTCACCACCAAGGAACCGAAGCTCCTTTGTTGCTGCTTATTCATCATGTCTTGCTGATGTTTTTCTCCCTCTTTTCATTTTGAAAATAAACTACACACTGTCTCTTTCATTTCCACTTTCTAAACTAGTATTTTGCCAACGATAATTTCACCTCCCCCTTTTTTTTTTTTGTTTCCATCTACCCTTTTATTCTGTAGATGTTCTGTGGCCCAAACTACCTGAAGGGTGTTTTTCAGAGGGTTAATAGGGTTGTGTTAATTCTCACTGTCTACATCTCTTCACCTCTTCCTTTACCTCTACCACCAACTTTAGGTCCTGAGGTCATCGCAGTGTGTTTCCACTCTGACTGTAATGAACTTGTGAAGACCCAATGGAGTAAACGGTGGCTCTCTATTTGACCATTCCCCCTTTGACTTCTGGACCTTCCTGCTGACTTTTATGGTTCTGATGATACCTAAATGTCTGATGAAGACGACGGGTGGCCGCCAGGATAATCCCGCAACACGCGCTTAGTGCTTTTGTAATCCCCACAGGAATGTCACACTCTCTTCTATGCATTTGATTATGAGACATTTTCCTGTTGTAATGTGCAACAGACGAGAAAGTGTGAAAAGTCAATCAATAGTTTACCGTTTCCTTTTTTTTGTTATATGTATTTATGATTTGTATTTGTGATTTTACATGACAAACATCCATATTTCCATAGATATAAAACATGCAAAAGTCATTCCAGTCTAACTTTTAATCAAGATTTAATGTTGTAATATTTGGCTTCCCCCAGTATTCTTTAAATCACAGACCATTGTCTGAGATATTATGCAAAATAATCCTCAGGGTGGCTTAGAATCGTTTATCCATGACAGTTTTTTTTTTTACATAATAGTGTCTGTGCAGATTTATGTAATTTTTAATATAAATTTACACAAGGATGATGTGTAGATTCAATACAGGTTTGACAAATTTCATTTTCCCAAGAATGAAACTGCTTCATATTGGTTTTATTATTATTATTTATTTATAAAAGTTAATCACTTTACTTTTTGCACTCCATATTATCTCTTTAATACTTGTTTTTTTTCCATGATTTGAAGGTTGTTCTTCTGATTTTTTTTATGCTGGAATGAAACATGAAGTTACAACCCTGTGACCTACGGGCAAAGCAAACTGTAGCTCAACATGTAGATGAAAGGGTTAACATTATTTGTGGGAGTGATGATGGCTGTGCTAGCCTGAAATTAAACACTCAGTCACTTGCTTATCATCGTCATTCACTTACTGTGTGCACCTGTAGGATTCTCATCGTCTTCCTGTTTTCCGCCTCAGAGTGGCGTCCAAACAGAGCCGCCTTTGTGTTGTGTGATCTGTCACTGCTCATTGATTTATTCTGTATTGTCTGAAACAACTTAAAGAAGCTGTTTAAATGCTGGGAAATACTGAAAACATATGTAGTGAACTTGATCATCAAATACTAAGTAATGGTAATTGATAGAAAAAATCTGTGTTATGCACTGAGATCAAAGACTCTGGAATCAGAAAGCTTTACTTGCAAGGAGACAAGTATTGATGCAACAGTAATTAACACCAGGAAGAATACAGATACGACAATCATAATGATGTCATTCAAGTTCACCAATGACTCCGGTATCCAAAATACACTGAACAATACACCCAACAGGCCGCTCTGGTCCCAAACTGTGTGACAAAAAGGCCAATAGAGAACAAAAGGTAGACACATCCTATATGACTATGTGTCACCATGCCCCATCCATGACTGGTGCTGTGGACATCTGGTATTTACAGAGTAGTCTAATGTAATACCATATGTTTCTAACGATAACTGACTCTGGAATCATTTGGTTCATGCTTCTATTCCTCGGCGTTGTGAATAAACCACATTTTGATTTGCTAAATTACATGTAATTATGTTCTGCGGCATAATAAAATATCTGTATAAACTACTTGATCATTTATTGTTGGTTTGATTTGTTTTCATATCTTTTGTTCCAAACTCGATTGGTTTTATTGGCTCAGTTGTGTCAGATTGCATTACCTGTTATTTCTTTTGCTGACAGTGGGCAGTATTGATGGTTTTTATTAGCTGTGGCACACTTATGGATGTCCAGCAGTGAACAGGCTTTTACAAAACGGGTAAATTCTTCCAAGTGTATATTAACATAAAATGCAAGTAATGTGAATAGAGATGCTGGTTTTAGTTTAGCTTCTGTTTGGCCAGTGTTGCCAGGAGATGTTTTTCTTTTTTAATGTTTGTAATAAAAGCTACAGCCTTCACATTTACAACTGACATTTCTTCCAATCACACAGTCCTTTATGCCCATGCTGGTGAGTTTGCTAGAGGCAAAGAGTATCTGCTTTGTTTCAACCTGGTCATTAAAACAACCTTTTGATCATTACCAATAATGAGGGGTTTCTCTTTGAGATGCTGGTGTGAACTGATTGCTCTCATTATTTGAATTAAACCAAATGTTCTGCAGGTTTTAAGAGGATGGTAGCTGAACATTAAGTGTGTGATAATGACAACCTGCTGCTTTGTGCTTCGAAGGGAGACTTTCTCTTTTCTCCTATTATAAATCACTGTTTAACACGGTCAAAATTCACCATAAGTAATTTTGTGGACATAGTTCTACAATGCAAAAAACAATTACCACTTATTAAATGTAGGTGAAAGGTCTAAACTGTGTTCAACTGACTCTACTGTAGCAACCACTCAACTGCTGTGTATACCACCCAAGAATTTTAATGGCTACCCGAGACAGATTTTTATTGCAAATTTACCAAAACACCCTTTAAAATTGTAATTGGAACCAAACAAACCAAAATGACTTTCTACAGTTGATTTTCTCTCATGGCTCGGAATACATTATGTTATTATCATGACTTCCTCTTGGTCAGAGACCAAAGGAGCGTCAGGGCTGTCCACATCGCCTTCTTCCTTGTAGGCCTAATTGCTGCCTGGCTTAATAACCGAGTCTATTGCACACCCATTTCTTTTGTGGTTGAAGTTACAGTGGGATGTGTCCCCTGGGGATGTCACCATAGGGAACCACTGAACTTTCATCGTCTGCACATACGACCTATTGTAGATCAAATACATACATCATTTTAAATACCACAGCACTCAAGTTTGACCCAAATATTCGTACATTAAAATATTATAAACCCGAGTAAACCCCAGAGGTCATGTATGGGGGGGGGGGGGTTACAGCAGCAAGGATAGAGAGATGGGGGTTAAGGGAATTAAATGGTTCCCACAGTGCTGCATTCTGTTAACTGTTATTAGCAAAGACATATGACGTAGAACTGGTCTGTTTCTGGTTATCGAACCATTTTCCTCAAACCCCCACCCCCTCTACTTTCTCACTCACTTCCTCTGTCTTTGTTCTTTCACCATCCATTCAGATTAAAGTTCTCATAGGTGGCACATGTAGTGATTCATCAAGTTCCAGTCAGCTGGGTTTCTCAATGAAATATACAAGTTAATTCTTGCATAGGGGTTAGTTGTTTAATTTGTGTTCTGATGAAATAGGAAATTGGTGTTTTACCAAAAAAAAAAAAAGTGTTGGCAATTACACTTAAGAGAATACAGGCTAAATCGTCTACCCATGGAATGTAACGTCACCACAACGCTGACATTTTAACAATACTCTGGAAATTGTGCACTGATGTTGTACAGTATGTTACTTGGAGAGAGACATATGCTGACACTCCAGGGGCTAATCTTCTATAGCAGATACTGACTGGATTTGCAGCACTGTAAGGTTACTGAGGAGTAAAATAATGAATGAAGAAATGGGAGGTCAAGCAGGACTGAGGCAAAATCCACACATCTCACTACAAGCACCAATTATTGGACAGCAGGGCGACAGTAAAACCCCACAGACTGACTGTCAGTTCACCAGCTGTCCCTGTGTGACTGACACCTGCCCAACTGATTGACACCTGGTGCAGACAGTTGTGTGACTCGTTCACTAATCCTTCCAATAGTAATGTGCAGCATTTCCCTTCCAGACGCTTTCCTTTTAATTATTTTTATGCTGTTTGGAAGTTGTAGAAAACAGTGGGTGTGGCCCGCTCAGATCAACAGGGATGTTCTGTCACTCATTCTCATAAGATTTACTTCATAGTATATAACAGTACGCTAATGCATCTAAAAATTGTAAGAACAAGGTTACGTACTTGAATGATGTGAAAATAAGCTAAGAAATAAAGGGGAATCTTATGAGCAGTGGTGGAATAGAACTAAGTAATTGATAAAAAAAATAAATAAAACTAATAATGCATACTTTTGATTTTACTCTATTACATTTGCAGCAATTAAATGTACTTTCTACTGTACTGTATTTCTAAAATTTATGTCATTACATTTTATGAATGCAATTTCTTCCAAATATTGCCGAAAAAGATAGTTTGCATTCTGATTGCGTAGTGGCGTTTGCCATTACCAATAAATCTAACGGGTCTATTACCTCCAATAATGGCAGAGCGTGCATTTGGTAATAACACGACTGGGTAGACTGGCTTAGTTCTGAGACGAGGATAAGGCATTCAACAGACCCAGACTAAACCAGAGCCCTCCAGCTCTGAATTAGAAAACCATCCTAGGCTGTATTTAAGCAAGTTATTTGAATTTGAAAGAGCAAACAATGAGTCTATCTCATGCCTAAGAACTGTTGGTGTTTAAAAGCTTCCCATCAAATTTGATGAAAAATAAACATAATATATGCTGTGGTTTGCTATGCTAAGTTAATGTTCCTGACTTTTGCGTATTTAAGTCAGTTCTTTGTTTTATTGATTAAATGAAATCTTTATTTCAAACATGTAGACAGTGAAATCAAAACAAAATCAAACAACAAAATATCAGTAATTATACATAAAAGGCTGATGTGTTATGAAATAAGTCAGCAGATTTAAATTCTTTATCAAAATGCTATAGACCAGACAATGAGACAACCCATTGCCTGAGTACTTTTATATATATTTAAAAAAAAAAGTTAAATATCCAACTCCCTCCAAATCTGCTTATGAGTCAATCTTTGAAGTTCCAGTTCTTATCTCTGAGATTGGACAGGTTAAGTCAGGTAATTTCACTTGCAGTATAACCAATATGATTCAAACTAGAAGTAGCTACTGTATTTATTTAATTCATGTCTAGACCAGTGACCTGGATGCACTGTTATGGGAAAGAGCATTAACAAAAACTGTCATAACTGTCAGATTCACAGACAAGTTCAAGTAAATGAAGATCTCACAAGGGAGACCTGGGTCTGGATAGAATTTAAAGGGTCATTGCTAACCACACATGTCTGCATAGAGTAAAATTGAATAAAAAAAAAAAAATGAAGGTAACATTTTATAATACCTACACACAATTAACTATGTATTAACCATTTATTACCCATTTATAAATGGGTTGTTCATTATGTATTAACCATTTGTTTACTTATTTGTTAATGTCTTGTAAAGTTTCATACTAGTGTAAATGTAACATTTTATTATTTTTAACCAACAGGTGCAGTGTTTACAACATTTTCTTTATTTACCTGTAAAGCAGATATATAAACACTGCACCTGTTGGTTAAAAATAATCTAATTTTACATTTATCTTCGGAAGACACTAGTATGAACCTTGAAAACTAACAGGATTGCACTAGATCTTGACAATGACATGTTGAGATGTTTCTCTTTATAGGCTGTATCCGTAACACGCATTGACCTAATTTTGCTGCAAAGCAACATGATTGATGTCAGTTCCCGTGTGGCGGCCCACCTCTCATGGCCTCTGTCTAAAGCTGTAGGGATAACCATCAGCGGTCTGGGCCTCCACACTTGGCTCCAAAGGATCAAGGTTCACGTCTGTCCAGGGGCAACTTCATTTTCACATATTTTCTGCTTTAAACAGGGGGTTTACTCACAAAACACACACAGAGTCCAACTTGTTCCTTATGCCCTGGGAATCATAGCAAACTACTGTTTCTCTCCCCTTAAACCCGGGTTTAGGTTTTGTTTGACACTTAAATTGTAAGGTATGTTTCACAGAATTATTTGTTTTGATCATTTTTCCTCTGACAATGTTTAGACGAGTCATTTTGTAATCTTGATGTTTGCCAGTTGTTGTGTATTTGTGTTTAGTTGAGTTTATACTGTACAGGAGCAAACATGTCGTCAAACGTATCAGGTGACTTTCAGTGTGATTCCAAATTGTCCTTGATTGAGCTTTTGCTTAAGAGGGGCTGGATGTTTTTGTTTCACATCGAAGCTCAGAGAAAACTCTTATCTGAGGAAGGGGTTTTTGTTTTTGAATGGATACCGAGGAGTCAAAGAAATTTAAGGCCCTTTTTTATGTTGTCTGAGGTGGCATGGGGCCGGAGGTAGCACACCTTTATAGGTCATGTGATACGAGGGTCATCTTGGGGCCCGCACAGCGCCTCACCAGGATCAAACGTTTTTTGATTGACTCCTTTAGTCACTGATTTATAAGAAGTGAAAGGCAACAGGAGTTCATGGTTACATACAGCTACTGTAGAGACGTTTTACATGGCAGTAACCAGCAGCTTTTAACTTAACGATGACCCATTTAAGAGGGTAAAGCAGTAAAATGATTAATTGATTCCCATAAGTCTACAACTGATAATTATGTTTGGGGGTCGCGTGGTACATTCCAAACAGAATCAGGTCAGTTTGGGCTTCGTCGAACAGTCAAGTTAGGTGACGAAAGGTGTTTCCTGGAGCTATATGTATGTGCATAGTGATTAGATTGCAATCTATCCTTGTCAGTTTTACAAATGAGGTAGGAATGTACTGATCAACTGACATCTGTCATCTTTCTATTTAGCCAAGTGCTTTACTCGTCCTTCTGTCCAGACCAGTCCAGCCTTGCAGAGGAAAGATGTACTGTGGGTAACTGGTGCTGAGACCTGAGATGATTACAATGTAGACAGGTATGGAAAAGACACCTATGACTTTTTACAAGAGCCCTCAGGGTTCAGGAGTAATCTTCTCTGTCAGAAATGTATCACCTCTGCTCCCCGTCTCAGCTGGTATAAGTGGTCTTAGAAGACAGCACTGTGATTTTGGACAATAAGTTGGTCAGGGGACGTCAACCGCCAAACACACAAGTCGGTTTTTCTTCACGTGCAGACCCTCAATATGTCTCGCAAGCACCTTTTGAAGGACACTACTATTATCATATTTTTCCTTGAAATTCTACTGATTTGTAGCCTCCTGTGTCAAGAGATGTTCTGTTAAAAATAGCTGCACTGAAGAAATGTTTATGCAAGAAAAAAATTACCCTGGCAGTTACTGCACAAAATACAGAAACATAAAGAAAATGTATAGCTGGTAAGCATATTTTCTATGTAAAAATCATACTTTTTACATATTTTGTTCAACACACTTTTATTAGTCTTTGGTTCATTTGAGTATTTGAACGTTAATAGTTCAAACAGTTATAATTTCAACCCTACCAGTGCTGCAAAACTAGCTTTATATTAATTCTGGCAAAAAAAAAAAAATGTAGTGGATTTCTACATCCCATTTTAATTCTTAATTTGTTATGTTTTATCACTAGTGACATCACAGCATTTGCACATATAAGGTCAAGACTTTTGACGAACATTTCTCTGAGTATGGCATAATTATTTTTCAGCAGCAATAGTTGTAGTCCATACTGAAAATCTATCCACACTTCAGGTATTAACAAACTCAAGTAGTTGAATGGGACAAAAAGCATGGTCAAAAACCTGGAGGGGGAGGGGTCATGTGCACAATAAAGGGGCAGGGGCTTAAAATGACCTTTATGGTTTCATTCATCAAAAATAGGGTTGAAGATGCACCTATGGACGTTAATTAATAAACAATTCAGACCCAAGCATAGCATGGACACATTATATACCACAGAGATTTTTACAAAAAAAATGCATAATTCCATTAAAATAAACAACTAAATAAATACATAAACAAATCATTAGTATAAATATAAAATCATGAATTGCAGGACATATCTTCATGACAATACTAACAAGTGTCATTAGAGACTACAGAGAACAGGAACAACAGTGTGTGTGTGTGTGTGTGTGTGTGTGTGTGTGTGTGTGTGTGTGTGTGTGTGTGTAGAGAGAAAGTAGCACTGGTTTGTCCAGTTAAATAGATTTCCAGTCAAGGGATTTCACAAATATATCAATTATATGGATTACAGTACAGGTCATACAGATAAAACCTTTACACAGGACAGTTAATTTTTTACTCTGATATACGCCACCATTAGACACTTAAGGCTTGGTTTACCCCACATTGTTAGGAGGGATAAACACTCTCACACTGATTACCCTCTGCATACACCCACACTCACTAACCCTCACTGCTGAGTCTTCCTACATATCAAGCAGTAACTAATCATAATGATTATTAGGCAAGAGATGATCAAATGTGGCCCAGCCCAGAGGTTGGAGCTATACTCTTTTGCTAGTCTTATATTGAGCAGAGTTTCCATTATTGTAGAATTTGGACAACACCTTAATGTACATTTATTTATTTAAAACAATCTAAAGTGAGTTACACTTACTGTAAGTAAATCATGAGATAATGTCTCATTTTTCACAATACCGGCAGACATAGGTTATTGGAAACTGATTCATATTCTAGTAGTGGTGTTTTCACCACCCAGTTTCCACGACAAACTCTTGGACGTGATACAAATGTACTCCATAGGTTTTAACCCTTTAACTACTGAGACTTTAACAGTTCCAAAAAAGTCTAAAGTGAATGAAATAAGTAACAAAATGGACAATAACAGCCCAAAACGTATAATAAACCAACAAAATAATAAGTAACATGAACAAAATAAGACACAAATGTCACAAAAGTGACGAAAAATAATAAAATAAATAAATAAATAAAATACTAAATGTAGAAATATAAAACAAAATAAGAATAAAAATAACAAAAAAATTATAAATATTTACAAAACAATAACTTAACTTAGTTAAAATAAACTGAAATGAAGTATAAATAAATAAATAATATTGTAATTTGGTTCCAGTAGTTTTAGTTTTGGCTTTTTTTCCCTTTTTTCTATATCACTTGTTTTTTGACACCTGTTTTATTTCCATATATCAGATCCATGAACAAAACTCCGTAAAAAAAAAACCAACTATTTTTTTCTGAATATTGAAGCTAAACCATCCTTTCAGAATGCATAATCACCGACACATCCGGGTGTTAAAGGGTTAATATAAGACTGTTATCAAAGGTAAATTATATTCTGTATATAAAAGATCAACATCATATCCGAGCAAGATTTAGCCAAACTGAAGAAAGTTTAACAGATAACATTTAGTCCTTCTCTAAAAAGAGTCCAAGTTACTTTTTGTAAACTCTTTAAAGTCAATACAGAGCTATAAATGTATTATATTTGAGAGAAATACTTTTAACTCCGGAAAAAATACCTAGTATTTTCATATCAATGGCAAATGTAATTACAACATATAATTGAGATCTACTTTTTTTTTTTTTTTTTTTTTTATCACATTTAGTGTAATTAATAGCATTCACTTTCACATCTGTGGTACATGAAAGGCTCTGAACCCTCGAAAGCTGTGATTGGATGTGAGAGCACCTTTCAGACACAGATGAAGTTTTTTTTTTTTTCTCTCCTCCCTAAGGTGTCTCGTTAACTTATCAGAGGGGTATTCTGTCCCTCCTCTCCAACACTGACGAAATAACAGAGTACTTTAGACAAAATTGAACTTGTTGCTTGCCAGCACTTCACGGTTTGTGTCTCCATGTTGAGGACTCATTCAGTGTGGGACCCTGCAATTCTGGAAACATCAAGGAGAATCCAGAGGCGCATCAGGGACAGACGTGGAGTGCGCCGGTTTGGAGTGGACATACTGGGAAACTTTTTACGCACGCATGGTACACACTGGGACTAACTGGATTTAAGGATATAGGTTGTTATTTCTGCGTTTTATGGACTAAAACACATTTCAAGGTGAGTTTTTTTTCCTATATTACTGAATTCTGAATGTAATTTTAAATGCTAGAAAAAACGCGTTTCCATTATTTTTTTTTAATCTTTAATTTCTTTAGCATATTGAGCTTTTTCCACCCACATTTTTAATGATGTAAAAACTTCTGAACTTGTTTGTTTTTTTTGTTTTTTGTTTTTTTTACATGACTTTCACAACGGGATAAACCAGTGTAGACTATGTGAGTGATGCGACGTTGTCCTCAGATAACCTATATTCTACCGGAACTGCGCATAATAAAGGGATTTACATCAGTGCTTAAATGGAACTTTAGTGCAATATTATTTCTACATTTCCAACATCTTAAAATGTTATTATTGACCTGAAGACATCCTAGTATTATAGGATGGTCACCAGACGCAACAGGTGTTTCTGTAACTGGGGGGAGAATATAAAAGATAAATAAAAATTTAATAAAGCAATTCCTTATCAATCATTTCCATGCAAAATACTTACGTTCTGATCAACACAGATTTGTATATCACAGCAGGGAGCATCTCTGAAGTGCTCATAAAAGGCTGCTGGTTCCCAAAAAAAATCTGCTACCAATTACATGCCTGTGTGATGCTGAACTACTGATCAGATTTTTTTCTCTTTTTTTTCACCCTGTTTAGTAGAAAATGTGTATTTAACACATCATTCTACACATTTTTTTAAATGTATTTATTAACTTATGTATGTATGTATTTATTTATTTTAGATATTAACACCTATTTCAAATAGAAAATTACACGCCTAATATGATTTAACTGGGTCTCCCTGAAGTCTTGTTTCACTGATTTTCCATTAGGGTGGGTCTGTTGACTGGGATAGACATGTGGGAGTGCTGGCATTAAGTCATAATCACAGAGTATACCCACCCTGAAACTGTTTAGATCATGTTTTTGTTATTGTTCATTTCCAATATTCCTATGTAAAGCCAGCATAGAATTTAATTTACAGTGTGTTGTTTTCATATGGGATATACTGGGGATACTACTGCAACCTTCTGTTTATACAGTGGGGTGCAGATGAGAGTGGGGGTGTGGGGGTATGCTCCTCTGTGTCCCCCCTGTCTCCATGCTGTTTGACCCCACAGGAGGCTTTGCATCTTATCCCCATCCCCCACAAATCCACTGAAAATACCCCCACACACACTCATTATAATTTTAGGCTTTAAAATCATTATTTTTTGCAAGAATATTGTCTTTTTTTATCAAAAAGATGGAGCAGAAAAGTTAAATATTTGACTTTGGTTGGGGTTGTTTTTTTTTCAGTTTTAGAATAGTGTGTTGTTGAAAAATATGTTGTACATGTTATTTTAGTGGTTGATAATCGAGATCTGAAACCAGCTTAAAATATATACTGATGGTCATAAAATTCAGATAAATGTTTTTTATCTCGTCTCATGAGAACTGATCAAAGGTAATTACTGATGCATATAAATAGGAATAAAAGAAGTATGTGCCTAAAAACTAGATTATTCCAATTTACGTGCAACAGTGTGTATATAAGTGTGTTCAAATAGTTAATTTATTGTTAATTCTTTTTGTTTTTCTGATTCTGTCAACAGATGTTACTAAATATAAAGCATATCCTGTGGTTATATTGTCTCTGTGAAGCTGCATCTGCAACAGGTAAGATTGAAATGGGGAAAGTATCCTTCTGTTCTGTTTCTTTTAAGCAGTAACTCCTCCCTCCCTCCCTCCCTCCCTCCCTCCCTCCCTCCCTCCCTCCCTCCCTCCCTCCCTCCCTCTCTCTTTCACTGTAAATTCAGCTGCGCTCCATCACACATTAAGTGCTTTGTTTTAGTCTTTCAGTTTATTTTGCTTATCTTTCATTAACTGTTGGATTTCCCCGTACTGCCTTAAAGTATTAAAGGAGTGATATTTTGCTTTTTTTTTTTTTTTAATTAAATTGTCCATTTCAAAACATTTCCCTGTGGTCTACATAGACTTTAGATCTGTATTCTTAATTAATTCAACCGCACAGTTTCATTTTCAACCCTATTTCTGAGTAATGACACCATAGAGGTAATTTTCAACTTTTAAATGCATATGAGCCACTTCATACTCCACCCCCTGCAGGGTGTTGAACGTCCTATTCTGTCCTATTTCAGCCATTTGTGTTCGTTAATACAACCAACAACGGAACATTTTTGGACATATTTTCAGTACGGACTACAACCACAATTATATCGTACTCAGAGAAATGTTCATCGGAAGTCGTGACGTGTGCAAATATCATAAGTAGTTATAAAATTGGAACAAATTAAGGAGGAATTAAAATAAAACAAGTTGTAGAAATCCTGCTGGAATGAATATAAAGATAGCTTTGCACCACCTGGAGGGATCAAATTCAAACTTTTTGAACTATTAGGACCCAAATACACAAACAAATGAACCAAAGACTAATAAAAGTGGGTTTAGTAAAATTTGACCCCTTTACGATACTTTCGGTGTTTTTGTTTTCCTGCTAGTTTATACTCAGAGGTGAGGTTGACATGACTTTTACCATTGTGCTTTGTATCCCCTGGGGCTCTTTGGGCCCCCGGCTTTTCTGGCTCCTATAGTTCCTGGGTCTGTCTCAGGGTATAGATTGACACCTTTCAATTAGGCAGTGCTCACAGCCTGGAAATAACAGCTGGTTTCACCCCTTATCCTAATAAGGCCCAGAGTTAAAACACACAGCCAATGCCTCTGGGGCTGTCCCACCACTGCATCTAGAGCATTCCCTACATTGTTCTCTGTGAATGCTCCCCAACCCCCTACTAAAAGAAAAAACAAAGGTAAATTTTCCTTCCTGCAGGACTAAGACTGATTCATCCTGTTGCCATTCATCTGTGTCTGGCTTATCCCTTTACTTTTGTCATCACGTAGAAATTGAGTGAGTTTCAAGATACAGTCACTAGTTGGACCACAGGAATTCATCATACAGTGAACCTTGTCTGATGTAGCACTAGAGTTACTGTCAGCTGGGAGTAGGTGGTCACATCTGGTGTTCAGCACGTTGATGTCTACATACCCTCTTGTGTCAGTGAATAGATGATTATTTGAGTTAGAAAATGAACACGCTCAGGAGCAATTCCCCAATTACCTTTAGCTTCATGTAAACAAGCTGCACATACAGCGGAGTCAGTGTTAAATGGGTTCCCACACCCAACATTTTAAGGATGAGGTTTGACTTTCCAGGAGACATATTCATGACCATGATGCATGTTTTTTTATTAGTCTGGGTGTAGTTGTCCCACCCTGTCAATGTAAATGAACAGTTCATTAACTTAGATCTGCTGAGAGAATTACTGGAAAAGAGAAAATGAAGAACAATTAATCTCAAATAGGAGGTGAAATTGTGTATTCTAGAGATTTGTAACTCTGTGATTACATTTAACCATTTTGTTTTTGCTTTTCAGCCTCCAATACGTTAGCGATTATCAGACCGGTCACCGGGTCACTATCAGGGAAGGTCACTCTTCCCTGCTTCTTTTCCATCATCCCAACCTCAGCACCAGTCATCAGTCCCAATGGAACAACCATTTATAGCAGAGACTCCCTGCGTATCAAATGGACCAGAATAGACAAAGACATAGAATCCACAGTCCTAGTGGCACAAAATGGGGTCATCAAAATAGGCTCCAGCTACAGGAGCCGTGTATCAGTGCCAAGTCACCCTGAGGACGTCGGTGATGCCTCGTTGACGATGGTGAAGCTGCGTGCTAGTGATGCGGGCACTTACCGCTGTGAGGTCATGTACGGCATCGAAGACACCCAGGACACAGTTAACCTTGACGTCAATGGTAAGAATCTCACGTTGACCTTCATGAATCACTCTCAAATCAGGAAAAAAAGGGCTTTGAATCTGTTCCTTCAGCTACTCCCTACATGTAGGAGGTTTCTGCTAGAGTTTAATAATAGTGAAATGCAATACAAGTGGTGATAGAAATGTAAACGGTACAAGAGAACCTCGGGCGCCCTTCTGCTTGATTTGATAGTAGCAGCTACCCAGTAGTTACAGTGTAACCACCGTTTTCAGTCAGTCTTATTTTAGAGCTGATGCTCTCTTGAGAAAAAAAAAAGAGTCAGATCAGACCCTGTCCATAAAGTAGTGGAGTGTTCAAACCAGAGCTCAGATGTGCAACGTCTTCAGGATGTTGGCATGGATGGACAGAAATGGTTGGTATAACCTCATAAATTAGTGGTTCTTAAACTTTTTGCAGTGAAGTACCCTCTGAAATATATATATACTTTTAGCTAAGTACACCCGACTCTTGCTTCAGCATTTTTGATTGAAAAAAATGGTCCAAAATTTGTTCCTGTCCTGAAGGTGTCCATTTTTGATTCCAAAAACATTGTCAACAAGCAACTGTAATAAAGGGAAACACAACTTCAAAATCATTAAAATCTGCACAAACAGGAAAAGATTTTGCATTTCATTCTGCGGGATGACACTATGGAACAGTACGGGTGAAGAACTAAAAAAGTGTCCAAACATAATACAATTTAAAAGGAAATATAAAGAATATGTTTTCATGGGATACAGGAATGAAATGGAGAGAAACAGACAGGAGGTGTAAGGATGTGTTTGTTTCATATTCACTTTTCTTTTTTATTTACGTGCATCAGCTGGTCCTTTCTGATCAGTATGTTCATTTTCATTATTCAAATATACATATGTATTATTATTAATATTATTAAAGTGTTTTGTAGTAGCAGTATTAGTTGCAACTTGGGAAAGTGAATATATAAAAATTAGTACAGGAGAAGGGGTGGGATTAGATAAGTTTTGACTTCTTCTCACTCCTTTTTGAACATGTTATTGCATGTATTGCTGTTTTTATTTTGTTTTTGTTTGGTTTAAAATAAACTTATATTATCATTATCATAATATATTAAAAATAACAAACCTGTTGAAGTAACTTTTTCATGTAAAGTACAAACTGAAACATCCCCTCTTTTATTTATAAGAAAAATAATTAATTAGTCCTTCATGAGTAAAGGAACCTTTCGTCAACAACAAATATTTACTTAATTACTGAAATAAACTCATCTTGAATAATAGAAAATAGGATTGTCCTTAGAATGTTACCAAACTTTAGGGTTAGGAATTTTTCTTTTTAAATGCTGAAATTAAATAAGATCAGGATTGTTAAATTTATTATAAGAATGTGTTTATTGTGTCTTATATTTCAGCAGTAATTCTCATTATTCATTTTGTATTCACTACATCATGAGTTAATTCAACGTATTTTCCCCTAAAAAAATTCCAAGAACCCCTTGGGTGTCTTCCAAGTACCCCTGAGGGTACACATACCCCCATTTGAGAAAGACTGTCATGAATCATCGGTCGCCACCTTGTTTTGTCTCGACGGGGCATTTACTGGATGTTTCCATGCTGTGTGCCTCCACTGAGCAGATGTTTTCCTCTAATATACTCATCATTTTACATAGGGGTCAAATGTTGTATATTATAATGCAGTGTTATTGCAGTATTATTGCAATATCTCAGATTGAAAAATTATAGTCTCCTTGGGGGTATTAACTCGTGCCACTCTAGGCATTGTACATGCTCTCAATGGGGAAGTGTTCTGCGAGATATGATTCATGTTGTGGGGATGTAAAAAACATGGGTGGGGTGAGGGGAGACTGGGATAGTTTTGGTTTCCGCTGGTTAACACATTGAATGCGCACAACGTCGTTCCAACTATCTGCAATGTTAATTAGGCTCATCAATCATATCTTCTACGTCTGTCGCTTGTCCACAAATATGGGGATTTCACGGCAATGGCATCATCTGCAGTTATCTTATTTGTGGTGAAGTGTGGAGTATTTCACTTATCCTCTTTGTTTATTGCAAAGTTTTCGCTTTCCAAATAAACGGGGAAACTCAGTTATTTCACTCGTGGTGTGTGTTGAATAAAACATTTGCCTTAATTTATACCACTGAAAACCATGCTAATGAATTCCAGATCATGATATTTTCCAATTTCTGTACAAGCCCTCACTATGTTTTTTGGTGTTCATTTTGTCACTGTTGCCAGGTGTTGTCTTTCACTACCGGGCAAACACCAGCAGGTATACTTTGGACTACCACAGAGCTGTTCAGGCCTGCCAGAACATTGGAGCAACTATCGCTACATACGACCAGTTAAAAGCTGCATATGAAGATGGCTTCGACCAGTGTGATGCTGGATGGATTGCTGATCAGACAGTCAGGTCTCTAACATTTTACTTCTGTGTTCTTCTCTGTTGTAGCATTTTAACTTTTTATTAACACTCACACTAACCCTAAAATGTTTTGGTTGGGGATCACTTAAGGCCAAAATACATGTGTTAGACTTCATTAAAGAGGGATAATATCAGATTTTTCTGTTTAACATAACCTGAACTCCAAGTACATAATTTCAAACATTCTTAATAATGACACCTACCGACTTACCTACTTATCTACCTACCAGTGATGCGAGGGTCGATGCATAAAACTGACCGCTTTTTTAACTAGCGGACTGCAAGAGATATATTTGCAAATATATGGACCCGCATTTTTAAAGAGTAGTCAATGGTCTTTATGAACATCAAATGACATACCTGCATTTATTCCCGTGTTAAAATCCAGTGGCATTGCTTGCGCGCAGCATCTAAACCAGAGGTCGACAACCTGCAATACCCAAAGAGCCATTTGAACCCGGTTTCCACGGAAAAGAAAACATTTCTGAGCTGCTCACCATGTCCCAAATCTTACTTTTTTGTTTGTACGTTTCTGGAGCTTCCACTCTCCCTACTTGACTTCCGATGTTGGACGTCACCCTCACAGAAATTCAGTTAATAAAAGACATTTACCAGGTTATTTTAATGTCTGTTAGAAAGCCCACACAGTTTAATTGTTTGTTTGATTGTTTAATGATATTTATTCAGGAACAACTTATTTTCTGCACGTTTTCAAATATCCCACAGTGTTGAACGCACCAGTGATGTCATGACGGTTAAGAACGTGTCTCCGTCCCAAGATCGCCACCGCGCCTTCTTTTTCTCTTTATTCATATACTCCTGGTTTATTACTGTGTGTAAATGCCACACGGTGAGATGAATAACACAGGACAGTTCAGATAGATATTAGCATGGTGTGTTGTTTATCTGTGCATAAGTTAACGCTGTTTAGCGCCGGTGTGTTCTAGAAGCTAATGCGGTAATAAGCTAGCTGTTGTCTGTGTGCTTGCCATGAGGTGATTTGTGAACTCCATGACCCATATGATACATTTGAGTGACTCATACAGTCGTCTGTGGTCCTAGTTAATTTATTGTTTTATGTATGATATGCGTTATACTGAGCGTTACTCTGTGTTATTACAGGCCGCAGTGAATAAAAACCCGTCAACGAGGGCATATGTATTCCTGTTCTTTCATCGGAACAACAACCCCACACCTTGCCACTATAAAACAGATACATTCTGGAGACAACCCCACGCTCTCCATTTTAATGTCTATCTCAAACGACCCGCCCGACCGCAACCTGAATATCATTCAAAATATTTTTAAAATTATCCGTAACTGCGGTTGACCGCGGGCACCCGCTCACTTCCGGTCAGCCCGTGCATCACTGCTACTTCCCTCCCTCTCTCATCTATCTCTCTCATCTATCCATCCAATTTCTTTCTTTATTTTTTTATCAATACAGGTACCCGATTTTACGGCCAAGGCAGGGTTGCTATGGTAATCTACGGACAAAACCTGGAGTTCGGTCATATGGATTACGGAAACCTACAGAAACTTACGACGTTTACTGTTACGTGGATCAACTCAACGGTAATAAAGTCAGACTTCTGTTCTTTGTCTTTGGATATTCTCCAACAGTAAGAGAGCAACTTCTGTATGGTCATTGTCAGACAATTACAATATGCCAATAATTTTAATACCAGTTGTAGATATATGTCATAGATAACCAGACAAGCACCTAATTGTTTAACACTGAAGGAGAAGTCCAAATTCTTTCTCTACTAATGTGGTTTTTCAGAACATCACCAACAAACATCTGATAATAGGGGCTCCAATTGTCTCTGGCACTGCTTAAGGGAAGTCTTTACTTTACAGTCAGTGTATTTCTTCCATCTGTTCATTATTCTGCCTGTGGTTTTTGATAGACCAGAGTCCACTCATACAGTAGAGGAAGACACGAAATCAATGAATGTAATATCCAACTGGAAACACACAACAAAATCTATAACCTTTTTAAACTGTGATTTGTTTAGTCCACATTTTGCTAATGTAGACACATTTAAGTTACTTGGCACAATTAGTTATGAAGCCATCATTCACTATTGTGACATTTGTATTGCTCGTGTTATGAACAGCTGTAGACTACGGTGTCAGCCAGAGACCACCACCCCTCCCCGTAACCGCTAGAGACATGTACATATTACGCCTTTAAATCCCACCATGAAAACTATACACCTTTGGCCTCACATCACTCCAGTCTGACTCCACAGGACACAGGCGTGTGTTTTTATTCAGCTTTGACTCCATATTGTGAGGTTTAATCATTATTGGACTGAATTAATGCATGTACAAAGAAACCCAACAGATGCCTCCCCCTGTTTTGTTTCTTCTTCCTGAGATAGTTAGAGATACAGCCTGAAAGAAAGCATTGGATATAGAGACAGATAGATGACACACAATAAAATGGCTTTGACTGGAAATGACTCTTGGGGACATAGTGGTTCCACTGGTATGTTTCTTAGGCTGATGGTAGACCACAGCAGCCTGCATAGTCATTTGAATGTATGCTGACTAATGACACTTCAGTTTACTCTCCTTTTATATGTCCTGGGAAAAGACTAGTGAAATTGAAATTGGTTTATACAATATTTTCTAAATTATATATATATATATATATTGCTTGTAGTACTTGATTTTATTTTTATTACTTAACTAATTTCTGCTAATTGTATTTTATAAAGTATCTATCTATCTATCTATCTATCTATCTATCTATCTATCTATCTATCTATCTATCTATCTATCTATCTATCTATCTATCTATCTATCTATCTATCTATCTATCTATCTATCTATCTCTCTATCCCTCTCTCTCTCTCTCTTTATATATATATATATATATATATATATATGCTTTTTAGCATAGTTTGAGATGCAGTATACATGTAGACAGAGTGAAACAAATTGCCAATACAAATAAATATATTTAAATAGTGAAGATTGGTTTGTTTAATGTTTCTTTTTTTTCATTTAAAGAGGGAAGACATTTATGGGTGGAAAGCATCCCCTAATTTCTGTGCCACAGTAAATCAATGAAATAAAACCAACATGGGATATTTGAAATGTTACACCCAAGACTAACTGAAAACATGTAGTTAGTCATCCTCTCTTGTAACATTGTTTGGTTTCAATTAAGGCTTTATGTGTATGTTTTCTTCACTTTCTATTAAATTGTAAAAAAATATTTATTCATTGGCCAATTCCCTGAATGTTAGACCTTCAGGTGGACATCATTAAGGAAGGAAGCATAGAAGGTGTAATCTAGTTCCCTCTCCCACTGAGGGGACACCTCATGTCCCAAAGCACAGACACATTCATTGACAGACCAGGCACATTGTCAACATTGCTATCCCACCACAGAATATTATTATGAATGAACTACTGTTGTCCTAAATATTATTAGTGGGAGATATTTTGGGCCAGCGCACAGCACAACTGTAAGTTTTGTCTGTTGTTTTTGGACTAGTATCTTTTCCAAAAATGTCAAAATCCTCAAAAATATGCCCTGTGACATTATTGAAAATCATTATATTTTAGGTAAGTTTGAGAAAACTGTCAAACATTTTGTTGCCATGATAACTGATTATTTCTTTCAGTTTTTCCTTCAAATCTTTTGCTCCTTTAACTCTGAATTGCATTTTTCTGTCTTCATCGCAGGTGAGGTTTTCTTTGCTCCTGTGACCCATAAGATGACTTATGAAGAAGCCAGTGAAGAGTGTAGGAACAGGAATTCTGTTCTAGCGACGCCTGGCCAGCTCCATGCTGCATGGCGGCAAGGTCTGGACCGGTGTGACTATGGCTGGCTCTCTGATGGAAGTGTGCGGTATCCTGTTGCTGTACCCAGAATGCAGTGTGGAGGTGGCCTGCTCGGTGTCAGGACCATGTATCGCTACAGAAACCAGACTGGTTTTCCAGAATCCACTACTAAGCTTGGAGCATACTGTTTTAAAGGTAACCACTGGATTCTACAAAGCTGTGACTCATTTCAAATATTTACAGTCTGACATGGAAGAAAGTACATGTACATGTTTATGTTTTAACAGATAATAGTTTATAATATGCAGTCATTTAAGGAATAGACCATTTTCTGTCAAAACCAGGCCTAGAGTGTGACAAGCGATGATCTCATCTCCTACTCCTATGCTTCCCCACCCTTTGATTTTGTGCTTCTTTGCAACACAGTACACATTCCCACTTCAAATAACCCAACATTTTCAGTGTTTACAGCCTGTCTCATCTTTTGCCAATAGTTTGACTTAATTTGTTGTGTTTGTTTATTTGTATGATTATATACTTACTTCTATAATAACACAGAGAAAGTAGAGAAAACTAGTATTAGATTAATGCCAGGTTTGCACATTAGACTTAGTCTTACATTTTAGGTTTCTGCCCATTTTTGCGGCAAAAAATGTCCAAAATTAGAATAAAGTCATGGTGATGACGTCTGCAAAAGTCAGACCAGTTCTATTATCATAGGAAGATTAATGACCACAGTTTGCTTAAGTATTCAGCCTCTGTATCTTTGTTTTTCTTTTCTTTCTTTTTTTAAATCTCTATTACTTCCAGCTGTAAACCCTCTTAAGATGTATCCTCAAATGACCTTACAGTTGATTACATGGACATTTCCAAATTTACATTTATATATGGTCATGTATGAATCCTAATCATTTCAATTACACTTTTGTTTGTAGAATAATTATTTGCATGAAAATATACCAATGATATGTTATTTGTGTGCTCTTAAGAAATAGGAAGGTGTTCACAGTTAGGATCAGGCTCACAGCGATCTCCAATGATTTCTAATTCTAAGGGAAAAAACCCCAACAACAAACAAATCCCACATGACAGATGTAATATAAAGCAACAGAAAACCAATAATACTACACCTATCATTCCTCTGAGTTTCACTATCTTTCTCCCTTTTTACCTTTCTCCTCTAATTTCCGCCGTCAGAGTTTGCCCTCTGTCATTCTCACTTGTACTTATCAGAGCAGACGTTTGGATAATGGGCAAAGCTACTACTGGACTTCTAAATTCAGTCAGCCTTGGTGACCCTTGACCTGGTCTTTCCATCTTTACAAATGAGAGGTTGAAGAGATAAGCCACCCCCTTCCCCTACATTTACTGCCCCTGAGCCATGCTAGCTCTGGAGGTGATAAGTCCCCACAGAGTTCAGAGGGCACACAAACAGGCCACCCTTCCCTCCTGCTCTGTGTATTCCATGTCATCCCCCTTGGTCGTGTTGTATTTACACCCATATCTAAGTGCTTTACAAGTACCCTCCTTTAGTGGGATTTATTTCATCATTTCCTGCCTTTCCAGTTCCATTAATATCTCAAAAAAAAATATTTTGTAAACGACTGCCAGTTAAACTAACACAGAACTGTGAGAACGGAGGTAGGTGCAGAAAGTAAAGAGGGATAATTGGATCGACCAGAAGAAATCAAAGCCTCAGTCACAGCAACAGCTCAAATGCATCAGTGAGATAATGTCCTTCTGAGAACAGGCTCCATTTTTCCTGTTAGGGAAAACATGTCTCACACCTTACATCAGAGATACTTTTTTTTTTAAAGAAAGAGGGCTACAGTGCGTAATGGTCAGCTGGCTTTACGCAATCCATCTGCATAACCGAGGAAACCTTCGAGGGTTGTTACTGTACTTTTTTATGAGTGAGAATAAAATGAGAGTGCATAAGAGGACAGAGTTGTCTTGTATAAATGTGCCAATCTACAGAAATCCTTGACAATAAACCTAAAACATAGTGAATATACTGTAGGATCATTATGAATCTGTGTTCCTTTCAGGATAAAATGTATGTAACCAGAACATAAAAGTAAGTACGTAAAGAAAACCCTCACAAAAGGTTCCTACTGTAAATGTTTGTAGAAATGTACATCTTCTCCAGAAGTTCTTCAAATCCTTACAGGCAGATCAGGAAATGTTTAGAGAAACATTCATAGTATTTTTTTCAACAAAATACTTTGGAAATTACCTAATCTATCACGAGCTGCTGACAAACTATCCAGTTTCATTACAGTCAAGGAAGGACAATACAAGGAAAAACAAAAGAAGAATATTGATATGTTACTATATTTTTGCCAAACATTCCAATACACATACAATATGCCCTTGTTTCTTTGTTTCTTGAGGATATTTAATGAAACATCAGTGGTGGAAAGTCTTCACACAATGATTTCTAGGAAAATTTCTTAATTTCATCTTGTGTATAAAAACATTTTTTTTGTATGTTGCAGACTGTTTAACAGAAGAATCCTACATTTTATTTGCATCTATATTCTGAGACTGCTGAACTTTTATTTTAGATGGTACTAGCAGTTTCATTAATAATACATATTTCAATCTAGATGTTACATTTATGTTTAAACCATAATCAAGAAATCTAATATTTTGTGTGATAATCTAATTTATGCAAAAGTGAGTTAATCCAAACATGGCCTTTGCCTGTTTCTCTGTCTTAATGTAGGAAGGAGAGACACAATCAATCAGACTTCATTTGTGGATTTGTCTATAATTGCCACCACTACCCCCACCACCTCCATTCCTTTGCTGGAGAGTAGCACAACTACCTTAGCCCCAGAAACTGAGGAAGAAACTGAATATCCTGAAACTACAAGGGCCCCGTCCATGTTCTCCACCAGTATGGCTCCAACTGTTCGCACTCCGGACGATGAAGAACAGTTCTTCACCACTACTGCCCCCACCATTACAGAAGAACCTGAGGACATTGATGACATGGTCACACCTGACTTCAACATTGACGACTATGTAGAAGAACCATATGTTGAAGAAATTCCTAATCGCGGTGACACTTTCCCAGCTTCTGAAAACACAACACAAATCACAGACCCCATGGATGAAATAGATGACCACTCAGTGATTGAAATCAGCACAATCCAACCTGATGTCCCCATACCAGATTCTTCTCTTAGCACAGAGCCAATGTTTGTTGAGGGTAAAACGGAAGAAACGATTTTGGATACCGCCAATGCCACAGAGATAACCGAACATACAGATTATGATGACTATGACCTTGAGACTCAATTTCCAGTAGAGGGTCAACCGCCAACTCAGCCATCGCAGCCATCGCAGCCATCGCAGCCATCGCAGCCATCGCAGCCATCGCAGCCATCGCAGCCATCGCAACAGCATCTGACATCTAGCCCGTCAGACAGTATTAGCAGCACTGACGGAATAACAAAAACAACTTCAGCCATCCACACTGATACCTCCTTTACACAACCCCATAGTGAAGTGCTCGACGGCACAAAGCCACTAGAGACCACCATTTCTTCCGTGCAAACAACACATCCGGCTCAAACACAGGATGCTGAGACTTTGACTACAGCTCCTCCCGTCCTCATCGACAGTGGAACTTCAGTTGAAGACATTACATCGAGTGTCCGTGTCATTGACGAGTCCACCACTCATACCCTGGAGCCCAGGGCTGAAACAATGACACAGAATGATACAGTAAGAGACATTGATGCTGAGTATATCACATTGTCACATGACCAGACCATGACTCCAACGACAGTAGCGGCTCATGGATTGTCAACCCAAGTGGCCCCAGTCAACGAAACAGGTAAGTCCTATGTGAAATAATATTAACTCTTAAACCAAGATTGATTTTCTATAGATCGCTACCACATGACATCAGGGGTCATGTGACTTATGTTTAGACAGCCATATTCGAAGACATGCTCGAAAGAGGAGTGCTTTGCTTATTAGACAGATAATTGTACTTAGCAATTGTAATCATGGGGCGGCACGGTGGTGCAGTGCTTAGCACTCCTGCTTCCCAGCAAGAAGGTCCCTGGTTCAATTCCAACACCAGACCTTTCTGCGTGGAGTTTTTATGTTCTCCCCATGTCTGCATGGGTTCTCTGGCTTTCTCCCACCATCTAAATACATGATTGGTTAATTGGTTAATATAGAAATTGCCCATTGGTGTGAATGTGAGAGTGATTGTCGCTATGTTTTCAGCCCTGCGATGAACTGGTGACTTGTCCAGGATGTACCCCGCCTTCACCTGTTGTAGATGAGATAGGCCTCTGTGACCCTAGTGAGGACAAAGTGGGTTCAGAAGATCAATGAATGAATTGTAGTGATAGTTAACTTATGCACAGTAATGGACTGCTCAAATAATGTGCGACACGGTCAAAGGAGTCTTTCTAAAGGATCCCCTCTGTTTAAACCAACCATGGTGAAAAATATAAGGAAATCAGTGCCCAGACAAAGAGCACCACAGGTGGCAGTAGAGCTATGTTACCTTTCAGCTGTATATTATGTATAACCATTACAGTTGTGAATGATACAGGTTATCCACAGTTCAGTAAATATTGTAATTCTTAGACTTGGGATTGGGCGCGAGGGTTGGCTGGGGCTGGACTTGGAGCCCAAGCTGTGCACTGTGCCCCGGGGCTCAAACTGAAGCTGAGAGCGGCACACAGATGTGGCTGCCGTCCAGTGTTCTGGCTTGACAGGACACCGGATGACCTCTGTGTCCAGGCGGTGCCATGAACCATGACCCAAGAGCTGCAACAGGTGACCACAGGTCTACTTTAAGTGTTGGTAGTGATATGATATTAATTTTAGGTGTTGTCTCCTCCCACTCGGCACGTCACATTGTAAGGCTCAAACCCGTCAATCCCAAGCACTTTTTCAGCATACCATTGCTTTTCAGCAGGGTTAAGAGATTGAAAATAGTCTACCATACATAAACAGTAAACGGTCACTAAGAACCCATTTAAGATATCTTATCACTAATAAAATAGCTACTTAACATGCAGTCTGTCACTATGGTGGCGTACCAGTTTACTTCTGGGATTGGGGCGGCTATGGCTCCCAATGACCGAGAGGTTGGCGGTTTGCTTCCCGGCTCTGGCTGTCCACTTGGCAAAAGTGTCCTTGGGCAAGACACTGAACCCTGACTTAGGCTCCCAGTAGGACTGACAGAACCATAGAAACCTACTGGTGTATGAGTATGTGTGTGAATAGGTGAATGTGAAGCTAATGTAAAGCGCTTTGAGTGCCATGAAGGTGGAAAAACGCTATATAAGTGCAGACCATTTACCATTGATTGCACAAATGGTAGCGGCCTATAGATGAAAGAAAAATCTTTCTTGATGTGTTTCACTTGAAAAAGTCTTAACACAAACTAGTCAGCTTCTGCTACTGCAGAACTGTACTTTACTACAGCCTATTCAGCAGTAGTGATGTTATTAAATTAATTTTTCTGCATGTAGCTTATTCTCCAAATAACTGAGATGTGTTTTGGGTTCTGGTTCCCTCTGGGCTCATGTTTGTGTGTGACTTCATCTGTGGACCACAGCTGAAAGACATCTATCCTTAGGACCTTTTCATTCAGTCCAGCTGAACAGATGTCTTCAAAATTATTACTGAGAGAAAACTGAGGGAGAGGATGATAAATACAAAAAAGTAACTGTAGAGAGCAGTCTGGATGAATTGTTGAATACAGTGTCCAAAAGACACAAGAGTACTATAAACCTAATATTTTATGATTAGTGAAATGTCTGCTTTAAAACATAAAAACAATGTAAGATAAAATATCTCTCTTCCACATGTTGAACTCTGTGTTTTCCAAGCTTTTAAAAACTGAATGTTTGACTATAACATGTTATGTTTAAATATGTTTCAGCATTATCTTTTTTCAGTGAGTTCCTGCTGCGTTTATTATATTTTCAGTGAGGCATGATGCATTTACTTGAAATTTTATACTAGTTTACTATTAGAGGTTAGTTAAAAAAATAGAAGGAACTGGGTTAGAGCAAACTATACACTTCATACGCAGGTACAGTACACATTCACACCATGTTGTTAATTTGAACAGCATATGAGCTCATGCACAAACAGCAACTGTATCTTTTTTCACTCTTTTAATTTGCTGTCCCTTGGAGCTGAGCACATTGCCATGGTTACTCATTCCTGTTCCTGAAGAGTAGCTCATGTTGGAGAAGAGGGATCTGGTCATTTGGAAAAGATACAAGTGAACGATTTGGTTATTTGGCAGGGTTTTTTTTGGTCTGGCTTAGCGGTAGGTGCAAGAGCTTTCAGGAAGGATAGCAATCTCTGGTCATTATATACTCAAACTGCTACTCTTCTAAATGAAACATTTCAGCACTAGTGTGGTCCATTTAATTGCCAACAGTGCACATTGGATAACCTATATGTTTATGTGTGCATGTGGTAAATGTGAGGTGTTAAAAATCAGTGTGTATGGGTTTAGTGTATTTGCGCTCTAAACTGGTATGTGTTTGCAGTATTTCTCTCCTGGTGTGTGCATGTACCAGCTTACTGACAGACAGCCTGGCACAGACCTATGCCTGTTGGCAGTCTACCTGAGTAAGCACAGATGCCTGTCTTCAGCACAGACCTTACACCACCTCTAGATGTTGATGTCATTGCTAATACAAAGTCTCTCCACTCTGTAGGGACAGCTGCACGCTGCCTGACTAAAGTGGGTGATTACAGCTCCTTTTACTGCTACATCATGAGATGTGGTTCAAGTGAGACACTTAAAAGTCTCCCTTTGCCTTCCCAGTTTGTGTGGGAAAAGTTTGTGGAAAATGTTGTGACACAGAGGGAAGTGTGCCTACATGGGACCAATGGGCACAATAATATCATAAGGTTCAAAAGTCAACAAATTAATATTAAGCGGAGATCAACACTTTTAAAATGATGGTCATATGAGAAACATATGTGGGTTAATGTGTTTCTGACTAGTTGAAAACAAGTAAAGTTTGTGTCACATGTGCATCATTGCAAAACGAAACACAGAACCACCAACAGTACATTCTTATGAGAATAAAAGACCTTTTTAACTCTTAGTTCATGAGGGCTTAGTAAATATTTCAGTTAAAATATTATGCAAACAACCCCCTTAAGAGTAAAAATTAAATTTTGGATAAACTGTGCTACCACAATTTTACGTAATGGACACTTACCCAAAAAGCATTTTTCACATCCACAGTCATGGGAAATGGTGTGGTGAATAAATTTTTCAGGGTGTCAAAAACCAAGCAAATAAATTCCTTGCATGATTTGCATGTGATTGATTTGGGTTACTTGGATGACCATTTTATAAAAATGTGCAAAACAACCATGCTGAATGATTGTGGTGGATAAGGTGGAGGGTGCTTAGACATCTGCTGAACACCACTTGGATGTATTGTTCTTTTATTGCTGTACAAAAAACAACTCTCTGGATTGTTAAAGTCAGTGGTTTGTATGATATCATGAAACTGTTGATCAGTTGTTATTGTCTAGAGAGAAACTAGAGAGAGAGAGTGTGTATGAGTGGTGTGTGTTCCATTGTTTTGGTTCCCAGGACAGGTCTGGGTTTAAACAGGTGTCTTACTGCAGAGCTGAGCTGTTGCAGGTGTTCATGGTCACAACCGATAATCTGTCTGGATACCCATTTGTGGGAAACAGAGAGTGGTGGGAGAGAGAGAGAGAGAGGAGTAATAGTGTGTGTATGGGATCCCCTGTTTTTGTCTGTGAATCATCTTTTCCTCCCATTTGCTTATACAACAACATGCAAACATTCGTAAACAATTCAGACCAGAATGGGCTACACGCCCTGTTTTGTTGGTTTTTTAAATCTTTTTTTTTGGGGGGGGGGGGGTCATCTGCCCTATAATGTACTTTGGTCAAGAGCATCATAGACTCTGACTGTATACATTTAAAAAATATATGTTCTTTTTACATAAATGTAACTATAGATAAATGTGTGGTGTGGGTTCTTCTTCATGTGATTGGATCTTGTGACTTTCTAAACGTTAGAATAGAATAGAACAGAATGGCTTTATTGTCATTGTATGTAAATACAATGGAATTGTGGAGCGACTCCTGTCCAACAGTATTCTAGATATCTAGTAATTCCCCACATGGTTTATGGTCCTCACACTAATTCCTGCTTGTTTTGCATTGTGAACTTTTTTTATGGCTTCAAAGGATTTGACTATCATCCATGAATTCACTACACTCATTTATGATATAACATGAATTTAATATTTGGGTGGTGTGGTTTAATGTTGTTAAATGATACTGTTTCTTAAAGGAAGTGTATTACTTTAATCTAGAGACACATTTTTAAATTTAGATAAATTCATGAGGTAACATTGCTCAGATGCATAGGTAGATGGTGACAGCATTAAGTGAAGGCTGCTTCTGTCTGTGTCACACTCAACATTGTAGACCACACATCTGTTCACGTTTATTCAATGTAACTCAAGCAGACACAGTAATGTAAACAGTTATACGATATGTTCGTCTCCAAATTAATAGTGTTATTATCATATACTTATTCTATAATAATCATAATAATGGATTAGATTTCTATAGTGCTTTTTAAATGCATTCATACACCAGTGGGAGTGACACTGGAGGCAAGGGGGGTAAATTGTCTTGCCCAAGGACACAACAGACTGACAGGACAGAGTGGGAATTGAACCGCCAACGCTTAATGGACGACCCGCTCTACCAACTGAGCCATGGCTGCCCCAATACCATATTCCATGCATTAGATTACTATGGTGTTATTAAATAAATGATTATACTTCATACCTACATACAATATATAAGATAAGACTGAACTTTACTCATCCCATGGAAAATTATTGTCTCAGAGGTGCATCACAAGCATAATGGAATACAAAATCCAATACGTGCTGTAGAAGTATAAATAATAAGTGGGTAACATTATTTTTTAAAGTAAAAAGTAAGTAAGCTATATTTATATAGCACTTTTCACAGACATATAAATTCACAAAGTACTTTATAGTGCAACACAATCAAAACAAATGCAATAGCATACAATACAAATACAAAAATACAGATAACATACAATTTAAATGAAACTAAGTTACACTAAATACACTATGCAGTCAGGTGGTCACAGCCTTCAGTCAGTCTTGGGTTAAAACAAGTTTTTGTTTCAGGTGGGTTTTAAACTCTGTAATGTCTGTGTTGAAGTGGGCTCTTAATAAAATTTAATTTTCACATCAGTGTGGTATATAAATCTTTGAATTATGATTTGGATAAAGTTCAGTTGGAAACCCAGTCAAGGATTACAAGTATGTTAGACAGAAATCAATTGTATTTGCATTGTTTTGTTTTTGACTTAACTTGTATAGGTTTAAAATAATTTAGTATTGCAGGAGTTTCTGGCACAGTTCTGCCTACTCTTAAGTTTCATAAAGAGGGGAAAATACTAAGACGACAGTCAAGATGAGGGCAAACCCATTATATACTCATTATATACTATGTCTGTGGCATTGGATGATGTTCAGAACTGCTTTCAGTCTACCTCATTTGTATAAAATTATAAGAAAGGTATTGTTTAGATCATCTTTAATCCAGAATTCCCTGTAATTAGCAAGTGTTAACGTTTGAGCCAGTGTTTTGATTAAAAAAATCATTTGATTGAGTTGAGAGAGACAATGACAATTTATAAAAACACATGACAAACTATGAAGCTGAAACTGAAGCACTGTGGTACTATTTATCAGTCAAATGTTCATGGTTGGTTTAAGATGCTGCAGTTCTTTCACAATTCATAGTTTCAGTTATTGTTTGTTCAGTATTAATTGTTAGTCTTGTAAATACAAGCTGGGCTGACTGTACATATCCTGACCATAGAAATTAGGAAATTACATCTCATTTTTTGCCTCAGCACATAATAATAAAAAAGATTGGGAACCACTGTTTTAAGCTCTACAGTCGATTTTTGCCTTATATTGTTTCATTCTATTTTCAGTTGACCAGACCCTGCAGCCCTACTCTTCTGAAATACCAGTGGTGCCAGACCATCCCATTCCCTCTATAGCTGATGGTGAACCCATCCTGGAGAGCGGAAAGCCAGACCTCTTCTCCCAAACTGCTGCCACCATCACTCCAACTGTAAGCTTTGTAAATGGCAAGCAAGAAATTACACTGGAGCCACAGAGCCCAGGAGAAAAAGAGGCCAAAGGTACCCAGATTGTGACAAATGTGACAGCTCTGGGAGCGAGTGATGAAATAACTACCATGATTGATTCTAGTTGGATTGACCTCCCTGTTGATAGTTTCACTGAATCAACAGAGGAGCCTTTTACAGCTTCAACCCTAACATCGACACACATCCCAACTATTGATGAATATGACTCTGAAGTAACCCCTGTAAATGACGTTTACACAGCTTTGTCAGTGGAGAGCACACCTCCACCAGAAACTACACAGAAAACCGACTCTGTCACAGAAGCCGCAAAGGAAATGAGTGATGTTACAGCTACCTCTGCTGATTTGATACCACCTGAAGAACACACTGCCACAGCCCAAACAGTGACGACTGATAAGGACACTACCACTGTCGTCACCACATCTGTACAAGAAGAGGTAGACGAGTCAGGGAGGACGACTACGCATGCAAAAACTGACTCAGAGGTGACTCAGACTGAGATATTTGAGGACCAGTCCCCTGTTACTTCTGCGAGTGAACTTCACACAGTTGGAGATACAGTCAAAACCACTGTGGCTGAAAGGACCACATCTGTCACTCCAGCTGCTGTAGACGCCACACAATCTTCTTTACAGACAGTGTACACACCCTCTTCTGATGACGCTGATGGGAAAACACCAACATCAACAGTTGATGAGTCATTCACATCTACTCAAGTTGTGGAGGAAATGACAGATGTCCAAAGCGTGACAGAACTGACATCAAGCGCACTCTCCACGTCAGTATCGACAACTTCACCCTCCAATGTCACACAAGCTGTTGATCAAAGCACCAAGGAATCATTATCATCCACAGCACATAGTCCCGCTGACACTTCAGAGGGTGTAGTGACACAGCAGTCACTGCAAACAGCGGGTACAGACAAAACATCCACAGATGATTTGGAAACTAAAGCACCTAGTACTCCACATGAGGAAAAGGTAAAAGATGAGAAAACTATTCAACCCTTTCATGAGCCTCTTATTCCAACTGCTGCGTCCCCTTTATACAGTGCTATTGAAATTATCCGAACAACAATGACATCATTCACTGAGTTTTTTAGCCAGTACTCAACACAAACAGTGGAGACTGGTGAGTCAACTTCACCTGGAGCTACAGTTAAGGATGATACTGCTTCTCGGTCTGGTTTCAGTACACCGATAACAACCACATCAAAAGAAATGTCAGAAATAACAAGCTCTGAAACTGCATTGGCTTCTTCTAAAGAAAGTGAGGTCAGTTCAATGGCTCAAACAGTAACACAGGAATCATCAGAAAGTTTTATTACAACAGGAACAGAAAAACTTTCAGAACCAGCAGTGACATCTATGACTACTGTTTCTTTGGACATGACTGCAACCCCAGCATCTTCATCTACTTTCAGCACTAGTAGTGACATGACGGGGGAACCCACAGAAAAAGTATTCAGTTCACAGGAACCAGTATCCAGTGGTATCACTGATGCAGATATTAGCACACAGTTCATTTCCTCATCAGTATCTGCAAAAACACCCTCTTCATTAATTAGCACTGAGAAGACATCCGCACTGCCATCTGAGGAAGACAGCACTGTAACAGGTCAGACAGAAAAGCCTTCACTAACTGGTGCAACTGACAAAACAGAAAGTTATGTTTCAGCTACAGCACATGAAGAGGGATCAGGTGAAAACATCACAGACATGTCAACTCAGACGATGCTTGTTCCTGACACATCTTCACTGTACCGCACTGAAACACCTACAGTAATGCCATCTAAAGCAATAGAAAGTGCTGTAACACACGAACCAAAAACAATGCCCCCCTCAGGAGAACCACAGGGTTCTCAGACATCAGATAAGACAATCCAAAGTTCAACAACAGTGTCTCCAAGTAGTAATGCACCTGAAACATCACACGTTACTTTCACAACTACAGAAAGTGGAGGAACACCTCAAGAAAGGACAACGTCACATGACACTGTAATACATGTAACTCAACAGGCCACTGGTGCTACAAGTTCATCCCTTTACACTACTAGGAAGGAAACATCAATATCCCAAGAAACAGTGACAAGTGAAATAGAGGAAATGTCAGCAACACCGAAAATGTCTATCTCTACTTCTTTTGCAACAACAGATGAAGAAATCTCAAGGGACCAGGCAACTGAGTCTTCAGTCAAAGACACTGCAACTCCTACAGTGTCTTCATTGTTTAGTACAGAAAAGTCAACTTTACAGCACAGTGAGAAAGACATCAGTGCTGTCACAACTCACACAGAGAAACCATCAGTTTCTTCTTCTCCTGACACCACAAAAACACTACCTGAAGTCACCACAGTAGAGGTATTTGGCTCTGGTGACCAAACCACTGAAATGATCACAGGAATCTCCTCTGTCATAAGTACAACTTCACCTTACAGAACTGAAAAGACATTAGTTAAAACAACAGAAACAAAAACAGGAGAACCAACAGTGTCTTCTGTAACAATTTCATCTGTGTTACATTCTGTTGTATCTACTACTGAGACTAAAAAGGATGAGTCTTTTCCATCAGTAACTGGATCGACAATAACACCTGAAATAACATCCTTTCCATTCTTCAGTACCAATGAAACGGAGACTTCTGGAGACAGTTCTAAGAATTTGATTCCATTAACTACACTGTCCTCAGTTTCTAGTGCTGAAACGCAATCAGTGACAGCAACACTCACAGGTGAAGTCAGTGACATTTCAAAAACAGCTGTAAGTGAGGCAACTTCAATCTACAATACTTATAAAACGACATCGTCTGAAGGGAAAGAAACTGTAATCACAAGTCAGACTGAGACAACATCAAAATCCCAAGATTCAACAAAAGAAGAAACCTCAGGGGAGAAAACCAGTGAGATTTCCAGCAAAGTCACTGCAGCTCCTACAGGTTCATCATTGTTTAGTACAGAGAAATCAACAGTTCTGCCCATTGAGGAACATGTCACAGGACAGACAGTAAAACCCTCAGTTTCTCCCTTTACTGATACAACTGAAAAAAGTGTCACTGCATCTGAGGAATATGGTTCAGGTGACCAAACACCTGATATGTTCACTACATCCTCATCTGTTATGAGTGCATCCTCCCTGTCCAGCACTGAGACACCTTCAATGATGTCAACTGCCACTGTAGAAAGTATTTCAACTGACATGACTAAAACCACATCAGCAGAATCAACGGTTTCCCCCAGTTCTGACATGACAACATCTTCACCTCAGGTATCTGCAGTGTCATCACCTGTTTCAGGTACAGACGATGATGTTATCAGTCATGAGACTACAATGGTGGAGTCTAGTTCTTCCATCAGTGGAACTACCATTAAAGCTGAAACACCGTCTTTTTCATCTTTCACTACGTCTGAAATTGAAAGTTCTGGAGACAGCACTGAGGATTTACTTTCAGTTGGAACTATTTCGTCATCCATTACTACAGAGACTCCATCAGTAACATCAGCACATGAAACTCAAACCAGTGACATTTCAAAGACAGTTGTAAGTGCTGCATCATCACTGTACACGACTGAGAAACCAACATCATTTTCTCCAGAATCACATGAGACTGTAACCTCCAGTCAGACAGAAAAGGCATCAGTAACTCCAGACACAAGTGTTTCTCTCTCAACATCAGCAGAGGAGAGATCAACAAGTGAGATTTCCAGCAAAGTCACTGTAGCTCCGACAGGCTCATCATTGTTTAGTACAGAGAAATCAACAGTTCTGCCCATTGAGGAACATGTCACTGGACAGACAGGAAAACCCTCAGTTGCTCCATTTACTGATACAACTGAAGAAAGTGTCACTGCATCTGAGGAATATGGTTCAGGTGACCAAACACCTGATATGTTCACTACATCCTCATCTGTCATGAGTGCATCCTCACTTTACAGCACTGAGACACCTTCAGTCATGTCAACTGCCACTGTAGAAAGTATTTCTACTGACATGACTAAAACCACAATATCATCAGAAGAATCAACCGTTTCTCCAAGTTCTGAAAAGACAACTTCTTCACCTCTGGTATCTGCTGTGTCATCAACTGTTTCAGATACAGATGATGTTATCAGTCGTGAGACTACAATGGTGGAGTCTCGTCCTTCCATCAGTGGATCTACCATTAAACCTGAAACACCGTCTTTTTCAACTTTTACTACCCCTGAAATAGAAAGTTCTGGAGACAGCACTGAGGATTTACTTTCAGTTGGAACTTTTTCGTCATCCTTTACAACAGAAACTCCATCAGTAACATCAGCACATGAAACTCAAACCAGTGACATTTCAAAGACAGTTGTAACTGCTGCATCATCTCTGTACACGACTGAGAAACCAACATCATTTTCTCCAGAATCACGTGGGACTGTAACCTCCAGTCAGACTGAAAAGGCATCAGTAACTCCAGACACAAGTGTTTCTCTCTCAACATCAGCAGAGGAGAGATCAAGAAGTGATATTTCCAGCAAAGTCACTGCAGCTCCTACAGGCTCATCATTGTTTAGTACAGAGAAATCAACAGTTCTGCCCATTGAGGAACATTTCACAGAACAGACAGGAAAACCCTCAGTTTCTCCCTTTACTGATACAACTGAAGAAAGTGTCACTGCATCTGAGGAATATGGTTCAGGTGACCAAACACCTGATATGTTCACTACATCCTCATCTGTTATGAGTGCATCCTCCCTGTCCAGCACTGAGACACCTTCAATGATGTCAACTGCCACTGTAGAAAGTATTTCAACTGACATGACTAAAACCACATCAGCAAAATCAACGGTTTCCCCCAGTTCTGACATGACAACATCTTCACCTCAGGTATCTGCTGTGTCATCACCTGTTTCAGGTACAGACGATGATGTTATCAGTCATGAGACTACAATGGTGGAGTCTAGTTCTCCCATCACTGGAACTACCATTAAAGCTGAAACACCGTCTTTTTCATCTTTCACTACCCCTGAAATTGAAAGTTCTGGAGACAGCACTGAGGATTTACTTTCAGTTGGAACTATTTCATCATCCATTACTGCAGAGACTCAATCAGTAACATCAACACATGAAACTCAAACCAGTGACATTTCAAAGACAGTTGTAACTGCTGCATCATCACTGTACACGACTGAGAAACCAACATCATTTTCTCCAGAATCACATGAGACTGTAACCTCCAGTCAGACTGAAAAGGCATCAGTAACTCCAGACACAAGTGTTTCTCTCTCAACATCAGCAGAGGAGAGATCAACAAGTGAGATTTCCATTAAAGTCACTGTAGCTCCTACAGGCTCATCATTGTTTAGTACAGAGGAATCAACAGTTCTGCCCATTGAGGAACATGTGACAGAGGTCACTGGACAGACAGGAAAACCCTCAGTTTCTCCCTTTACTGATACAACTGAAGAAAGTGTCACTGCATCTGAGGAATATGGTTCAGGTGACCAAACACCTGACATGTTCACTACAACCTCATCTGTCATGAGTGCATCCTCACTTTACAGCACTGAGACACCTTCAGTCATGTCAACTGCCACTGTAGAAAGTATTTCAACTGACATGATTAAAACCACATCAGCAGAATCAACGGTTTCCCCCAGTTCTGACATGACAACATCTTCACCTCAGGTATCTGCAGTGTCATCACCTGTTTCAGGTACAGACGATGATGTTATCAGTCATGAGACTACAATGGTGGAGTCTAGTTCTTCCATCAGTGGAACTACCATTAAAGCTGAAACACCGTCTTTTTCATCTTTCACTACGTCTGAAATTGAAAGTTCTGGAGACAGCACTGAGGATTTACTTTCAGTTGGAACTATTTCGTCATCCATTACTACAGAGACTCCATCAGTAACATCAGCACATGAAACTCAAACCAGTGACATTTCAAAGACAGTTGTAAGTGCTGCATCATCACTGTACACGACTGAGAAACCAACATCATTTTCTCCAGAATCACATGAGACTGTAACCTCCAGTCAGACAGAAAAGGCATCAGTAACTCCAGACACAAGTGTTTCTCTCTCAACATCAGCAGAGGAGAGATCAACAAGTGAGATTTCCAGCAAAGTCACTGTAGCTCCGACAGGCTCATCATTGTTTAGTACAGAGAAATCAACAGTTCTGCCCATTGAGGAACATGTCACTGGACAGACAGGAAAACCCTCAGTTGCTCCATTTACTGATACAACTGAAGAAAGTGTCACTGCATCTGAGGAATATGGTTCAGGTGACCAAACACCTGATATGTTCACTACATCCTCATCTGTCATGAGTGCATCCTCACTTTACAGCACTGAGACACCTTCAGTCATGTCAACTGCCACTGTAGAAAGTATTTCTACTGACATGACTAAAACCACAATATCATCAGAAGAATCAACCGTTTCTCCAAGTTCTGAAAAGACAACTTCTTCACCTCTGGTATCTGCTGTGTCATCAACTGTTTCAGATACAGATGATGTTATCAGTCGTGAGACTACAATGGTGGAGTCTCATCCTTCCATCAGTGGATCTACCATTAAACCTGAAACACCGTCTTTTTCAACTTTTACTACCCCTGAAATAGAAAGTTCTGGAGACAGCACTGAGGATTTACTTTCAGTTGGAACTTTTTCGTCATCCTTTACAACAGAAACTCCATCAGTAACATCAGCACATGAAACTCAAACCAGTGACATTTCAAAGACAGTTGTAACTGCTGCATCATCTCTGTACACGACTGAGAAACCAACATCATTTTCTCCAGAATCACGTGGGACTGTAACCTCCAGTCAGACTGAAAAGGCATCAGTAACTCCAGACACAAGTGTTTCTCTCTCAACATCAGCAGAGGAGAGATCAAGAAGTGATATTTCCAGCAAAGTCACTGCAGCTCCTACAGGTTCATCATTGTTTAGTACAGAGAAATCAACAGTTCTGCCCATTGAGGAACATGTCACAGGACAGACAGTAAAACCCTCAGTTTCTCCCTTTACTGATACAACTGAAAAAAGTGTCACTGCATCTGAGGAATATGGTTCAGGTGACCAAACACCTGATATGTTCACTACATCCTCATCTGTTATGAGTGCATCCTCCCTGTCCAGCACTGAGACACCTTCAATGATGTCAACTGCCACTGTAGAAAGTATTTCAACTGACATGACTAAAACCACATCAGCAGAATCAACGGTTTCCCCCAGTTCTGACATGACAACATCTTCACCTCAGGTATCTGCAGTGTCATCACCTGTTTCAGGTACAGACGATGATGTTATCAGTCATGAGACTACAATGGTGGAGTCTAGTTCTTCCATCAGTGGAACTACCATTAAAGCTGAAACACCGTCTTTTTCATCTTTCACTACGTCTGAAATTGAAAGTTCTGGAGACAGCACTGAGGATTTACTTTCAGTTGGAACTATTTCGTCATCCATTACTACAGAGACTCCATCAGTAACATCAGCACATGAAACTCAAACCAGTGACATTTCAAAGACAGTTGTAAGTGCTGCATCATCACTGTACACGACTGAGAAACCAACATCATTTTCTCCAGAATCACATGAGACTGTAACCTCCAGTCAGACAGAAAAGGCATCAGTAACTCCAGACACAAGTGTTTCTCTCTCAACATCAGCAGAGGAGAGATCAACAAGTGAGATTTCCAGCAAAGTCACTGTAGCTCCGACAGGCTCATCATTGTTTAGTACAGAGAAATCAACAGTTCTGCCCATTGAGGAACATGTCACTGGACAGACAGGAAAACCCTCAGTTGCTCCATTTACTGATACAACTGAAGAAAGTGTCACTGCATCTGAGGAATATGGTTCAGGTGACCAAACACCTGATATGTTCACTACATCCTCATCTGTCATGAGTGCATCCTCACTTTACAGCACTGAGACACCTTCAGTCATGTCAACTGCCACTGTAGAAAGTATTTCTACTGACATGACTAAAACCACAATATCATCAGAAGAATCAACCGTTTCTCCAAGTTCTGAAAAGACAACTTCTTCACCTCTGGTATCTGCTGTGTCATCAACTGTTTCAGATACAGATGATGTTATCAGTCGTGAGACTACAATGGTGGAGTCTCGTCCTTCCATCAGTGGATCTACCATTAAACCTGAAACACCGTCTTTTTCAACTTTTACTACCCCTGAAATAGAAAGTTCTGGAGACAGCACTGAGGATTTACTTTCAGTTGGAACTTTTTCGTCATCCTTTACAACAGAAACTCCATCAGTAACATCAGCACATGAAACTCAAACCAGTGACATTTCAAAGACAGTTGTAACTGCTGCATCATCTCTGTACACGACTGAGAAACCAACATCATTTTCTCCAGAATCACGTGGGACTGTAACCTCCAGTCAGACTGAAAAGGCATCAGTAACTCCAGACACAAGTGTTTCTCTCTCAACATCAGCAGAGGAGAGATCAAGAAGTGATATTTCCAGCAAAGTCACTGCAGCTCCTACAGGCTCATCATTGTTTAGTACAGAGAAATCAACAGTTCTGCCCATTGAGGAACATTTCACAGAACAGACAGGAAAACCCTCAGTTTCTCCCTTTACTGATACAACTGAAGAAAGTGTCACTGCATCTGAGGAATATGGTTCAGGTGACCAAACACCTGATATGTTCACTACATCCTCATCTGTTATGAGTGCATCCTCCCTGTCCAGCACTGAGACACCTTCAATGATGTCAACTGCCACTGTAGAAAGTATTTCAACTGACATGACTAAAACCACATCAGCAAAATCAACGGTTTCCCCCAGTTCTGACATGACAACATCTTCACCTCAGGTATCTGCTGTGTCATCACCTGTTTCAGGTACAGACGATGATGTTATCAGTCATGAGACTACAATGGTGGAGTCTAGTTCTCCCATCACTGGAACTACCATTAAAGCTGAAACACCGTCTTTTTCATCTTTCACTACCCCTGAAATTGAAAGTTCTGGAGACAGCACTGAGGATTTACTTTCAGTTGGAACTATTTCATCATCCATTACTGCAGAGACTCAATCAGTAACATCAACACATGAAACTCAAACCAGTGACATTTCAAAGACAGTTGTAACTGCTGCATCATCACTGTACACGACTGAGAAACCAACATCATTTTCTCCAGAATCACATGAGACTGTAACCTCCAGTCAGACTGAAAAGGCATCAGTAACTCCAGACACAAGTGTTTCTCTCTCAACATCAGCAGAGGAGAGATCAACAAGTGAGATTTCCATTAAAGTCACTGTAGCTCCTACAGGCTCATCATTGTTTAGTACAGAGGAATCAACAGTTCTGCCCATTGAGGAACATGTGACAGAGGTCACTGGACAGACAGGAAAACCCTCAGTTTCTCCCTTTACTGATACAACTGAAGAAAGTGTCACTGCATCTGAGGAATATGGTTCAGGTGACCAAACACCTGACATGTTCACTACAACCTCATCTGTCATGAGTGCATCCTCACTTTACAGCACTGAGACACCTTCAGTCATGTCAACTGCCACTGTAGAAAGTATTTCAACTGACATGATTAAAACCACATCAGCAGAATCAACGGTTTCCCCCAGTTCTGACATGACAACATCTTCACCTCAGGTATCTGCAGTGTCATCACCTGTTTCAGGTACAGACGATGATGTTATCAGTCATGAGACTACAATGGTGGAGTCTAGTTCTTCCATCAGTGGAACTACCATTAAAGCTGAAACACCGTCTTTTTCATCTTTCACTACGTCTGAAATTGAAAGTTCTGGAGACAGCACTGAGGATTTACTTTCAGTTGGAACTATTTCGTCATCCATTACTACAGAGACTCCATCAGTAACATCAGCACATGAAACTCAAACCAGTGACATTTCAAAGACAGTTGTAAGTGCTGCATCATCACTGTACACGACTGAGAAACCAACATCATTTTCTCCAGAATCACATGAGACTGTAACCTCCAGTCAGACAGAAAAGGCATCAGTAACTCCAGACACAAGTGTTTCTCTCTCAACATCAGCAGAGGAGAGATCAACAAGTGAGATTTCCAGCAAAGTCACTGTAGCTCCGACAGGCTCATCATTGTTTAGTACAGAGAAATCAACAGTTCTGCCCATTGAGGAACATGTCACTGGACAGACAGGAAAACCCTCAGTTGCTCCATTTACTGATACAACTGAAGAAAGTGTCACTGCATCTGAGGAATATGGTTCAGGTGACCAAACACCTGATATGTTCACTACATCCTCATCTGTCATGAGTGCATCCTCACTTTACAGCACTGAGACACCTTCAGTCATGTCAACTGCCACTGTAGAAAGTATTTCTACTGACATGACTAAAACCACAATATCATCAGAAGAATCAACCGTTTCTCCAAGTTCTGAAAAGACAACTTCTTCACCTCTGGTATCTGCTGTGTCATCAACTGTTTCAGATACAGATGATGTTATCAGTCGTGAGACTACAATGGTGGAGTCTCATCCTTCCATCAGTGGATCTACCATTAAACCTGAAACACCGTCTTTTTCAACTTTTACTACCCCTGAAATAGAAAGTTCTGGAGACAGCACTGAGGATTTACTTTCAGTTGGAACTTTTTCGTCATCCTTTACAACAGAAACTCCATCAGTAACATCAGCACATGAAACTCAAACCAGTGACATTTCAAAGACAGTTGTAACTGCTGCATCATCTCTGTACACGACTGAGAAACCAACATCATTTTCTCCAGAATCACGTGGGACTGTAACCTCCAGTCAGACTGAAAAGGCATCAGTAACTCCAGACACAAGTGTTTCTCTCTCAACATCAGCAGAGGAGAGATCAAGAAGTGATATTTCCAGCAAAGTCACTGCAGCTCCTACAGGCTCATCATTGTTTAGTACAGAGAAATCAACAGTTCTGCCCATTGAGGAACATTTCACAGAACAGACAGGAAAACCCTCAGTTTCTCCCTTTACTGATACAACTGAAGAAAGTGTCACTGCATCTGAGGAATATGGTTCAGGTGACCAAACACCTGATATGTTCACTACATCCTCATCTGTTATGAGTGCATCCTCCCTGTCCAGCACTGAGACACCTTCAATGATGTCAACTGCCACTGTAGAAAGTATTTCAACTGACATGACTAAAACCACATCAGCAAAATCAACGGTTTCCCCCAGTTCTGACATGACAACATCTTCACCTCAGGTATCTGCTGTGTCATCACCTGTTTCAGGTACAGACGATGATGTTATCAGTCATGAGACTACAATGGTGGAGTCTAGTTCTCCCATCACTGGAACTACCATTAAAGCTGAAACACCGTCTTTTTCATCTTTCACTACCCCTGAAATTGAAAGTGCTGGAGACAGCACTGAGGATTTACTTTCAGTTGGAACTATTTCATCATCCATTACTGCAGAGACTCAATCAGTAACATCAACACATGAAACTCAAACCAGTGACATTTCAAAGACAGTTGTAACTGCTGCATCATCACTGTACACGACTGAGAAACCAACATCATTTTCTCCAGAATCACATGAGACTGTAACCTCCAGTCAGACTGAAAAGGCATCAGTAACTCCAGACACAAGTGTTTCTCTCTCAACATCAGCAGAGGAGAGATCAACAAGTGAGATTTCCAGCAAAGTCACTGTAGCTCCGACAGGCTCATCATTGTTTAGTACAGAGAAATCAACAGTTCTGCCCATTGAGGAACATGTGACAGAGGTCACTGGACAGACAGGAAAACCCTCAGTTTCTCCCTTTACTGATACAACTGAAGAAAGTGTCACTGCATCTGAGGAATATGGTTCAGGTGACCAAACACCTGACATGTTCACTACAACCTCATCTGTCATGAGTGCATCCTCACTTTACAGCACTGAGACACCTTCAGTCATGTCAACTGCCACTGTAGAAAGTATTTCAACTGACATGATTAAAACCACATCAGCAGAATCAACGGTTTCCCCCAGTTCTGACATGACAACATCTTCACCTCAGGTATCTGCAGTGTCATCACCTGTTTCAGGTACAGACGATGATGTTATCAGTCATGAGACTACAATGGTGGAGTCTAGTTCTTCCATCAGTGGAACTACCATTAAAGCTGAAACACCGTCTTTTTCATCTTTCACTACGTCTGAAATTGAAAGTTCTGGAGACAGCACTGAGGATTTACTTTCAGTTGGAACTATTTCGTCATCCATTACTACAGAGACTCCATCAGTAACATCAGCACATGAAACTCAAACCAGTGACATTTCAAAGACAGTTGTAACTGCTGCATCATCACTGTACACGACTGAGAAACCAACATCATTTTCTCCAGAATCACATGAGACTGTAACCTCCAGTCAGACAGAAAAGGCATCAGTAACTCCAGACACAAGTGTTTCTCTCTCAACATCAGCAGAGGAGAGATCAACAAGTGCGATTTCCATTAAAGTCACTGCAGCTCCTACAGGCTCATCATTGTTTAGTACAGAGAAATCAACAGTTCTGCCCATTGAGGAACATGTGACAGAGGTCACTGGACAGACAGGAAAACCCTCAGTTTCTCCCTTTACTGATACAACTGAAGAAAGTGTCACTGTATCTGAGGAATATGGTTCAGGTGACCAAACACCTGATATGTTCACTACATCCTCATCTGTTATGAGTGCATCCTCACTTTACAGCACTGAGACACCTTCAGTCATGTCAACTGCCAGTGTAGAAAGTATTTCTACTGACATGACTAAAACCACAATATCATCAGAAGAATCAACAGTTTCTCCAAGTTCTGAAAAGACAACTTCTTCACCTCTGGTATCTGCTGTTTCATCAACTGTTTCAGATACAGATGATGCTATCAGTCGTGAGACTACAATGGTGGAGTCTAGTTCTTCCATCACTGGAACTACCATTAAACCTGAAACACTGTCTTTTTCATCTTTCACTACGTCTGAAATAGAAAGTTCTGGAGACACCACTGAGGATTTACTTTCAGTTGGAACTATTTCGTCATCCATTACTACAGAGACTCCATCAGTAACATCAGCACATGAAACTCAAACCAGTGACATTTCAAAGACAGTTGTAACTGCTGCATCATCTCTGTACACGACTGAGAAACCAACATCATTTTCTCCAGAATCACGTGGGACTGTAACCTCCAGTCAGACTGAAAAGGCATCAGTAACTCCAGACACAAGTGTTTCTCTCTCAACATCAGCAGAGGAGAGATCAACAAGTGATATTTCCAGCAAAGTCACTGCAGCTCCTACAGGCTCATCATTGTTTAGTACAGAGAAATCAACAGTTCTGCCCATTGAGGAACATTTCACAGAACAGACAGGAAAACCCTCAGTTTCTCCCTTTACTGATACAACTGAAGAAAGTGTCACTGCATCTGAGGAATATGGTTCAGGTGACAAAAAACCTGAAATGTTCACTACATCCTCATCTGTTATGAGTGCATCCTCCCTGTCCAGCACTGAGACACCTTCAATGATGTCAACTGCCACTGTAGAAAGTATTTCAACTGACATGACTAAAACCACATCAGCAAAATCAACGGTTTCCCCCAGTTCTGACATGACAACATCTTCACCTCAGGTATCTGCTGTGTCATCACCTGTTTCAGGTACAGACGATGATGTTATCAGTCATGAGACTACAATGGTGGAGTCTAGTTCTCCCATCACTGGAACTACCATTAAAGCTGAAACACCGTCTTTTTCATCTTTCACTACCCCTGAAATTGAAAGTTCTGGAGACAGCACTGAGGATTTACTTTCAGTTGGAACTATTTCATCATCCATTACTGCAGAGACTCAATCAGTAACATCAACACATGAAACTCAAACCAGTGACAGTTCAAAGACAATTGTAACTGCTGCATCATCACTGTACATGACTGAGAAACCAACATCATTTTCTCCAGAATCACATGAGACTGTAACCTCCAGTCAGACTGAAAAGGCATCAGTAACTCCAGACACAAGTGTTTCTCTCTCAACATCAGCAGAGGAGAGATCAACAAGTGAGATTTCCATTAAAGTCACTGTAGCTCCTACAGGCTCATCATTGTTTAGTACAGAGAAATCAACAGTTCTGCCCATTGAGGAACATGTGACAGAGGTCACTGGACAGACAGGAAAACCCTCAGTTTCTCCCTTTACTGATACAACTGAAGAAAGTGTCACTGTATCTGAGGAATATGGTTCAGGTGACCAAACACCTGATATGTTCACTACAACCTCATCTGTTATGAGTGCATCCTCACTTTACAGCACTGAGACACCTTCAGTCATGTCAACTGCCACTGTAGAAAGTATTTCTACTGACATGACTAAAACCACAATATCATCAGAAGAATCAAGAGTTTCTCCAAGTTCTGAAAAGACAACTTCTTCACCTCTGGTATCTGCTGTGTCATCACCTGTTTCAGATACAGATGATGTTATCAGTCGTGAGACTACAATGGTGGAGTCTAGTTCTTCCATCACTGGAACTACCATTAAACCTGAAACACTGTCTTTTTCATCTTTCACTACATCTGAAATAGAAAGTTCTGGAGACACCACTGAGGATTTACTTTCAGTTGGAACTATTTCGTCATCTATTACTACAGAGACTCCATCAGTAACATCAGCACATGAAACTCAAACCAGTGACATTTCAAAGACAGTTGTAAGTGCTGCATCATCACTGTACACTACTGAGAAACCAACATCATTTTCTCCAGAATCACGTGGGACTGTAACCTCCAGTCAGACTGAAAAGGCATCAGTAACTCCAGACACAAGTGTTTCTCTCTCAACATCAGCAGAGGAGAGATCAACAAGTGAGATTTCCAGCAAAGTCACTGCAGCTCCTACAGGATCATCATTGTTCAGTACAGAGAAATCAACAGTTCTGCCCATTGTGGAACATTTCACAGGACAGACAGGAAAACCCTCAGTTTCTCCCTTTACTGATACAACTGAAGAAAGTGTCACTGCATCTGAGGAATATGGTTCAGGTGACCAAACACCTGATATGTTCACTACATCCTCATCTGTTATGAGTGCATCCTCCCTGTACAGCACCGAGACACCTTCAATGATGTCAACTGCCACTGTAGAAAGTATTTCAACTGACATGATTAAAACCACAATATCATCAGCAGAATCAACGGTTTCCCCCAGTTCTGACATGACAACATCTTCACCTCAGGTATCTGCTGTGTCATCAAGTGCTTCAGGTACAGACGATGATGTTATCAGTCATGAGACTACAATGGTGGAGTCTAGTTCTCCCATCACTGGAACTACCATTAAAGCTGAAACACCGTCTTTTTCATCTTTCACTACCCCTGAAATTGAAAGTTCTGGAGACAGCACTGAGGATTTACTTTCAGTTGGAACTATTTCATCATCCATTACTGCAGAGACTCAATCAGTAACATCAACACATGAAACTCAAACCAGTGACATTTCAAAGACAATTGTAACTGCTGCATCATCACTGTACATGACTGAGAAACCAACATCATTTTCTCCAGAATCACATGAGACTGTAACCTCCAGTCAGACTGAAAAGGCATCAGTAACTCCAGACACAAGTGTTTCTCTCTCAACATCAGCAGAGGAGAGATCAACAAGTGAGATTTCCATTAAAGTCACTGTAGCTCCTACAGGCTCATCATTGTTTAGTACAGAGAAATCAACAGTTCTGCCCATTGAGGAACATGTGACAGAGGTCACTGGACAGACAGGAAAACCCTCAGTTTCTCCCTTTACTGATACAACTGAAGAAAGTGTGACTGCATCTGAGGAATATGGTTCAGGTGACCAAACACCTGACATGTTCACTACAACCTCATCTGTCATGAGTGCATCCTCACTTTACAGCACTGAGACACCTTCAATGATGTCAACTGCAACTGTAGAAAGTATTTCAACTGACATGACTAAAACCACATCAGCAGAATCAACGGTTTCCCCCAGTTCTGACATGACAACATCTTCACCTCAGGTATCTGCAGTGTCATCACCAATTTCAGGTACAGACGATGATGTTATCAGTCATGAGACTACAATGGTGGAGTCTAGTTCTTCCATCACTGGAACTACCATTAAACCTGAAACACTGTCTTTTTCATCTTTCACTACGTCTGAAATAGAAAGTTCTGGAGACACCACTGAGGATTTACTTTCAGTTGGAACTATTTCGTCATCCATTACTACAGAGACTCCATCAGTAACATCAGCACATGAAACTCAAACCAGTGACATTTCAAAGACAGTTGTAAGTGCTGCATCATCACTGTACACGACTGAGAAACCAACATCATTTTCTCCAGAATCACGTGGGACTGTAACCTCCAGTCAGACTGAAAAGGCATCAGTAACTCCAGACACAAGTGTTTCTCTCTCAACATCAGCAGAGGAGAGATCAACAAGTGAGATTTCCAGCAAAGTCACTGCAGCTCCTACAGGATCATCATTGTTTAGTACAGAGAAATCAACAGTTCTGCCCATTGAGGAACATGTGACAGAGGTCACTGGACAGACAGGAAAACCCTCAGTTTCTCCCTTTACTGATACAACTGAAGAAAGTGTCACTGCATCTGAGGAATATGGTTCAGGTGACCAAACACCTGATATGTTCACTACATCCTCATCTGTCATGAGCGCATCCTCCCTGTCCAGCACTGAGACACCTTCAATGATGTCAACTGCCACTGTAGAAAGTATTTCAACTGACATGACTAAAACCACATCAGCAAAATCAACGGTTTCCCCCAGTTCTGACATGACAACATCTTCACCTCAGGTATCTGCTGTGTCATCAACTGTTTCAGGTACAGACGATGATGTTATCAGTCATGAGACTACAATGGTGGAGTCTAGTTCTCCCATCACTGGAACTACCATTAAAGCTGAAACACCGTCTTTTTCATCTTTCACTACCCCTGAAATTGAAAGTTCTGGAGACAGCACTGAGGATTTACTTTCAGTTGGAACTATTTCGTCATCCATTACTACAGAGACTCAATCAGTAACATCAACACATGAAACTCAAACCAGTGACATTTCAAAGACAGTTGTAACTGCTGCATCATCACTGTACACGACTGAGAAACCAACATCATTTTCTCCAGAATCACATGAGACTGAAACATCCAGTCAGACTGAAAAGGCATCAGTAACTCCAGACACAAGTGTTTCTCTCTCAACATCAGCAGAGGAGAGATCAACAAGTGCGATTTCCATTAAAGTCACTGCAGCTCCTACAGGCTCATCATTGTTTAGTACAGAGAAATCAACAGTTCTGCCCATTGAGGAACATGTGACAGAGGTCACTGGACAGACAGGAAAACCCTCAGTTTCTCCCTTTACTGATACAACTGAAGAAAGTGTCACTGTATCTGAGGAATATGGTTCAGGTGACCAAACACCTGATATGTTCACTACATCCTCATCTGTTATGAGTGCATCCTCCCTTTACAGCACCGAGACACCTTCAGTCATGTCAACTGCCACTGTAGAAAGTATTTCTACTGACATGACTAAAAGCACAATATCATCAGAAGAATCAACAGTTACTCCAAGTTCTGAAAAGACAACTTCTTCACCTCTGGTATCTGCTGTGTCATCACCTGTTTCAGATACAGATGATGTTATCAGTCGTGAGACTACAATGGTGGAGTCTAGTTCTTCCATCACTGGAACTACCATTAAACCTGAAACCCTGTCTTTTTCATCTTTCACTACGTCTGAAATAGAAAGTTCTGGAGACAGCACTGAGGATTTACTTTCAGTTGGAACTATTTCGTCATCCATTACTACAGAGACTCCATCAGTAACATCAGCACATGAAACTCAAACCAGTGACACTTCAAAGACAGTTGTAAGTGCTGCATCATCACTGTACACGACTGAGAAACCAACATCATTTTCTCCAGAATCACATGAGACTGTAACCTCCAGTCAGACAGAAAAGGCATCAGTAACTCCAGACACAAGTGTTTCTCTCTCAACATCAGCAGAGGAGAGATCAACAAGTGAGATTTCCAGCAAAGTCACTGCAGCTCCTACAGGCTCATCATTGTTTAGTACAGAGAAATCAACAGTTCTGCCCATTGAGGAACATTTCACAGGACAGACAGGAAAACCCTCAGTTTCTCCCTTTACTGATACAACTGAAGAAAGTGTCACTGCATCTGAGGAATATGGTTCAGGTGACCAAACACCTGATATGTTCACTACATCCTCATCTGTTATGAGTGCATCCTCCCTGTACAGCACTGAGACACCTTCAATGATGTCAACTGCCACTGTAGAAAGTATTTCAACTGACATGACTAAAACCACATCAGCAAAATCAACGGTTTCCCCCAGTTCTGACATGACAACATCTTCACCTCAGGTATCTGCTGTGTCATCAACTGTTTCAGGTACAGACGATGATGTTATCAGTCATGAGACTACAATGGTGGAGTCTAGTTCTCCCATCACTGGAACTACCATTAAAGCTGAAACACCGTCTTTTTCATCTTTCACTACCCCTGAAATTGAAAGTTCTAGAGACAGCACTGAGGATTTACTTTCAGTTGGAACTATTTCGTCATCCATTACTACAGAGACTCAATCAGTAACATCAACACATGAAACTCAAACCAGTGACATTTCAAAGACAGTTGTAACTGCTGCATCATCACTGTACACGAGTGTGAAACCAACATCCTTTTCTCCAGAATCACATGAGACTGTAACCTCCAGTCAGACTGAAAAGGCATCAGTAACTCCAGACACAAGTGTTTCTCTCTCAACATCAGCAGAGGAGAGATCAACAAGTGAGATTTCCAGCAAAGTCACTGCAGCTCCTACAGGCTCATCATTGTTTAGTACAGAGAAATCAACAATTCTGCCCATTGAGGAACATGTGACAGAGGTCACTGGACAGACAGGAAAACCCTCAGTTTCTCCCTTTACTGATACAACTGAAGAAAGTGTCACTGCATCTGAGGAATATGGTTCAGGTGACCAAACACCTGATATGTTCACTACATCCTCATCTGTCATGAGTGCATCCTCCCTGTCCAGCACTGAGACACCTTCAATGATGTCAACTGCAACTGTAGAAAGTATTTCAACTGACATGACTAAAACCACATCAGCAGAATCAACAGTTTCCCCCAGTTCTGACATGACAACATCTTCACCTCAGGTATCTGCTGTGTCATCACCTGTTTCAGGTACAGACCATGATGTTATCAGTCATGAGACTACAATGGTGGAGTCTAGTTCTTCCATCAGTGGATCTACCATTAAACCTGAAACACCGTCTTTTTCATCTTTCACTACGTCTGAAATTGAAAGTTCTGGAGACAGCACTGAGGATTTACTTTCAGTTGGAACTTTTTCATCATCCTTTACAACAGAAACTCCATCAGTAACATCAACACATGAAACTCAAACCAGTGACATTTCAAAGACAGTTGTAAGTTCTACATCATCACTGTACACGACTGAGAAACCAACATCATTTTCTCCAGAATCACGTGGGACTGTAACCTCCAGTCAGACTGAAAAGGCATCAGTAACTCCAGACACAAGTGTTTCTCTCTCAACATCAGCAGAGGAGAGATCAACAAGTGAGATTTCCAGCAAAGTCACTGCAGCTCCTACAGGCTCATCATTGTTTAGTACAGAGAAATCAACAGTTCTGCCCATTGAGGAACATGTCACTGGACAGACAGGAAAACCCTCACTTTCTCCCTTTACTGATATAACTGAAGAAAGTGTCACTTTATCTGAGGAATATGGTTCAGGTGACCAAACACCTGATGTGTTCACTACATCCTCATCTGTTATGAGTGCATCCTCACTTTACAGCACTGAGACACCTTCAGTCATGTCAACTGCCAGTGTAGAAAGTATTTCTACTGACATGACTAAAACCACAATATCATCAGAAGAATCAACAGTTTCTCCAAGTTCTGAAAAGACAACTTCTTCACCTCTGGTATCTGCTGTGTCATCAACTGTTTCAGATACAGATGATGTTATCAGTCATGAGACTACAATGGTGGAGTCTAGTTCTTCCATCACTGGAACTACCATTAAACCTGAAACACTGTCTTTTTCATCTTTCACTACCCCTGAAATTGAAAGTTCTGGAGACAGCACTGAGGATTTACTTTCAGTTGGAACTATTTCGTCATCCATTACTACAGAGACTCCATCAGTAACATCAGCACATGAAACTCAAACCAGTGACATTTCAAAGACAGTTGTAAGTGCTGCATCATCACTGTACACGACTGAGAAACCAACATCATTTTCTCCAGAATCACATGAGACTGTAACCTCCAGTCAGACTGAAAAGGCATCAGTAACTCCAGACACAAGTGTTTCTCTCTCAACATCAGCAGAGGAGAGATCAACAAGTGAGATTTCCAGCAAAGTCACTGTAGCTCCGACAGGCTCATCATTGTTTAGTACAGAGAAATCAACAGTTCTGCCCATTGAGGAACATGTCACTGGACAGACAGGAAAACCCTCAGTTGCTCCATTTACTGATACAACTGAAGAAAGTGTCACTGCATCTGAGGAATATGGTTCAGGTGACCAAACACCTGACATGTTCACTACAACCTCATCTGTCATGAGTGCATCCTCACTTTACAGCACTGAGACACCTTCCATGATGTCAACTGCCACTGTAGAAAATATTTCAACTGACATGATTAAAACCACAATATCATCAGAAGAATCAACAGTTTCTCCAAGTTCTGACATGACAACGTCTTCACCTCAGGTATCTGCTGTGTCATCACCTGTTTCAGGTACAGATGATGATGTTATCAGTCATGAGACTACAATGGTGGAGTCTAGTTCTCCCATCACTGGAACTACCATTAAACCTGAAACACTGTCTTTTTCATCTTTCACTACCCCTGAAATTGAAAGTTCTGGAGACAGCACTGAGGATTTACTTTCAGTTGGAACTATTTCGTCATCCATTACTACAGAGACTCAATCAGTAACATCAACACATGAAACTCAAACCAGTGACATTTCAAAGACAGTTGTAAGTGCTGCATCATCACTGTACACGACTGTGAAACCAACATCATTTTCTCCAGAATCACATGAGACTGTAACCTCCAGTCAGACAGAAAAGGCATCAGTAACTCCAGACACAAGTGTTTCTCTCTCAACAATAGCAGAGGAGAGATCAACAAGTGAGATTTCCAGCAAAGTCACTGTAGCTCCGACAGGCTCATCATTGTTTAGTACAGAGAAATCAACAGTTCTGCCCATTGAGGAACATGTCACTGGACAGACAGGAAAACCCTCAGTTGCTCCATTTACTGATACAACTGAAGAAAGTGTCACTGCATCTGAGGAATATGGTTCAGGTGACCAAACACCTGACATGTTCACTACAACCTCATCTGTCATGAGTGCATCCTCACTTTACAGCACTGAGACACCTTCCATGATGTCAACTGCCACTGTAGAAAATATTTCAACTGACATGATTAAAACCACAATATCATCAGAAGAATCAACAGTTTCTCCAAGTTCTGACATGACAACGTCTTCACCTCAGGTATCTGCTGTGTCATCACCTGTTTCAGGTACAGATGATGATGTTATCAGTCATGAGACTACAATGGTGGAGTCTAGTTCTCCCATCACTGGAACTACCATTAAACCTGAAACACTGTCTTTTTCATCTTTCACCACCCCTGAAATTGAAAGTTCTGGAGACAGCACTGAGGATTTACTTTCAGTTGGAACTATTTCGTCATCCATTACTACAGAGACTCAATCAGTAACATCAACACATGAAACTCAAACCAGTGACATTTCAAAGACAGTTGTAAGTGCTGCATCATCACTGTACACGACTGTGAAACCAACATCCTTTTCTCCAGAATCACATGAGACTGTAACCTCCAGTCAGACTGAAAGGGCATCAGTAACTCCAGACACAAGTGTTTCTCTCTCAACATCAGCAGAGGAGAGATCAACAAGTGAGATTTCCAGCAAAGTCACTGTTGCTCCTACAGGCTCATCATTATTTAGTACAGAGAAATCAACAGTTCTGCCCATTGAGGAACATGTGACAGATGTCACTGGACAAACAGGAAAACCCTCACTTTCTCCCTTTACTGATACAACTGAAGACAGTGTCACTGCATCTGTGGAATATGGTTCAGGTGACCAAACACCTGATATGTTCACTACATCCTCATCTGTTATGAGTGCATCCTCACTTTACAGCACTGAGACACCTTCAGTCATGTCAACTGCCACTGTAGAAAGTATTTATACTGACATGACTAAAACCACAATATCATCAGAAGAATCAACAGTTTCTCCAAGTTCTGAAAAGACAACTTCTTCACCTCTGGTATCTGCTGTGTCATCAACTGTTTCAGATACAGATGATGTTATCAGTCATGAGACTACAATGGTGGAGTCTAGTTCTTCCATCACTGTAACTACCATTAAACCTGAAACACTGTCTTTTTCATCTTTCACTACGTCTGAAATAGAAAGTTCTGGAGACACCACTGAGGATTTACTTTCAGTTGGAACTATTTCGTCATCCATTACTACAGAGACTCCATCAGTAACATCAGCACATGAAACTCAAACCAGTGACATTTCAAAGACAGTTGTAACTGCTGCATCATCACTGTACACGACTGAGAAACCAACATCATTTTCTCCAGAATCACATGAGACTGTAACCTCCAGTCAGACTGAAAAGGCATCAGTAACTCCAGACACAAGTGTTTCTCTCTCAACATCAGTAGAGGAGAGATCAACAAGTGAGATTTCCAGCAAAGTCACTGCAGCTCCTACAGGCTCATCATTGTTTAGTACAGAGAAATCAACAGTTCTTCCCATTGAGGAACATTTTACAGGACAGACAGGAAAACCCTCAGTTTCTCCCTTTACTGATACAACTGAAGAACGTGTCACTGCATCTGAGGAATATGGTTCAGGTAACCAAACACCTGACATGTTCACTACATCCTCATCTGTCATGAGTGCATCCTCCCTGTACAGCACTGAGGCACCTTCAATGATGTCAACTGCCACTGTAGATATTACTTCAACCGACATGACTAAAACCACAATATCATCAGCAGAATCAACGGTTTCCCCCAGTTCTGACATGACAACGTCTTCACCTCTGGTATCTGCTGTGTCATCAAGTGCTTCAGGTACAGACGATGACGTTATCAGTCATGAGACTACAATGGTGGAGTCTAGTCCTTCTATCAGTGGATCTACCATTAAACCTGAAACAACGTCTTTTTCATCTTTCACTACCCCTGAAATAGAAAGTTCTGGAGACAGCACTGAGGATTTACTTTCAGTTGGAACTTTTTCATCATCCTTTACAACAGAAACTCCATCAGTAACATCAGCACATGAAACTCAAACCAGTGACATTTCAAAGACAGTTGCAAGTGCTGCATCATCACTGTACACGACTGAGAAACCAACATCATTTTCTCCAGAATCACATGAGACTGTAACCTCCAGTCAGACTGAAAAGGCATCAGTAACTCCAGACACAAGTGTTTCTCTCCAAACATCAGCAGAGGAGAGATCAACAAGTGAGATTTCCAGCAAAGTCACTGCAGCTCCTACAGGCTCATCATTGTTTAGTACAGAGAAATCAACAGTTCTGCCCATTGAGGAACATGTGACAGATGTCACTGGACAGACAGGAAAACCCTCAGTTTCTCCATTTACTGATACAACTGAAGAAAGTGTCACTGCATCTGAGGAATATGGTTCAGGTGACCAAACACCTGACATGTACACTACAACCTCATCTGTCATGAGTGCATCCTCACTTTACAGCACTGAGACACCTTCAATGATGTCAACTGCAACTGTAGAAAATATTTCAACTGACATAATTAAAACCACAATATCATCAGAAGAATCAACAGTTTCTCCAAGTTCTGACATGACAACGTCTTCACCTCAGGTATCTGCTGTGTCATCACCTGTTTCAGGTACAGATGATGATGTTATCAGTCATGAGACTACAATGGTGGAGTCTAGTTCTCCCATCACTGGAACTACCATTAAACCTGAAACACCGTCTTTTTCATCTTTCACTACCCCTGAAATTGAAAGTTCTGGAGACAGCACTGAGGATTTACTTTCAGTTGGAACTATTTCGTCATCCATTACTACAGAGACTCAATCAGTAACATCAACACATGAAACTCAAACCAGTGACATTTCAAAGACAGTTGTAAGTGCTGCATCATCACTGTACACGACTGTGAAACCAACATCCTTTTCTCCAGAATCACATGAGACTGTAACCTCCAGTCAGACTGAAAGGGCATCAGTAACTCCAGACACAAGTGTTTCTCTCTCAACATCAGCAGAGGAGAGATCAACAAGTGAGATTTCCAGCAAAGTCACTGTAGCTCCTACAGGCTCATCATTATTTAGTACAGAGAAATCAACAGTTCTGCCCATTGAGGAACATGTGACAGATGTCACAGGACAGACAGGAAAACCCTCAGTTTCTCCCTTTACTGATACAACTGAAGAACGTGTCACTGCATCTGAGGAATATGGTTCAGGTAACCAAACACCTGATATGTTCACTACATCTGTTATGAGTGCATCCTCCCTGTACAGCACTGAGGCACCTTCAATGATGTCAACTGCCACCGTAGATATTACTTCAACCGACATGACTAAAACCACAATATCATCAGCAGAATCAACGGTTTCCCCCAGTTCTGACATGACAACGTCTTCACCCCTGGTATCTGCTGTGTCATCAAGTGCTTCAGGTACAGACGATGATGTTATCAGTCATGAGACTACAATGGTGGAGTCTAGTCATTCCATCAGTGGATCTACCATTAAAGCTGAAACACCGTCTTTTTCATCTTTTACTACCCCAGAAATAGAAAGTTCTGGAGACAGCACTGAGGATTTACTTTCAGTTGGAACTTTTTCGTCATCCTTTACAACAGAAACTCCATCAGTAACATCAGCACATGAAACTCAAACCAGTGACATTTCAAAGACAGTTGTAACTGCTGCATCATCACTGTACACGACTGAGAAACCAACATCATTTTCTCCAGAATCACATGAGACTGTAACCTCCAGTCAGACAGAAAAGGCATCAGTAACTCCAGACACAAGTGTTTCTCTCCAAACATCAGCAGAGGAGAGATCAACAAGTGAGATTTCCAGCAAAGTCACTGCAGCTCCTACAGGCTCATCATTGTTTAGTACAGAGAAATCAACAGTTCTTCCCATTGAGGAACATTTCACAGGACAGACAGGAAAACCCTCAGTTTCTCCCTTTACTGATACAACTGAAGAAAGTGTCACTGCATCTGAGGAATATGGTTCAGGTGACCAAACACCTGACATGTACACTACAACCTCATCTGTCATGAGTGCATCCTCACTTTACAGCACTGAGACACCTTCAATGATGTCAACTGCAACTGTAGAAAATATTTCAACTGACATGATTAAAACCACAATATCATCAGAAGAATCAACAGTTTCTCCAAGTTCTGACATGACAACGTCTTCACCTCAGGTATCTGCTGTGTCATCACCTGTTTCAGGTACAGATGATGATGTTATCAGTCATGAGACTACAATGGTGGAGTCTAGTTCTCCCATCACTGGAACCACCATTAAACCTGAAACACCGTCTTTTTCATCTTTCACTACCCCTGAAATTGAAAGTTCTGGAGACAGCACTGAGGATTTACTTTCAGTTGGAACCATTTCATCATCCTTTCCTACAGAGACTCCATCAGTAACATCAGCACATGAACCTCAAACCAGTGACATTTCAAAGACAGTTGTAACTGCTGCATCATCACTGTACACGACTGTGAAACCAACATCATTTTCTCCAGAATCACATGATACTGTAACCTCCAGTCAGACTGAAAAGGCATCAGTAACTCCAGACACAAGTGTTTCTCTCCAAACATCAGCAGAGGAGAGATCAACAAGTGAGATTTCCAGCAAAGTCACTGTAGCTTCTACAGGCTCATCATTGTTTAGTACAGAGAAATCAACAGTTCTACCCATTGAGGAACATGTGACAGATGTCACTGGACAGACAGGAAAACCCTCAGTTTCTCCCTTTACTGATACAACTGAAGAAAGTGTCACTGCATCAGAGGAATATGGTTCAGGTGACCAAACATCTGATATTCCCAGTACAGTGTTTTCTGCGTCTGCAGCACTTGATCAGGAGCAGGATTTTTCAACCAAAGTAGGTAGTCAGACATCTGTTTCCGTCTCTTCAATTTTGACCACTGGAAAACCTATAGTATCATCTTCTTCACATGTTGTTACAACAAGCAATACCTCATCATCTTCTGTATTCACTGGATCGTTTGTGTACAGTACTGAGAGACCAGTGACACCTGACATGAAAATAAGCGCTGTCATGCCCACAGCAACTTCAGCTATAACAGGGTCTTCATTCAGCACAGCAAAACCAGTGGTGACAACAGTTTCATACGCAAGTGCTTCAGTTAAAAGTTCAACAACAGATATTACTTCATCTCTGTTCAGCACTGAAAAAGCCACAACACCTACTATGACATCTGTTGTCAGCTCAGAATCCTCAAGTTCCACAGCTTCTATAACACTAGATAAGAAAGAGGACTCCAGTATCAACACAGGTTTCACACTGGTGGAATCTTTACCAGTTTGGAGAACAACTGCCAAGCCTACCACCACTGAGTTTACATCAGATTTGTTTTTGACTGAAGAAGGTTCAACTGACTTCACCCCTGTTCCAGGCCATTCAGTATTCAGTACAGAGACACTGGCAATGGCCAAAGAAACATCCAAGAGCAGTTCAACAGATAAAACACCATTGCCATCTGTAGAAGATATCACAAACGGAACAGCATCAACACCTACAGTGTCTTTAATGTCTAGTACAGCAAGACTCATAATGACAACAGCTTCACCTGAAACTAAAACAACCGATGCCTTAAAATCTCATATTACCATTGCCTCTTCTCTGTACAGCACTGAGAAAACAACACCATTCCCACCAACAGCTTCCAGTAAATCTCAAACCATCTCTCCATTTTCTGAGGCAACAAGTTTAAGTGAAATGGATGAAAACATAAAAATTCATCAATCATCAACTGCATTCTCACTCTTGTTCACGACACAGAAATCTACAGGCACTACCGAATTATTTGTGTCATCCACCATATCTGACACAGGAAGTGGGGATTTTGTTGAAGCAGAGAACTCCTCAGTGACCCAGACACCAGTTAAGATTACCTTATCTACATTTTCTTCCACCGATGCAACTCCTCAAGAAACAACAACAGTGCAACAGCCAGGATCTACATCAAGACCATTAATCACAGCAACATTTTGGAATGAAAGCTCAAGTATTGGTACATTTACATCTGTTACAACAAGTCCCCATGTGCTTGAAACATCTCAACCAATGGCAATCCCCAGTATCTCTTCAAAGGAAGCCTCTACCTACATTGATATGGAGAGCTCTAGTGGGTTGCCTGATGATAATGATTCTGAGACAAGTGCTGATGGTTGTGGTGAGGACGTATTTCCTGAAACAACTATAAATCCAGTGGATGAATTTACTGTGGCCACTGATGAAACTGAAACAGATGAAAGTGAAAGAATGACCTCCACAATAAGTGTTACATCACCTATTCAGTCCAGCACACATCTTAAGAGGCTATTTGTGTCATCAACTCAATCTCCACAAATGACAAGCACTGAAACTATGGAGCAGGGAAGTGGAATCTTCACAGATCATTCCACATTTGTGGATGTAGACATTTTTCAGGGGTCATCAACATTCATACCAGTTACAAAATCTCCTGTGATATCTACTAGTGTTCCTACAAAACAAGTCACTTCATCATCTAGTGCTCTGACTGATGAAAGCACAATGGCCACATCCTCCTCTTCCCTTTACAGTACTGACGTCACTGATGTGCTTTCTAAAGTGACTGTTACAGTGTCCACTGTACAAAGCATAGACCATGAAGAGACCAGCACAAAGGAACCCACAATGACATCGTCATCTCTTGAAGGTTTATCTGATTATGTTACAAAGAGTGTGTCTTCTTCCGTGCTAAGCACAAAGAAGCCTACAACAGCCTCATATGACAAGGAAATATCTGATATGTCCAAATCTGCTGTTACCACACCGTCTTCACTCTACAGTACAGAGAAGCCCACGGCAACATATGCTGCAACATCTGCCGAGTCACTTAATACATCCTTGTCTGTGACTGATACAACAAAAGAGGACGAGAACTCTGGTGGCCAAACTCTAATAACCTTCCCCTCAAAACCATCGGTAGTGGAGAGCCTCACATTTGGAGAAGCGACAGGTGAAACGGAAACTTTTGTTTCCGTTTCACCATCTTCAGATGAACAGGAAACTGAAGTTGTTTCTGATACAAAAATTCCTGACACCTCTGACAGGATAGACTCTCCTAGTATTGGAATTAGGAAGGAGGAAGTTACTCTACCAGAACACACAAGCAAATTCCCATATACAACAATGCCTCCCCAAACAATCAGTGCTCCAGTTACTGATCATATTGCTAGTGACTTTACTACAATAATCTCTAGCACTGAACACATTCAAGATGGCTTTACATCACTATCCACCGCTATTCCCACCATTATATATCATGGTGTAACAGACCAGCAAGTTGTGATAATTACTCCTAGTAGCAGCCAAGCACAGACTGACCTCACAGAGCAAACATCTACAATGGTCTTACATGTATCTGAACCATCAGCTAGCACATCCATCATATTTACTGAGGATGTCACAGATGAAGAAAGACTTTTTTCTGCAGTTACAGAAAGCATGATCGGAAACAGCCCTACCCCTGAGCTTGTCACTAAAGATGACGCTATTATTGATGCAGATACTATTTCCATAGTTCCCTCCTCACAATTTTACCCTACCATCCAGACAGAGGGTGCTGGAGGTATTACATCAGTTAAAATGACACAAAGAATGGACATTGAAGAGGCAGAAGGTTCTGGAACAGGTGATGGCAGGTTATTCACACCTACACCAGTGCCTTTGGTTGTATCATCAACCACATCAAAGCTACTCAATGCCTCTATGGTCACTGAAATTTCCATTTTTCCTACTTTACCATCTCATAACTTAAGCAGAACAACAGACAAAACTGTAGTGTCCACTGAGGAGTATATGGTGAGCACAGATGAAAAAGAAGAACCAGTGCCTACATCTACCACAGCTCCAAGTCTTAGCACAACACATGAAAGCTTATATTTACTGACACAAACATTGGCTCCTTTGACCAGTTCTTCACCACACAAACCAGTGACATTTACCATGGAAGTACCTGATGATGAATCATCAGGTGATGATGGTGATGATGAAGGATCTGCAGTGGAAGACATCACACTAAGTACTAAAACTACCACAGAGACAATTCCAATGTCCTCTAAAGTTGAACAATCATTATCTGAAGAAATATTAACATCTATGGCCTCTTCCCTTTTCAACACTGAAAAACAAACAGTTGCCACTGGTGTGGATAGAACTGTTGAGGAAACTGCAGGTGACCAGACACAGAGTATGTTCACTGAAGGCGTATTCACTACAGTTAAGTCGGGACAAATCTCACCAACATCTCCTAGCTCCACAATAGGTGATGTTGAAAAACATCCACCAAGCCCCCCCTCTTCTCTCTCTAGTACAGTGAAGTCATCTGTAACTCCTGGTGATAAGATTCTGGAAACAATTACTGTGCTAGCTAAGACAGTCACATCTGAGAGTGAAAAGTCTGAAGTGCCTCCAATTAGTACAGAGGAACCCATTATCATTACTGAAAAGGAGAGAGCTGCAAGCGGAGTAACTCAACTAGAGGAAACATCATCAACAAAGACTGTTTCATCAAGTGAAGCAACATCAAACCCAAAAAAAAGTGAACACAGCACCTCGACAATAGATACGGTGACGTTAGATTCCGTTTCTACAGTGACAGAATCTATGCTGCAAAGCACTTCAAAGCCAGATGCAAAAGTTCAGTTTGTCACCACATTTCATACAGAACTAGATACAACGCCACCTGGGGTGTCCTTCCAACAAGCCAGGTCTGAGATTGTGTTCACTCATCATCCCCTTATTGAGGTCTCCTCTGAGCAAAGTGTGTTCTCAACAACAAGGCCTATGTTGCCAAGTGAGCAGTCCACGCAACATATTGATGTTATTGCTGCAACAAGCAAAGAGACCCCTACTGAAGCTATTTCGACTCATTATGAGGACAGCACAGAGGTAACATCTATTGATACTGATACTGATATGTTGTTCCCTTCACCTGCTACTGAAGTAGATTCAGCTGATGTATCTACAACTTTGAAATCACCGACTGTTGAGTCTGTAAAATCTGAAGAAAGAACTGCTGCTATTGAGACACTAGTAACTACAGACGTCAGCTCAGTAAACACAGCAACAGATGGTTCAAGTGAACAGACTCTAAAAACAACAGCTTCTTCCTTTCCTGCCCTAACAGCAAAGGTTCCATCCTCAACTGGGTCTTCACTGATCAGCTCTGAGACTCCATCAGTACCTTCTATTTTAGAGAATACTGATAAAGATGCTTCAGAGGATACAATGACAGGAAACGTTCCGTCCTCAACTGGGTCTTCACTGATCAGCTCTGAGACTCCATCAGTACCTTCTATTTTAGAGAATACTGATAAAGATGCTTCAGAGGATACAATGACAGGAAACGTTCCGTCCTCAACTGGGTCTTCACTGATCAGCTCTGAGACTCCATCAGTACCTTCTATTTTAGAGAGTACTGTTAAAGATGCTTCAGAGGAAACAATGACAGGAAAGGTTCCATCCTCAACTGGGTCTTCATTGATCAGCTCTGAGACTCCATCAGTACCTTCTATTTTAGAGAGTACTGATAAAGATGCTTCAGAGGAAACAATGACAGGAAAAGTTCCGTCCTCAACTGGGTCTTCACTGATCAGCTCTGAGACTCCATCAGTACCTTCTATTTTAGAGAATACTGATAAAGATGCTTCAGAGGATACAATGACAGGAAACGTTCCGTCCTCAACTGGGTCTTCATTGATCAGCTCTGAGACTCCATCAGTACCTTCTATTTTAGACATAGCTGGAAAAGATGCTTCAGAAGAGAAAATAACCTTTCCCAAAACTGTGACTGAACAGAGTAAACCAACTACTACGTCCCACTATGTCAGTGGCAAAGTGCCTGTACTTTCACCAGAGACAGAAACTTCAACGGAAGATGAGGATATTTCAGGTGACAAAACAACTAATACCACTGATTCTGACTTTGTCACTCCAACTGCTTCATCCCTATCCACTGCTAATGAGATTAATATTATTCCCAGCACTTTACCTTCGGTAATGAAAAGCACCCAAACAGACAAGCCAGAGTCATTTACATCTTTACAATCTGCTGAAACACCCATCCCTACATTTTCATTACATTCTCCTGTTGTGACCAGCACCATTGTGTCACCAAAGGCATCAACTGTTTCTGAAAGTATGTCAACACAAGACACAACTCAAACCAGCTCACAGCAACCTACTGCAACTCTAAGCTCCACAGAAATCTCAGTCCCAAGTATGAAAGTAATGGGAACCACAATGCATTTAGAGGAACTGTTGTCCAAGCCAACATTACCACAACCTGAAGTAATGGTTCAATTTGCTACAACATACTCTCCTTCAATAGACCAAACAACTTCCAAGGAATCATTTGAACAAGCCAGGTCAGAGGTTGCTCTAACCCATCACCCTCACACTGACCTTTCCTCTGAGGAAATATCAATGAAAACAAGTAGCCCTGCATTTCATGGAACAGAAACTACTAATGTGCCCGAAGCCCCAACTGCTACTACAGCTAAAGCTGCATCATCATTTCTAGAAGATGGGACAGTTGTGTCAACGGTAGATTCAAGAGAGACAACCACAGGCACATTTCCAGATACAGATGTTCAGGTTACACCTACTCTGGATTTCGATTCTTATGAAGGTATAGATTATGATATAGATTATGGGCAACCAGATGGGCATGTTGAATCACGTCCAAAATTCAGTACAACACCGCCAATTATTACAAAAAGTACGACCATACTGACAACCCCTATGACCGATGGGGATGACGATGAGGTCATTGCCTCTGGGGTCTTAACTGGTACAACTATGTCCCCCTCTAGCCTTAGTCCTACTGAAAAAAGAGACTCCTTGACTTCTGAAAGTGCACCAGAACAGGTAGCTACTACCAAAAAAACTAAAATGGACCAGCAGTTTTTGTCCCTAGATGAAATCCAGAAAATATTCAAAGAAGATGCTACTACTGTTTCAAAGGTAGACACCTCCAGTGTTGATAGTATCTCTCACAAAGAAGTAACAAGCAAACCTGAAGGAGACACTGCATTGCCAACTAGACACCATTCAGAATTCACAACAGTGGCACCAGCATATATACAAAGCCAGTCAACATCAGTGGAAACTGTGGCCACCACTCCATATTTTTCAGACGAATTTGAGGGAGTGGATGGTGACATAACTGTATCCCCTTCATTAACTAAAGGAGAACCACCAATAAAAGGAGAGGATACCACTGACTTACCTGATTTCGACTTTCAAGATGTTGATATCCCAGGTAAGATTCTCCAAATGGCTTTAATATGAATACAACATTTTACCCCTCAATAATATATTTAATCAAGCTTTATTATAATTTGTTTTTTACAGGAATTCACACATGTGCAGAAAATATTTGTCAAAATGGAGGATCTTGTTACAAGAATGGTGTAATTGAGGCATGTAGTTGCACTCCTGGTTACTCCGGTGTTCACTGTGAAATAGGTAAAAAATAGTCATAGATTTCTTCAACTACGTTAACCCACAGGAGCTTTTAACCATCAAACATCAAATGTGTTGTAAAAGTCTTTTTAGGTAATAGGCTTTGGTATTGCTGACTTTGTTTTTCATGTTTTACTATGTAGAGATTGATGAATGCCACTCAAATCCTTGCCGCAATGGAGGTACATGTGTCGATGGACTGGCTACCTTCACATGTGTGTGTCTTCCTAGCTACTCTGGGCTGTATTGTGAGGAGGGTAAGTTTGTGGTCAATTGTATGTTTTCTCACCCTAGATTCTCTTTGAAAAATGTGTTTAAGTAACAAAAGCTTTTCATTTCAGATGTTTTAACTAAAGAATTGTAATATTACATTTAGGATTTTCATTTGATAATGCCATTAGTCAGAAATTATCACTCAGATCTTGGGTACTATATCACAAAAACAGTCAATGACTCACCTCACACATATTAATGTGACATAAAAATCAGTTGAGTATTGCAATAGCCAACTAGAGAACACGCTTATCTCATAATAATTTTCACAGACCACACTGCCAGAGTCAATGCTTGATATTTACAAGAAGAGTAATCTTACAAAATAAATTATTTTTATATATTTGAGTGTCTAAGTATTAACCAAGCTAATTCATACAATGTATCTGTGAATGTTCCAAACTTTATAGTTTTCCCTTATCCAGGAGTTGCTCCTTGTTTTCATCCCTTGTATGTTGAACCCAGGGCATCGTCTGCTTGTGTTGAAATTTTTTGACCAAAGTCTACACCCTAAATATTGCTGGGATCACTCATCAGTGAATCACACCCAAATTATGTACACAGACAGCTGCTTCCCTAGAAAGTCTTGCCAGAAGAAAAGAGAAAAAGTTAACACAAGTAACTCTGAGAAACATCCTGTCTATGTTCTGTGACCTTTAGAAAGACAAAAATATATGGTTCTGAGCTTTTGCACTAATAATACCCACTTATTTGTGCAAAAAAACCTCATTTTGTCATGATTTATCATGTTTTTAATTTTAATGTGTTTAGTGATTTACTAAATCTAAAAAAAAATGTGACAGCAGCATAAAGTTTAAAAATTTTAATATTGCCTACATCTGTACCTTCACAAGAAATAAATGACAAAGCTGGCATTTCTTCATAGATAATAATTTGAATTTATATATATATATATATATATATATATATATATATATATATATATATATACCTGCAAACTAGTCACCTTTCGGCGAAATTCGCCGTTTTGATCCCGAAATAGGTCACTTACGTGAATCGTGTAGATCCGAAGAGTTTTTTTTTTTTTTTTTTTTTTGGGGGGGTAGGCAGGCAGGCCAGGCCAGGCAGAGACAGACTACAGAGCTATATTCTATAATGTTGGTCTGTCTCACTCTGCCTGTCGTTCCCACTGAGATAGCCTACAGTACATACATCATACACTCTCAATGGTCATTCCATGACTGCCAGTTACAAAGTTAAAACCTAGTTGCGTGCGAGATCTCGTAACGTTAACGCGCGAGTATGAAACTTTCACATTCCAAACAAACGAAACTGTCACGTTCACTGTCGCGGCCTCGGATTTGGAGTACCTGAACAACTGCGCTGTGAAGTTTTTTTTTTTTTTTTTTTTGCTGTGCTGACTGCAACGTGTGCTGAGGTAAATCCAGAAACATTTTTGTTCGTTTTATGTCATAACTGAGTGCGATAGATTGCATATCTGCCGACCTTTACGCATTTTGACACCAAACTACGCTGCTACGATTAATCACTGCAAAATACGCATAAAGTTTTTTATTTTATTTTTTTTATTTATTTATTTAATCCGTCAAAAATGAAATTTCTGTTCCGTCAAATCTATCCGCTGACCGAATTCAAGCTTTATTTTGGCCGAAAACCACCACAAAACCCTTTCCTTTTTCTGGTTTATTTTATTTTATTTGGACCTGAAGACCTATTTAGGTCGAAACGTCGTCCACTTTTTTTTATTTTTATTTGACTTTCACGGGAGTTTTCCGCCCGGCTTCGGCGGAGATTTCCGTGTTAGCTAGCTTCTTTTTCTTTTCTTTTTGTCTCTCTTTTCTTTGTTAAAATTAAAATACGCACACTCACACACACTACACAACACACACACAACACGGGACACACAGACACATACATATATAAAATAAAATGCAGAATTTTACGGACTGAGAGGGCTGGACAGTGGTCCGCAGGGGACGCCGGCCAGGTCGCTTCGCGCCCGGGGAGTGGGAAGGGGGACGCCGCGGTGGGGATGATTTTCTCCGGGGGACGGACAGTGCATTTAGGGCTCCGGGGTTTCACAACGCCGGGGTCCGCAACCACTATAACCCCAACCTTGAGCCAGTGCCACCCCGGAGGATTATCCCCCCGGTCGCCCCCAACCCCTCATCCGGATTTATGCACAGGCGGTGCGGGGCACACGGGGAGGATTTCGCCGTGCGCCCGGGCTGCAACGGGGGGAGATGCGGGGTCCAAAAAACATGGCGGACTACATTAAACCTACGGCCCGGTTTAAACAAATGACACATACCTTTCATGATTTAATTAGAGCTGTTCACCACGGGTCCAATGTGAGGGTTTCTGAGGATGAAAAAAGACCTAGAACAATCAATGAATTTATGTTCAGTTTCTGTGCAGTTTTGTTCATAGTTTGAGTAATGAAAGTAATTCTCTCAAAATTGCAAAAATAAAAAGTGCATGATTTATTAACTGACTGAAATATTGTCTTTTGTTTGGTAGCACCCGCGGGGGGGGGGGGGGGGGGGGGGGGGGGGCAACGATTAGTTTGTCACCTTTTTTAACCCTCATGAGTTTGCAGGTATGATATATATATATATATATATATATATATATAATTTTTTAGTTTTTTATTTTTTTTTAAATTGTCCCTCTGTGGCTGAAATGACATTAGCTTTTAGTTAACCAACAGTTAACTTGCTATCTATTGATAATTGATTGATTAAATCTAAATATACTTAACTAAAATAGTCTCTAATTTCATAAATATAATAACATAGGTGACATTCAGCATTCATAACTTTCAATCCCATAAACTGTTGAAAGACAACTTAAAAATATATTCAACATGAAATGATATTCTGTCACATGAATAAGGAAAAATCTGGCTGCTGGTACAACAAGGTCTTAACCGTGTCTCCACTGCATTCTTGCCTCTTTTATATTTGTCAAATTTAGAGTATTCACAGATAACAGCAAAACTTAAATTTCTATTCTAAGATATTAAGAGTTAAGGCCATGAACATTATAGCAGTAAATTCATCAGATATGGAGACAACCACTAACTCTGTAACCACGGTGATGTACTTCATGTTTGTAGTAAATCCACCAAGTCTCACTCTTTCTTTTTCTCCCATCAGATACAGAAACGTGTGACTACGGCTGGCACAAGTTCCAGGGTCACTGTTACAAATACTTCCCTCACAGAAGAAACTGGGACACCGCAGAGAGAGAGTGTCGCATGCAGGGGGCTCATCTCAGCAGCATCTTGTCCCATGAGGAGCAACAATTTGTCAACCGTAAGCTAATATTAGAAGTTATAGGTCAATATGTCAACAGCAGTGGAATATATTCCACAGATTCCTGGGCTTACAGGTAACATCAGACCTGAGCTCCGCTTTAAACACTGCAGCCACCACGAAAAAAAGCCCACCAGAGACTTTACTTTTAACATTTGGAGTCACTGTATGGTACTGCAACACAACGCAGAGGGAGACGAAGGCTTTACAAAGACTCATACATGCAGCAGAAACAATCATAGGCACTGACCTCCCCTCTCTGAACACCATATACTGTATACAGACGGCACTGTCAAAAGAGAGCTGAGCGAATGAACACAGACACACAACATCCAGCTCATCCCCTGTTCAAACACAAATACAGCACATACATCCTTGGACACAGACAGACACCGTTATTACACACACAACATGATTTTTTGAACAGCTTCTTCCCTGCCCCCTTTAGACTGCTGGCCAGTATTGGATAAGAGGGCAAGTGTAATATGTTTTGTGTTTGTATATGTACTTATGTGTGAAATGGCTACCTCCTCCTTGCAGTGCATTTTAGTTTATTTTGCTGTATTCATTATTGTATTTATTGTCTCCTGGGTTTTTAAACAGTTCTCATGGGTTTCTTATATAAGTTTTATGCACTTTTATACATATAGATATTTTACATGTGTGTACTTTTTTGTTGTTGCTGTTTTTATACAGTTCTATGTTTGTCTTGTGTTATTTGATTTGGTTTGAGGAGCAACCTCACAAAAGTCCCTATGTGTCCTGGACAATGGCACATAAAAAAATATTCTATTCTTTTTAAAACACTTTGTATGGAATGAGATTGAAACAGAATAATTTCTCAGATAAACCCAAAAGTCCAAATACACTTTTAAATCAGACATTACAAGACTAAGGCATAAAAAATGCCATAGCTATCTCTGCTTTGCTCTTAAATTATGTGAGTGAACAAGCCTAATAAGGAAATATGTCAACAAAGACACTAAGTACGTCTACTTTACTCTGCCCTTTATGGAAGGTCTCGGACAGGACTACCAGTGGATCGGCCTGAATGATAAGATGTTTGACAACGACTTCCGCTGGACTGACGGCAGGCCTATGGTAAGACTGGTTGCTTTCTTAGATATTTTTGTCTTAACAAACATGGCACAGAGACAGTGTAAATATTTGGAAGTGATGCTAACGACAGATACAGTCACACAGGAAGAGTGGTAACTTTCTCATGACGTACTTTCTTCCGCCTCATATCACTACACCCTAGTAAGTGAGTTCTCTCACTTACTAGTGAGAGAACTCTTTAAAAAAAAAAATCGCAGAGCATGAGAAAATTAATGGATGCAACAATACAAGAAGATGACAGGCCAGTAAGAGGAAGCAATGGGCACTATCCTCAACAGCAGTGTTTATAAAACATCACAAGTGGTAGTGTTTTTGCTGTACTGTTTAGCTGCTGAAGATCCCCCTCACTGGTCTGGAAAGTGGTTAATTACTATGTGCATCCATGTTGTACAGATTGATGTCCTCACTTCAAAGATAATCCTCTAACACTAGAGATAGGGCCAGCAATAGAGGCAGCTCGGGGCTTTAAAGATAAGCCGCCTATAGGGACCTCTGCTCAGCTGACAGATTGAGGGGTGAGGGTGTCAGTGACGCTGTTTAGAGGAATACTGGCAGGCGTAGACAGGTATGGTCCTCCTTCAACCCCCACACACATTGGGGGGCCCATCCAGCAGGAGCCACCCCGGGGGAAGGGCCACCAGGCAGGCCGACACAGATGGACAGCACCTGTGCTAGACTATGGAAAGAAGAAAAAAGAAAAGCAGATAAAGCCACAAAGGAGGTCTGAGTGGGTGGCCTCCTCCTGTGGATTTAATATATATTCAACAAAATCACCTGAAATCACTAGATTTAGAAGGAAATCTGAGACAGTTCAGAAAATTAACTAAAGGGCATTAAAAGCCCCCAAGTTACAAATCCTTCAGTTCAGCTGTTTGTGTGGGTGATCAAAGATGGTTAGATTATTTTGAAGAGGATTCGTGCCTGCTGTGCAGTTGAAGGGTTACCATTTGTTAACTTAGAGTGAGCTGAGCAGGAAGCTGTTGTGTTTTTGTTAACCATAATGACAGAGAAAAAGAGCCCTAGGACATGATTGGGGGGGTGTTGGGGGGGGGGGGGGGGGTCACAGCTTTGAAGAGATTGTTTGAACCTAAAATGTGCTGAAAGATGGTAGATAGTATCAACGCCAGGTTGAAGGCCCCGTACCATTACAGCTGTGTGTATACTGCAGAAATGTGGACTTGTTCATCTGTGAGGGTGGAATTTTGTGTCAACAGTACAGAATATGTAGTGGAACAAAATAGAAAATAGATTAAATGATATAATGGAGGGTCATCAACTAGATGCCAATCATACGTACACACAAAGGCACATTCTGATTTAATGATATTTATAGACAGATTTGGCTATAGAACTATTCTGATGTTCTCTGAGCATTTGATAACTTAATGAAATAAAAGATCATTAAACTGCTGATGAAATTAGCTCCTAGAAACACTCTTGTTTTCATTTTTTTTTTTTTTTTTTTCAGCTGTTCCCTTCAGGGGTCACTGCATCAAATCATTTTCCTCCACTTAACTCTATCCTCTACATCCTCTTCTCTCACACACCTCTTTCACTATATCCATGCGAACACATGGTCTTGAGTCTTCTTCTAGACCTCCTGCCTTGTGCTCCCTCTTGTGGCTGTTAATAAAAACTAAATAAATAAAATAAATCAGGCAGTTATTTGGAACTGGAAGCTGCTTTTGCCAAGACAGCTCAAAACATCCAATGTAGTAAATAACTAATGCCCCTGAATCACATCCTCAATGTTTTCCTCTTATTTCAGCAATATGAAAACTGGAGACCCAACCAGCCAGACAGCTTCTTCTCCTCCGGTGAAGACTGTGTTGTGATGATCTGGCACGAGGATGGCCAATGGAATGACGTTCCGTGCAACTACCACCTCACCTTCACTTGCAAGAAGGGCACAGGTAAAAAAAGCTGCTGAGATGACAGTCTCTTACACTTTTGAAATTAATTTACTAATATAAGTGAGAAAGATTGACAACATTTTAAATGGTACCCTCACCTGTGTTCCTCAGTGGCCTGCAGCCAGCCTCCTATGGTGGAGAATGCACGCACATTTGGTAAGATGCGTGACAGATATGAGATCAATTCCCTGGTGAGATATCAGTGTCGAACAGGATATATTCAGCGGCATGTACCAACTATCCGATGCCGTGGAGATGGAAGATGGGATATTCCCAAAATCTCCTGCATTAGTCGTAAGTAACCCTAATCCTGGACACTTGCCATGGCAACCCCACTGCTCTGAGCATGTAGTGTGTGTGATGGATGATGACAGAAGACAAATGTTGGTGCATGTTTACATGTGTGACAAACAACTACTGGCAAAATAAATATATTGTTTAGTCTTCTTTTTAAGTGTTGACGACTACAGATGGAAAATAGTTCCCAGCTAAATCTGGCATATTTACACCAAGTAATGTTTTTATTTGTACTAATTGTTCATTAACACTGCTCTAAATGTTTTTTTAAGAAAGTATCTGCTTCAGATATTAAATGTGCTCAATTTTACATACTTTAATAAGATGAATCAGAAAACAAATGACAAAATTGCTGGTTAGCTCACGTTTTTAATGTATATGATGGTGTGTTATTACACATATATGGTAGCCTAGCTGCGCTATCCTTATTCATTACTTGTATAGGTCTAGAAACACGTCATAGACAGGGGAGGCGGGGCTAAAAGGTTGTCTTTCAAATCCTCTGTATGCAATAGGACGGTACTACAACCAATCAGCATAATCTTTAGGATGATGTAGTTAGACGCTGGAAAGTTAACAGAGGAATCTGGAGAAAGTTACGAATGACTAAACAAATTGAGGATTATGGAGCTTAACGACTGTTGTCACTTCTGTAAAAAGAAGTTTGCTGGTGTTTTCTCACATTCTTCACTCATCTTTGATAAAATGAAATCACCACCCGTTGTTCTTCTTCTATGTTTTCTTCCGGTTGTTTGGTTCCGAGTCCAAGTCATTGCAGCATCACTTTGTTACACCCACCCTCTGACTCTATACTTCACCGTGATTTGTCAGCCGGTTTCAGGGAAATGTAGCCAAAAGTTTAATTAAGCGTACTACTACTATAGCAAATTAGATGTGCTGTCGCAGCTAGGATACATATATGGTGGTTTATGTACATGTATACGATGGATTGGTAAATATTCCAGTAAAAAGAAGCTGTAAAGTGAATGTATCATAATGTGCAGACAGTGTTTTGAAGTAGATCTGAGACCAATATTACTTTGAACTAAAACCTATTCTCTTGTTCATTTTAAGAATTTCACATTTTGATCTAAGACTTCTCTTGGAAACTTGAGTTAACCAGCATTTAACTTTTTTCTTGAGTTTTCTTTATCAGTAACACATGGTAAAATTTCATTAGTTTTATTCCGAAAGCATTTTACTTGTAGACCAGTGTTATAGTCACTGTCCTCATCAAATACATAAATATTCTAATCTATTCTGAGTACAGAACAGTGTCTTGTTTTTAACTGTATTGCACTTTTTTGTACTTTTTCACAAAACATGATAATAGCCATTGCCTTTAGAAATAAAATGCAATTTTTCTTCCACAGCATCGGGCTATCAAAGGACGTTTTTTAGAAGACATCAGCACAATAGTTTGTACAGCATCCATAACTTTAAAAGATGGCCAGACGAAGCCTTCCCCTTTCAGCATCAGCGCTATCGGGCAAGAAGAGACAGGACTGTACATAAGAGGAAGAGACAGTGATCGTCATGGAGCATCTGACAAGAAAACATGGCCGTTGCTTGTGCGTGAAAAGGAAAATATTTTCCCAAGGAAAAGCACGAGCGAAAACGCATAAAAGGATAACCTGCATTGTAAATGACTGGAATCTTATGAAGTGCCTGCTAAAGAGAGGTTATTACATGACTTTTCTTATCAAGGAACACTGTTATAAAACAATGCCAATGTGGATATACACTTTCAGCTGGCTACTGGAAAAGCGAAATGTACTTGCATCATTTTCAAACGACCACAGTTATCTGTTTTCCCAACAGCCATGAAGTCACGAATGGCCGTTGTCAAATACTGACTGCGTTATTTAAAATCACCATAAGTGTTCCTTATCAATAGAAACAAGCTTTTGTGAAATAATAGCGCTTATATTTTGTAGAGGACTTCTTTTTGTTATCGTTTTGTGTTGGGCTTCCATTCAGTCACGTGTTTGAAACAGACTATAACTGTTGTATTCAAGAAGTCCAGCTTTGGCTTCTCACAGCTCAAATGATGGTATCACTGGCAATGACTGATCATGCAAAAGACTCTAGCATCAGTGTAATATTGTATAATATACACAGAAATAATAATAATAATAATAAATAAATATTTGTCCTGTCGTCAACACAACCAGCAAAGGCACATAACATATTTTAATGAATTAATTCATGCAAGTCTGAGGCAGATTTCTCATATCATTCATGAACTGTTGGAGGTTTTCTCTATGGTGGCAGCTTCCAAAATATCACCACCTTTCTTTAGCTCTAGATTTCAGTGGATACCATTCATTCATGTTCAAGATGAACATGTTTATTTTTTTTTTTATTTTTTACTCAAAACTGATACTTTTGAGATTAGATTGCTCTGTTGGTAATTATATGGGGAAAAAAAAACCTGGATCCACTGACAAAAAACTAATTTCTAGAAATGTTTTGATTAAAGAAGGGAAATGGCTCTAATGACCTTTTATTTTCTACTCATCTTTGCATAACTTGCTGTCATGTGCAGCAGCATGTTTACAATAATAACTGTAATGGTTTTTGTTTTGTTTTGTCTGTTTTTTTTATAATTACACACAAAAGCGTCGTCCTTTCATATGTTACTTCATACATACTATGGTCTGTGATGGCTTTAGTAATGCTTCTGCTCTGCAAGCTTGACTTTTCTAATATTGTGGTCAACTTAAATCAGCCTTTGAGAGAATGTATTTTGTGAAACACTCAAATAGACTTGAACGTGATGGCTGTTAAAGCAAATATGCATATAATTTATTTTCAAGCTGCTTGGGCTGCTCTCCTAGTTTTATTCGCACAGGTAAATGATGACCACGTGACGTCACATGACCCTGAAGTGCTCATTTTATTTTATATTCAACAGGAGACCAGCCACAATCCCAGACTGTTTAAAACAGGATGCATTTGAAGATTAAAAAAAAAAAATCTAAATATATATAAATATATTAAAAAAAAAAATGTTTGTTTCTTTTTGTTTGCATCTTTTTACATCTTTAATGCCAGCAGTGGACCAAATATATGGGAGGCCCTATCCGCTGGAATAATGTTCTTTAACATCTTCAAGATATTTGTACACATGGATGGTTGTTTGAGTCTAAAACATTTTGTAATGAAAAAAAAAATGTTTTTTTTTCTGCCTGTGAATGTCTGTACGTATGTTTCAGCCTTAATGTGCACATAATATCATTTTATATTTATAACTTTTTTTTAATTTTACAATGTGAATGTCTGGGATGTTTGTGAATTTTTCTAAAGAGATCCAACTGTTTTTTTTTTTCTGCTTTAAACCACCAAAGAAATAAAATAAATATATTGATACTATATACTAATGTATTTTTGTTTCAGCATATCTTAGAAAATACAAGGAAAAAAAATGTATTCATGTGCATGCTTATAGAGCATCTGATTTCTAAAATGAGGGTGCAGAGACATTTGTAGGAGTGCAGTGGTTTCACCAGCAGGTAGTGCTGTCAGACCAAACTTTGGGAGGCTGTGGAAATGAGTAGAAATGTCTGTTAACATTTCCTTTAACAGCTCTGAACATAAGAATCTGAGAATCTCAGCATTAACTTTGTAGGACATCATACCATTGTCCCATTTTTTATCTGACTCTTCATGTAATGTGTGCGCTACAAAGGCTCTTAGTATGCAGATGATACATTCAAGGTGAAGTGGAAATGTGAATTATATTAAATATAAGGAAGACCAAGTAGATTAAAGGAGGTACAACACATGCTGAAGAGCTCTGGACCCCCATGGGAGGGTACCAATGATGTGGGTTTTTTTTTTTTCACCCTATTCCCACAGTGCCCCTTAAGGTTCACACAGATACCGACTCACAAGCACAAAAGTAATAATGTCAAGTTGGTGGATGTAATCATTGTATATGTTTGGGTCACTATGGTTTCCACTGTGACTGCCCACACTGTCATTAGAGAGGACTTAACTTATGATTAAAGGTTGCTCCTGGATGCCCCAGTGAGAGTAAAACCTACAATCTTGCCTCATGAATTGCAGATGTCTCATGATCAGTGGAAAAACCTGGACCTCTCAGCTCAGGTCGTTCTTGGATTTAATAAGCTTTTTGGGTTTGTTTTGTAAAGTAAATACTCGCTGGTCTCTTGTTTCCTAGACTTGACAGGCGCCTCAGACTGTGTATACATGCATGTAGAGTCTTTCATTCAGTCATTACCCAGCTGTTTTATTCTCCTATATAACTTAGTGTAATGACATGCTTTTGGGATGTCTACCTGTCTAGTGTCTACTGAAATGGAAAGAGACCAAAAAATGCAAAAAAAAAAAAAAAAAAAGACCAGCATCACTCCTGCAAAATACCATAAGTTGTATTTTTATGTTTGTATAGGTTTAATATACAATCAGCATTTTTACTGTGCTTGAAATCACATGAAATAAAGGCACAAAAGCTTTTTTTTTTTTTCTTCTGTGTTGCTACACACAGCAGGGAGTCTCTATCAATGGACATTTCACCATCACATTTACATTTGTCTGGCATTTAACTGCACTATCAACCTAAATCTGACCCAATTCCCATGCATTCCCACAGGCAGCCTTTAAGAGTGGAGCATTGTTGCTTTTGTCTGACTTAGTGGTGGGCTGGCAGCCTGGCACTGAATATAAAATGCCAAAGAATAAATAAATGTGAAGAGACTCTAATCTTAAAACAAGACCTCTCATTGACATGTTCTCATGCCAGATACATGGCCCCTAATTTGGCAGCTAAAACAATACTGGCTAAATCTCTGCTTAAACCTCCTGTAATACACTGGCTCCATCTTAAATGGACTGTAACCAAAGAAAGAGGTGGATTCAGAGTTGTATTAAAATCGTATTCTTTATTTCAAGCTGTCTTGTTGAAAGCGGTACATGGTGATGTCATACAAACATACTGTCAGTTCTCATGCATAAATCTATGCTGATGCACAGGAGTGACAAGTTTGGATTTTTTCAAACAATATGTTGCAAAACTACCACAATCTGCAGTAAGTAATGTACCATTATTCAGTGCCCAGGGTTAGGAAATAAAAATAAAAAAAGACATACTGTATTGTAGCAAAAGGCAGACACATAATATCCAAATATTTTTGGTAATTGACACCAAAAAAGTGTGCAGAACTTTATGGCACATATTTGGATTCCATTTCTGCATGTTTGAAACATGCTCACTGTGGTCCACAGGAAACAACTTCTGTTCTTTCAAATGCTTGATATTCATTCATTACAGCTCAACTATGAATGACCGACTGTTAGAAAGTCAGTGGTATGATTTTGTAAAAGACATTAGTCAGGGTGTGATTCATGCATGTGTATGTATCAGATACATCATGACATCCAAAAACAATTCAAATCTGTAATGCACTCACACGTACACATACACATGCACAATGTGTGCAACTGTATTTCTATTATTTAAGAACCTAAACATGTAAAACAAACAAACAAACAAACAAAAAATAAAAAATAAAGAACATAATTAGAACACAATTTTGTTAAAAACAAATACTGTGTAAGATTACAATTGTAAAAAATGACTTTGTAATTGTAGTAGTTCATCTATGGGAGCTATCAAAACACACTGGTCACAGTCCTAGACATTTACATTCATTTTATTTTTTAACAGTAATAATTGAAGGTTTAAGAACAAATTTCCAGTTTGAAAAGCCTCCATGGAATTTAGGAAGTGAAATGGATTTTTCACACTGAGGTTGAAGTGATGCAAATACCTATTGCAACAGAACATACATCGTTGACCCCATGACATTGCCGTCAGTTTGAGGTCTTTCTATAATGTTGGTGATAGAACTCATCATAATAGCATTATTATATTGTTATGAGAGCTGCACATAGTCATTCACTGGAGGATGAATCAAACTTGGATCTTGTTTCTCAACCCTCACGTCCTCATTTGTCACATCACTCACACTTAAACACTATTTATTGTCCTTCTGTGTGACATGAATGATTTTACAGAATAATTTGACAATGGCTGTGTGGAAATAAGAGTTACAGTATTTGTTTTTGTAGGAATTAAAAATGGTTATCACAGTTTCAGAAAGGCACTGAGTTCATACTAGTTAAAATCCAAAGCTTATGTGCTTTGTTGTTGATTTTATTGGCTGTGGTTGTTGCTGCTCTTTGGTGGTTATGTCTTCCCTTTTCATATATAGATAGATATTTTTTTCTTCACTGCTGTGCCTTATAGCAGTAGACACCATAAAGCTTCTGTGACTTGTCTGGGAATCCAACAAAGCGCACCGCAGCTTCTGTAGGGCTGCAATTCTTGCGTGGCCTGGAGATGGGGTAGCGGACGCTACCGTCAGCCAACCAACCTGCATCACAACGGTCGTAGCCCTCGAGCTTCCAGGCAGCAAACATTTGACTAACTTGGGCAATCTCTGCTCCATCATCCAAGCAGGCTTTTACAGCTTCATCAAAACTCAGCCTTTCGGGCTGGATCAACCAGTAGAAATTGCCTGGAAGACGAAAGCAAAGAATTAGTTTGAAGGAAAGAACAGTGATTCTTTTTTTTTTTTTTTTTTTTTTTATAAATATTATAGTAATTTTTATGTATAGGTAAACCAAGCCACACAAGAAATGCTCTAAATAAGTAAAAATGTTGAAAGGCAAAATGTATAAAACATACAAAGCTTACCTTTAAGTGGTGTAGCGTAGCAGAACACATCGAATTGGTCGACTTTCTTATTACGACGGCCATAATTTCTGAGGCCTGGGCCATTGTTGGTGCCACCACAAGGACCTCTGGGTTTGGTGATGGGGTACTGAACGGTACCGTCACTCAGCCAGCCAGCGTTGCACCAGTCCAGGCCTCCCTTCCAAGCCTCCAGGAGCTGATCATGTGAAGCGATAGTAGCACCTTGTTCCTGACAGACCTGCTCAGCACGCTCAAAAGTCATGGTGTAGCGATTTATAGATGGAGAGTATGGGAACACAACACCTGAGTGAGACAGAAGAGGCAGTAACATTTATCTGGAGATTTTCTCTTAAAGTTGGATCTTTCTTTAACATGTCTCATGGAAAATTAAATTGCAATCAGCCCCATTGTAAAGTGTTACCATTGGGTTTATTTTCTGTCCATTAAGTCTGATGTAGGTCAGATTCTGGCCTGTAGGCAAATAAAGAATGTGTGTGGTCTCCTGCAGTCTCTCCTGCTTTGTAATCTTAGTTGGCATCCATTATGTTGAGTTTAATGTTAGTAAATGTAGGCCTTAGTCATTCAGGTCCAGCAGCTTGCAAAATGTTGGCAGTTGTCTCCAGAGGCCTGACTTGGCAAACTCATTAATTTAGTGCTTGTCTGCCCGTCTGTGCGGATGAAAAAGATCATCTTATGCAAATGAGGTTTTACGTTTTGCTGTATTAAAAATCAAAACAAAGTACCGTAAACTGATCAGCTTTATGGATCCAATTGGCAATGAAAGGAGGTTAAAAAAGTCATTTAGAAGTTAACGTGTAGATCAGTATAATCCAATTTTAAAAATAATTAATCTTTTAACTTTGTCATATACTGAAGTGATTTACCTTCATTTAAATAGACGTTAAAGTACCAGAAGGTTAACATAATACTGTTCACACTACATTTTTCTAAAGTTACACATCTATGTCCTGCCTCCACCCAATTTGATCCTTCACACATGTGAAGGATCAAAAAACAACAAAAAAAGGTTGGCAAGAGCTGCCCTTTGGTTCATAAAAGCTTTGGCGTAGAGCACTAGTTTCATGTATCAAACACATATTTCTGAAATGTGTGAATAAATATGTGAATAATTGTAACTTGTAAAAAAAAAAAAAAAAAAAGCAGTTTTTTTTTTTTTTTGCAGTATTTTAAAATAAAGACAACGTTATGATTATAAAACCCAATGACTAAGTCTGATGTTGGGATAAGGAAAATGTGTTTTTGTTTACAGAAGAAAGAATAGTATTCAGATACAATCATGACTGAATCATTGGAGTGGCTTGGATAAATCAACACAAGCTGTCTCTTCCTTTCCACAATAAACGTCGATATGGATGTTTTCAATAACTACAAACAAAAACATGTTGAGGAAGATAGTTAATCTAGAACCACAGAGAACACATGCATGTCGACAGGGAGAGAGAAGATGTAGAAATAACATATATACATTAGAAACATGAATTGAACACTATGCACTGTATGTATTTGAACTGTTTTTAGATATTCAAATTAACCTCACCATCAGTGGAATCACCTTCCACCTCCAAGACCACCTCATAAATTTCATCATCCATCCCACTGAAGATATCGCAGCGGTATCTTCCTGAGTCGTCCTTGGAGATGTCTGTCAAGATCATGGATGCGTCGTCTTTGTCTGCCTCCTGCAAATAGGCACGGTTCTCAAAGCTTCCAAATGTCTTCCTATGGAATCCCATTGAAACCAGCACGTCTTCATTAAGACTCTCATCGTCTTGGACCTTGGTCCATTTGACTCGGATACCACTGTTACTAAAGAATATGTTGTCATTGGACACGTGGTGGCAGGGTAGGCTAACATTGGCACCAAGGTCAGCAGTGATCCACACTGCAAAAGAAGACAACAGAATAGTCGTTCAACACACATACCAGGGCTACACTTATAAAATATATTAACCAATAAAAGAGGAGGATACATAAAGGAAAAATAAATAAATAAATATATATGGAATGTAATTTCTGTCATTTACAAGATTATACCATTCAATTGAACATTTAAGAGTCTCAGTATTTTTACATACAGTCAAAGCAGCTGCCCATGTACCAATGACTTGTTCACAAATACTTTCCATAAAGCGTGGCAGAATGAAAACATTACATTTTATGATTCGCTTTTAAAGGCCCAACTCACTCAAATATGTTTGCCACTCTCAGTGCACTTCTATTCAAAATTCCCCAGACTCCTGTTAGCCCTGACACATGTTCACTCATATTCCAGTGTTTGCAAAAGTCTTGCACCTTGCATGGCTTCTCAACCTCACATTAGGCCTGTTTACATGGAAGTTTTTATTCCTGTTTAATTCAGAATAAAAGCCATTTCCACTTTAAGATGACCATGTAAACTTCTAATTCCAGTTGAACATGATATTTCCAAATTAAATGCAATTCCCAATAAAGTCACTGGTTTATTCCGATCTTAATTTCGAATTAGATCATTCTTCTGCCATGTAAATAGTTCATTCCACGTAAACATTATTCCTGTCATTCTCCTGGTCTCGTCGCTATGACGCACATACTTTACGTTCATGACGCACATACTCGGTTCATGGGCCAGGTGACCTGGAAAGTTAGATGCTAGATTGGAACAGACGGGGGGCGGGGCTAAGGTCTGGACGTTCTGCACAGCTGCTTATTACTTTGCTATGACCTGAAATATGACACTCAGATGCAGTGCAGTCAAAAAGCTAAATCGGGGTGCATTTCATTGGACATATTTCTTCGTGGCGTGCTTTTATTTATTCTTTTTTTTGTGTGTGGAGCGTTTTGACAAATCTAAGCACAACGAGGAGAGAATATAGTTTTTTTTTATTTATTATATTAATCTGAACCTGATTAGAGTACTGACTCATTCAATACTGTTTTTTTTCAGTCAAAGTTTCCTGTACATCACTGAAACTAGACAAAGAGGAAGGCCATGATGATGTAAATTGACATTAAAATAATAAAATGCTTCAGTGACTTGCAGCAGGTTTATTTTGACCAAGTTAGATATGTTTGACAGTCAGTTATATTTAAGAACCACTGTTGAATTATATTATACAGTCATTTATACACTAATAAATGAATGGTAAATGCTTTTGATTCCATTAACTTTACACACACAGTTTTGGTACATTACATTCGTCTTTATCTTTGTCATAGGATCTCTATGGTATTGTTTTTGGTTTGGTTTTTTGGTTTGTCTGTGTGCCACCAGCTTACACCAAAATTATTGGACCAATTTCCATGACATTTTAAGGAAAGCTACGAAGTGGTCTAAAATAGATCATATTAAAATTTGGTGACTTTAGTGGTCAAAGGTCAAGGTCACAGTCACCACGAAAGTGTTTTCACAATGATAAAAGATAGGGCAAACCAGGTAAAATATTTGTGAGGGGTGGGATTTGTTGTGTCTGGCACGTTTTGATTGTTATGCATTTAATACACAGATTGCATTTTAAAATCCTGATTTACTTCTATATATGTGCAATCAAACTAATTCAGAATTTGATTGTAAAATAGAAAAGAAGGAAACAGAAAATCCAGCATGCTACTTTGCTGGAATTTATTTCATTAAAGTCAAAATCCTTACCTCAAAACTAAACTTTGTAAATATCTAAGTGTATTCTGCAGAGTTTATTAGACCAGGACTAGTCCCTGAAGCCAGTCTTCTTTAACCTTCTTAGACTAGAAACTGGCTCAAAATGAACATTTTATCTTCTATCTGACTTGTATGTCACAGTTCTAGCCAATGGCAGAGAAACCTGGCAAACACTTTAACACAGTTATCCCACACAAAGCTGTTATCATTATTCTTTATTTCCTCTTTACTCTGTGTCTGTCTCCTCCCTGCAGATCAGGCCATTTGTTAACTCAAAACAGCAAGTCATTGTTCTACCTCCCTGTGTTCCCACAATATCCCTGACCTCCATGTTGGGACCTCACAGGGCTTGCTTAGTTAAGACGACCTTAACTGGCATGAGGTGGTCTGTGCAAAACAATAATAAGCATCAGGTGAATGGACACACATGACCCCTGACCTATACATCTAACACACTTCCCAGTGTTTGACTTTAAACCCAGAGTGTGTCTAAAAGTGACAATGACTAAAATGAGAAAATCATTACAACATAAATGACTCATATAAAATACTATTAGTTTGGCCAGAGATGATTTCAATGCTTAAAAGTCTCTTAAATGTCTTATATCCACTCAGACTCTAGACTCTGACCTGTCTGTTTTTGATTTAATTTTCTTTCTGCTTACTCAAGTGGGTCTGGTCTAAACCAGCCTGTCTCCTGTTCTGACAGAGGATGCCAGCGTTTGTTCTGAGGCACCGCAATTCAGGCAGCTACACAAGAGTCTGTCTCGAAAACTGTGTCACAGACTTTAATATTTCCCACATGGTAAATACAGTAATAGATGCCAAGGGTCTGCTGTTGTCAGAGCTGATTGACCTAAAACAGTAGACACTGAGGTAACCTGTCATCAGTCACACACTCAGACTATTCTAACACCATTTGACCTGCATCTTCACATGATCATTAGTATTGAATGTTCGAAGACAAGGGTTCAATTAGCAGAAACTCTTCAATCTACTCTTTTTCCTACATAATACAATAAATCTTCTGGCATACTGTACCTTCACCCTTTAATGACCATTGTTGCAACATTTTACATCATTCAAATAACTGTAATTCCGGAAGAATTTGTATTATGCATGAAATTCAAATAGCAATTTCAGTCAGTTTTTTTTTTTTTTTTCCTTTTTTTAAAAAACAAACAAACTAAAACACACTGTTTTAAGTGTTTCTTATTCATAATAATAATGATTAATGGTCAGATTTCAAAAGATAACCTCTTTAAACTTGTCCTTTTTCTGCTTAGTTTATCCAAGATGCTCTGTGTTTTATGAGATAGGAAACACCCTTTTCCTACTGCTAGTCTTTGAAAGCAACACATTTACTTATTTACTTATTCTGTGAGTGACTCATCGTACGTTGTACCTCATAAATTCCCTGCATGGGCTGCAGTTACATGACGTGTGATTGAAACCTGAAGGATTCAGAATGACTAAAGCGCTCATCAACAGCCCTGGCAAAGGTGAAGGTGACGTCAACACCAACTCACCAGATGTAATGCCATTTGTACCTAAATATTTCCAAATTTTGAAATCTTACTCAGACAGAGTAGAAAGAGGTTCATTGTATCATACCATGGAAACATTGTCCTGTGTAGAGATGAATACAAATTGCTGGAATCTAAAATGGGAGGAGGGGGCTGGTTAATCATCACGGTGCCAAAAGAGCTTGGGATGAAACAAACATCTAATATATTTGAAATCACTAAATGATTATCATCTCTGAGACATAAACACTGGCTGGATCTTCTATGTATTGTTGTTTGAATTGTAAACAGAAAGTAGCAGACACAGAGGCAACCATATGGAAACTGACTTTAGTCTCCTTCCTGTGCCGGCATTTACCAGAAGCCAAATATCCCACAGGAAAATGTGGCCCCGATCATGTGGGGCACAGTAGACTCATAAAGTAACAGCCTGCCATGTGTACTTACTCTTTTGGAAAGAGAGAAGAAAGTCTTTCTTTTTTCTTTGTCACATCTCAAATGACATCCTATTTATACAAGACTGTGGGGTCAAAAGTAATGCCTAAGTGTCACATAGAACATGAAAATGGGTTAAGTCGTTTTGAACACTTTCTGTGTGATTACTGATGAGTGTCGGTGAGATTGAAAACACAGGGAAGAAATAAATGAACACATGCATGACAATAAAAAAAGGCTCTGCAGCTGCAGCCAAGAAGCATTGCCATTTTATGACCGAGCACAATTCTCTCTCACTCTGTAAAAACGTGGATTAGCAAGTGATTAGAACCATCTGCTACTTTGTAAGACCAAACTGTAAATCAACAACATAACACTGTTCCAAATCCAACTCGTGACCTATATATTCTGAAATTACTACGTCTAATTATGCCTGTAAAACCCTCTGCATCATTTTTACTTTTTTTTTTTTTTTTTTGCTATTTATTAAAAGAATATTCTCAATTGGCTGAAATGGAAAAAATATTCTAAGAGCAGATGCTGCATGGGTATACGACTGTGTACAGAGCCACACCCTCTTTGTTTCATGGAGCAACGAGGACATGAGATGCTTTACAACATCCCACAGCTTTGCTCTCTTCTGCTGCTGGCCCACTTGTGTCAATATGGAGAAGGAATTAACAAGCACAGCTGGGACAAGCACAGCAAGTCAACTCCTTCCCATTGATTCCAATATACTCTTTTCTCTCTCTCTTTCTCTCTCTGATGTATAACAAGTATAAACATGGAGTGTGGTGCAGATGGTAGCCTTTACATTGGCATTGCTATCAGATACAGTAAATTAGATTGTCACCAGAGTTCGTTTTCGAAATTGCACTGTAATTCAATATAGATATTGGCACCAAATACTGCGATATATGTCTAATCTGGTAGCCTAAACAGATTTTCAACTGAGTCCCCAGCCTCAGTCCATTTCCAGCCAAGCCCCTCTTCCCACCCAACTCTAGCAACCAGGCCAAGCCTCAGTAACCAACAACCACAGTAAGCATTAGACTTAACAGACTATTACCTCACAGGGAAAGACAGAGTCATTTGGCCACTGTTCAGCATGAGGCTCTGTACGTTTGGCTGCGGATCGTTAATCTTAACTTCACTCCTGTCACGCTGCCTGTTACCATGGCGGATTTCCAAAAGCTCTCTGTGCCAGAGTGAGTCAGTAGGTATAAGAAGAGGCAACGCCCCAGACAGAGAATACGTTGCTCATATGGCTTATAAAAAAAGCTTTGCTTTATGGAACAGTGATACTGAGCGGGCCTGAGCACAGCCAGGACTTTTACCAACACAGACAGTGAGGTCATGTATAAACATGCACACATACTATACTATAGACTCACACAGCTGTGACATCACTAACCAATGGGAACAGTTTCAATATTTGGATAAAAAGCATCACCTCCTCCCACAGTGAAACATTCTTCCCCGCAGACAAGCCATTTCCTCCCGTCTTGGAAGAGAGAGAGACCGAAGCATCCCTAATTTGACATCTACTGAGTCAGCTTTCAAGGATGCTGAAAGCGCATTAAATATCACTCAATACACATAACATAAGACACTGGCTCCAAGCTGTTTTTTTTTTTCCTTTCACCACAACACTAGAGCTATTCAAGTAGAAGACAGATTGCAGCTGAGGCAACATCATTCTGACGGCAGGTGTAAATTGGGTCTATAAGAACCCCATGATGGAGTGCAGGTGCTTTAGATGTAACATTACATACTTTACTCAAATTTCATCCCCTACCAGTCATTTAAAGACAATAACACAAAATGTCATAAATAAATAAATAAATGAATAAAATAAAAACAAGGCTGTAAAAATTCCTGAGATAAAATGACAAGTATTCTTAACCATCAAAGCATATTGAAAGTATTTGCAGACACCCAGTAGTATTAGTAGTGTAATTCTCATTCAGCTGTATGGGCAGAGAGCCTCAGTCCATGACAGAGTGATTTATTCACTATGCAGACTGTGCTCTGGTGGTTTGTATGCAGCAAGTCACCGAGTTTAATGGTAAGTCACAGTGTGTGTGTTACCCCAGAGACGACTCTGTTACCTACTGCTACAATGACCCTGCTGTTACATAAGCCGTGGCTGTGGTACTGCTGTACTCACAGCTGATCTGTCAATCATCTCTCCATGCACACACATACAAACACATGTACTAACACATTCACATGCATTTATCAAGTACACTACAGATGTAGCATGCACATATTAAAATATTCTAACTTTTTGACACATTTTAAGATTTACCTGTTGTTGTGGCAGTGCTCATTGCCTGACTGCCAGCCAAGGTCATGGTGATAATAGTGAAGCACAGCAGACTCATCTTTTTTTTTTTTTTTTTTTTTTTTTTTTTTTAACTCAAAGGGCCCTTTTCAATGAGAATATAAATATTAAAGAAAGTAAAATGACACAAACCACACACTAGGTATCTAAACTGTAAATATTTTAAGCTATAATTTTTCTTCTTTAATTTAAAAAAAAAAATTGTCTTGTCTGTCTTTTCTTCTGCGTGCAGCGGCTGTCTGTGGTGCTACTGGAAAGTTTAGGCACCTCAGAGGTCCAGACAAGTGCCTTTTATTGAAGCCTAGCCTGGTTGAGACCACTCCCCCTCCCCTCGGCCCATCACCATGCACTGCTCTGGTTCCTTTTTTTCTCTTGGGAGAGAAAACATACAATAAACCTCCAGAAAGTTAACTTGTAGGTGGTTTCCCAGGGATCTAACAAAGTTATCGAGTCTCCATTTGAACCAGTATTTCAGCATTAGTTTAATATTGTATTGTTGTCCAACTTCCAGGAATATTTATGCAATTAGAGGTATTAGTGACACATTAACTTCAATTATAATGATTCTTTTATTTTATTGTATGATTGCCTGGAAGCAGTGTCTGTGTGTCTAATTCACACTAGTGAGGCATCATTCCAAGATTTATTTTCCGTAACTGTTCCCATATTTACACTACAGCTCAATTACATGAATCAAATGTAATGTTATATTAAACATTACTGCTATCATGCTGAGCTCTGTACATGGCTTCAACATTTCTTTTCTCTGCATATAAGGACACATGTTTGCACGCACACAGTATTAAAAGTCATCTGTGGCCACGTTGGCTTATGTTTGATATAACAGCATTAAAGGTAAAAGAGCCATAAAAATGATATACACGGTATGTTTGGCTTGAAGTTATCCGTCAGCCTAATCCTCCCTTAATCCTCCCTCAGATCTTGAATTTATTACCCATTCTTTTCCCCTTGTGACATCTACTCTGTACATGCATTGAAGGCTATATGTTTTCTCTCTTACAAACCTTCCAGGATGCTTAAGGTTGTTTAATAAATATCTGTAACTGAAGAGATAAAAGACTGTGTCTAACTAAACAACACACCCTAAGAATGGATTTGTGACCAGTCTCAGCCAAAGGGGAGCTGTGTGGTCCCTCCTAAATATTTCCCCAGCTGTCCAGATTGTCTTTGAGAGATGGCAAAGCTGGAATAGAGGCAGTACTGTGCAGATTCTATTCTGTACCACTCTATCACTAGAGTTATTACAGCTGGGAACAAACCAAACTGGGGTTTTTTTCTTCTCCTTCTGTCAATCTTTCAAACCCCACAGAGATGACAAAACTTAACAGTGGGCCTCAGTTGTATATCCTAGAGTGGCACATCATCTCTACTCCTGAATCCCCCCAAAACTACGGAAATGTTACGTAGAGTAAGATGAACACACGACTAGCACCCTGGGTAAAATTCTAAATATACGGGGCCCCAGTGTGAGGGCCCCTGTATTCTGACACAGACTATGAGTGTAAACCAGTCACCGTCTGCATGATGGTAGCATCTGGGAGAAGCTGAGCCTATCAAAGGCGACGTTAAAGCTCACTGTAGGAGTTCCCCACTTACCGCTAAGATTACTACATAAACACAAGCACTTCCTCCTAAACCAGCAGTTATTTGTGAGAACACAATAGCCTGGCAAACATGTGTCTGAAAGAACTGAATTTAATCTTACAATATTTCTATTCATCCCTGCTTGACAAAAGAGACTCAGAAAAATAGGTTGCCGCAGGTTTGCATACATAATGGTGCTCTAAAAGGAACCAGCACAATAAAACAAAATGTGTTACTCAGCTTATCCATGGACTGATCGATATTAAAGCCACGTTATGAAACAGTAAATATTTGCTGCTCCACATAATTACATATGAAAGAGTTTTGGCACTTTGTATGACAAGGAGAAAGCAGCCAGTGGTTTAGAGAAACTGCAGACGTGTAGTCGTGCTTAATACGAAAATCCTCAGTTTCCTGGTGATGAAGCATGAGTGATGAAATGTTGCATAATTTTATGTAATTAAGGCTTAAAGGGAGGATATTTGGCAAGTGGGAATTTGGAACAATTCGTATGGAGATAGATAGATAGATAGATAGATAGATAGATAGATAGATAGATAGATAGATAGATAGATAGATAGATAGATAGATAGATAGATAGATAGATAGATAGATAGATAGATAGATAGATAGATAGATAGATAGATAGATAGATAGATAGATAGATAGATAGATAGATAGATAGATAGATAGATAGATAGATAGATGACAGACAGACAGATAGATGTGGTGTGATCATGACATGGTCTGGATCTGTTGCCTGGAAAACATTATTTTTTAAAACCTATCCAGTGGAGACCAAGCTGAAACCAAAAACTCCAATGGAAAACAGGTGTGTGCATGTTGCAAATTATAAAATGAGTGGATCTCCATTCTATTTAATATATCAATACATATATTAACGAAATATAAAGCCATATACCATATATAGCTTAACACACTTTCCTTCCAGCACTGAGGGATGTGAATTGAATAAAACAAACCTCACATTTTCCCCACGGTGTATCTCCTAACTGAATTTCATATTTGGCATCTTCTTGAAATACACTTTTTCAATTAGATATATTTATATAAGACATATCAATTTTAAAAGTCTGTGTGCACTGATGTTTTATATTCAATACCGTTCTGTATGCATACAAATGTTAGAGTACAGAATGTTCCAGCCTGTATAAATGTATATTGAATGTCCAGAGACTGTGAGGACTTTGGGTTCCACCCAGGGACTCTTTCATGGATCTGCTGCGTCAGAGCCAAGTCTCATGGCCATGAGCACATCCACAGCTGGCCCGCTGCAGGCTGAGCTCCCAGTCCTTGTCTGGGTGGTATGATTCCCTGTTAACATACAGCAGGTCTGCATGGTGCAGAACATTTGAAGAGTGACTGTTGTGGCCTTTGGGAGTCTGTTATATAAACTTCTCCATAAGACTGGAACAGAGAAGGTCAAAGCTTAACAAGGGCATGTTATCCCATTTTAGCCACATCCATATTAGCCACCGCCAAACATGTGTTTTTCATTATCCACACCAGTACAACACGTGAGTGGAACTGGAAACATTTCTGAGGATGACATGAGGTAATTCTCTGATTGCTTCTGGTAATGTACAGCAGCAATGAAACAATGAAGTGGAAGACGAGGGTTTAAACTGGGTGGGATGGGAAAACAAATGTGCTGAATCTGTGGATTTACGTGAACAGAGCAACTCTGACGCAACACAGCTGATGTGTCATAGCTTCATCCGTTCCATATCAGATGGACAGGAACCAGGGAGAAACAAAAACAGCATGTTTCATTTTGTGTTGGGCGTACTCTGTCAACAGATTGTGCTTAGAAGTTGCGCTACACACACATAGGGTTTTGCTTGACTTTTTCGGGACATTCGGTGTACCATCTGTGCGGGGACTAAACGGTGTCAAAGTTGGCAGTGACAGCAGCCAGACTGTGCCTGGGTGTTAGGGTATGTCATCCATCTGTTTGCTTTCCTTTGACATTGAAACACACAAACCACATGGAGTTGCCTTGAAGAAGCCCAGGAAGTTCAATGCATTTATCACAGTTTAGGAAGATAAAAAGTTCCACCACAACTCACTACGAAATGTACCATTCAATTAATCTTTCAAATCTTATGAACATGTTTAGTAAGAAACACAAAGGATTTTGGTTACTGTGTCCTTCATATTCCTGTTTCTTGACATTCGTCTTATCTTAAAATGAAAGTACAGGACTTCCAATGAAATGAAATGCATTAAATATTTACTCTGTCACCTGTACTGGGGCTTGGTGCCAAAGTGTTCAGCAACAACAACAATGGGCAATTGCTTAATGACATGAAACCGTAGTAATAATAATAATAATGGATTAGATTTCAAAGCGCTTTACATTAGTGATCCATTATTCAGTCACTCTCACATGCTCTCTCTGGTGGTGGTAAACTACATATGTAGCCACAGTTGCCCTGAGGCAGACTGACAGAAGTTTGGCAACCATTTTGTGTCTACAGCCCCTCTGACCACCACCTCGGACCAACATTCATACACATTCATACACCAGTGTGAGTGACACTGGAGGCAAGGAGGGTGAAGTGTCTTGCCAAAGAGACAATGGACTGACTAGGACAGAGCAGGAATCGAACCGTAGGTTAATGGACAACCCGCTCTACTAACTGAGCCATGGCCACCCCAATAGTAAACCCCACCCCATCTTCCTTCAGCATGCATGTAATTCTACTAGTTTCAGCTCGACTTGACTCAGTTTGCTTTGGTTTGTTTCCATTACGAAAAAGGACCTGATGCTATGGTCTCCGGTACTAGATTTTTGGAATCGCCGGGGTTGAGCAGTTAGCGGCACAGTGGCTGAGGGGTTAGCGCTCTTGCCTCACAGCAAAGAAGACCCGGTTTTGATTTCCGGAACATGCAGGCCTTTCTGTGTAGAGTTTGCATGTTTCTCTCCCCGTGTCTGGATGGGTTTCCTCCAGGTGTTCTGGTTTCCCCCACCACCCAAAAACATGTTTGTTAGGTTAAAATTCTCCAGCCAGGTGATTCTGACTATGAGCCTAGATCTACATCTGGAGATAGGTTCCCGATGCCCCAACAGCATCAAAGGATGGATTAAATGCCAAGGACAAATTTTGTTGTACAATTGTATAATGACAAATAAAGCACTTTCTTTCTTTCTTTCTTTCTTTCTTTCTTTCTTTCTTTCTTTCTTTCTTTCTGATACTAAAAGTTGATGTATAAACACTGTAGACACTGATTGGTCAGACAGTTGTCTCTGTGAGCCACCGCTTTACAAAATGTACATGCAGAAGTTTACAGTAAATATAGTGGTACATTAATCCACATGATGACAACCCATAATACTATACCATGGTCCCTCCAGAAGACTTAGTCCTTGGTGGCAGATATAAAAATTCAGACAAGACGACTTGAAACAAGTGAGTTTATCAAGAATTACCTGAGCAAATGGATAGATGCCATGGGACAGTACTATCCTACTGCTCGAGTCGAGACTTGAGCTGAGCCAAGCTGGAACTAGTGGAAACACAGCACACTGGAAGTGTGATGTGTCATGTCCATTGTTTACTTATTTACTCACCTTTGTTTTATTTTTATATTTGAAGTTCTACTAATTTGCGGTGCACCTTTGGAATAAAGAAAAGTTCATCTTTCATATATTTTGTTAATGTCAGATTATTTACAACAACTGCATTGATCACACTGGGTAACATAGCCTTTTTTTTAGTTAGGTCTGACAGCTGTTTTCAACTAATTTTTGAGTGCAGAATCCAAAACTGATCTCAGTTTTTCTCTATCACATCATGTTGTTGGACTATAGAATCCCCATTTTCTTAAAACATATGAAAAATACTGTACTTAACAGGCATGTGGTTGCTTTATAAGAATTTTCAAATATTGACATATAATGAAATATGAAAGAAACAGGCATGACTGCAATGTTTATTTAACACCATTATTAGTTGTTTTTTTTTTACAAAGTCTATGACTACTGTAATTGTACTGTAATAGTACTAAACTATTGGGAGCACTACACACCTTTGTGACTGCATAAACAAATTGCCACGTAGCTGTAGATGAGTCCAATTAGCTTATTTCACATGTGACGCCATCTTGGATTCAAAATGAGGCCAGGGTGGGTATTGTCGGTTTTTGTTAGTAGAGTCTTCTTTAGTCATGTCATTGTAGGCTGTGTGCCAGGGTTTAAGTCATATAAAAGAAAGGGGAAAAAATGTTCATTACCACATCATCTAGCTAGCATTATTTTCATTGTGTTGTTCACCTGCAGGTGCAACAGACACATTGTGAGTTCAGTTGCGCTAAAAAGCTAACCTCTAGCAACCTAATGTTTACCATTAAGAAAGTTTATTAGTGACTGACACTAACTCAAGAAAATTTGTTTAATTCATACCACAATGTGAATGTTGCGCAACCACAATCAGCTAACCATTAGTTATTGTTACTTAGCGCAAACTGCTATTTGTTTTTTCTCATGTCTTATACCTTGAAATTAACCGTGATTTGCCGAAAACTCAATTTGTCCCGCTGTTATTGGGGGGAGCAGCTCCAAGTGGTGTGTTCACATCTCTGAGGTAAATGTCAAACAATGCCTCGTTTTCATTTCAAGTTGGCCATGGTGTTATAAAGGCTGATCATATTCAGCTGGCAAGTCTTACTACAGTTAATCAATGGAATTTTGCTTATCTGAAATGTAAACTGTGGAGAAAGAACTTGACATGTTAGAAAAAAAAAATATTTCAATTTTGGAATCAGCATAAAAATCTAACTCAACATCTTTTTTTTTTTTTTTTTTAATTTTCCCCAGTCCTGGACTTTCATGAACATCTGTTAAACCTGATTTTGAGAACTTAACTAATCTATTTTTTCAGTATCCATCTCAAATGCCCTGGGAACGGTGCATTTTTTTTTCTGCAGCATGCACATATGGAGTGGTGTCTCCAGGGATTTCTTGCTTGGAGCGCCAAAAGACCATAGCAACACCAATGACTTTATATCTACCATTATAGCCAAAAGTCATTTTATTTCAGTACACCTCCTTCTTTTTAACTTTCGATTACTAGACACATTCACAGTGGAATTGTTTAAGCTGCACAAGTCTTATGCAGTGTCATGATTAATGTTAAATTTATCTTTGTCCATAGTTGCACTACTTTTTGGCTAAGATTTTGTATTGATGATGTGTGAGTCGGAGTGCTATGTCAAAGTATTCTTCAGCAAATCCTAAAAATTCTCAATGGGGTTCATGTCTGGATCCACGTGTGAAAATAAAGTCTCTTGCTCCCTGAATCACCCGTGAAAAAGTCTGATGGAGTCTGATGGATGTTGGTGTTGTCATCTTGGAATATAACTTTGCCTCCTGGGAAGATTAAAAAAAATATTAATGCCAAAACCTGGTCATTCAGCATATTCAGGAAGTCAACTCACGTCATTTTTAGAGACATAATGTTACCCAATGGACTAAAACAGGCTCAGACCATAACACTGCTTCGACAGGCTTCCTCTGTAGGCACTAGGCATGATGGGTAATTACTTCATTCATCTTTCTTCTAACCCTCGTGCACCCATCACTCTGGAACAGGCTCCGTCTGGACTCATCAGATCACATGACTTTTTTCCATTAAAACACAGTCCAATTTCTGATTCCTAGCATGTATTTATTTTTGTATTATCTTTATTAATCAGTGTTTTTTTATGGTTAAAAACCTGTTCAGTTATAATGCCTTGTGTTGTTCCACAGATAAAATGCAGATACATTTATTATCTCTGTTAAGCGTCTGCAAGTTGTAATGTTTTATATGATTTGATTTGATTGAATAAGTAATGTGTAATCATGATCATTCAAGATTCTTTTTCCAATGACCTTTCTTCCATGTTTGAAGAGACTTTTTTTCAGAGCTGTGTACATCTGTCAACTATTTGTCTGTTGCCCAAAGTTATCAGTTATTACTGTTAGTTGTCTGGTGATCATCCTAACATACAGAAATGGGCCAATGTCAACTAGTTTTAACCCTAACCCTTAAAGACCCACTCAAATATTATGTTGTAATATTTACAACACTGGGCCTGTGGGGGTTAATCCATAAAGACCCAGTGTTATTCCCAAATTATTTTCTACCGCTCTTAACTGATTTATCGCAATTTTTATAATAATAGTATACAGTATTTTGCATGTTTTGGTGTAAATCGCATATTTTCCCCTATTTAGTTATCTGATCATGGAGATGTTCATGAAAACTCAAGAGTAAATTCCAAATTATTTTTCTTGTTTGATTCTTTTTTTTCCTCTACCTTTTGAGCTCTAATTTGACCACCTGAACATTCACGAAAGCTCACTAAATTTTGTGCACACTTCAGAAGTGTGGAAAAATTGTGAGTACATATAGGTTTCATAAATGTCAGTTAAGAAATATGACTACAGCGCCCGCTTGAAAGTCAAAATACAATGGGCCAAAGGAAAGGATGTCAAGTGAAGTTTGTTGTAGAGCTATAAAAATTAGTACGAATATTCATCATGTGGAAATGAACAAAAAGCACTATTATGACCACACCCATAAACTAACAGGAAAGTTGCCATTTTGGATTGAAATTTAAAAAATGCAGAGTCATGGTTTTCGCTGTCGTCATATTTGTATATTTTTTTTTACCTCAGAATTGTCACACTATAAAACTTTAATTTTTTTTTACATTTTACAAAAATTAATTTTAACCCTGTCCCACCCCTTATCTTTAACGGTAGAATGTTAGGGGTGTGCAGGGGAGAAAAGTGGCATAAACCCTCACAAGATGATGATGAATCGCCAGATCATCACAGGGCTGAAAATACATCGACAATCAATCACACCTATGGGCAATTTAGATTAACCAACTAACCTATCAGTGCATGTCTTTGGACAGTAAGAGGAAGCTCGAGACCCTAGAGAGAACCCACCCAGACACAAGGAGAACATGCACACTCCACACTGACTGTTGTTGGAACAAAATATGAATAACAATACTAAAACCAGAATGAAATCAGATGCAATGGAATAATATTTGGTTACATGACAAAATTTATAACGAGGTACTTCTATTTAATTCTGTCAGTAAAATCTCAAGGGAGATCACTGTGTTCTCATCGGTTTGATTGTACATCTGGTACTCTATTATTATTAGAAACTTTATCTAACCAGGAAAAAATATCATTAAGTTTACGTTTGTTTTTCAAGAGTGTCCGGGCCAAGACAGCAGGCCTGAGCCACGACACACCGGTGCAAGGCCTACTGTATTGAGTCCGCAGTGATCGCACAAGGACGAAATGTGCCAGGGATGACTCCCACCACTCACTCACACACACACACACACACACACACACACACACACACACACACACACACACACAAACATTCACGGCAGCAAGCCCTTTCTGACCATGTGCACATCGCATATTTACTCTTGCTTGGAATGAATGGGAGTCTATGGGCCACGCCCACTCAGGGTCACTGACATGAGTGTAAGTGACACTGAACCCCACAGTGACATGGGATGCTGAGACAAAATGAGATAACATAAAAATCCTTGAAATCCTTTAATTTTCTCCAAAAATGACAGTGTGTCTTATTACCCAGAGTGCTTTAAATATGGATTAATTCTACTGAGTGACTTTGAAGCAGTTTACTCAGTTCTTAAACTGAACTGAGTAAAGAACTGAACTGAAAAAGTCTGTGTATTGTGCTGTATCTTACATGGTATTACTGAACAATTTTGACAATTATTCTGAATATGCTCACATTTGATTTAGCAGTATAAGAGTGTGTTTTGTTGCATCTTACAACTCAGCATGGTTGGGAGTTTTTGTGAATAAACTCATTAATGTTTGAACAAAGGTGAGAGTTATTGTGAAGGTGTTAAATAAAGTTTGACTGACTGACTTTTTTGTTTCGCTTAATGCGCCTTATAGTTCAGTTTGGTTTATATCCCAAAAAAAGTTGAAAATAAACCATTCATTGACAGTGCACCTTATAATCCAGTGTGCCCTATAGTGCAGAAAACGCAGTACATTATGACATCTTGGACATTTATTACAAAATGCACCATTATCACAAAATGTGGCTCAATAAAGTGTGGTCACTTTTAGATTTGTACCTCACAAGCTCTTTCAGAAAGTGTTATTTCTGTACCACCTCAGTTTCAGTCATACAGTGTTGAATGATGAACCACATCTCTTGGTGTATAAATATCTACAGTGTAATACAATTTGGATCACTTTACATCATGAGGAAGCTGGATGCATATTGATATACCACCATCACAAGAAGCTATTTGTTTCTGTTTCTGTGTGTTTCCTTCTTATCCTGTCTCCATCTGATGATTGGCCTTCTCAGTGCACTTGGCTGCCAAGCTCCCACTAGGGGGGGGTCATGTGGGTGTATGGCTCCATGATGGCCACAGCTGCAGAGTTCTGTGGGAGAGTTGCTACAGTAACTTTGGAGGAGACAAGTTGAGCAAAAACAGCAGTTATATCAGCTCAGAATATTAAATCATGGGTGATCGTTCAGCATTGGGGGGCCTTGATATTGGCAGAGAAAATTTATAGTCAGCGACCACAATAAAACTTTCCAGGGTATTGACAAATGTAACAATACCGATTGTGATGGAGAACACATGTTAGAGTCGATCAGTAAAAGCACTGATGTTTTCCTAAATTATTTGCGAGCCCCCACTTGGCTGAGATGTTTGATGATGCAGATGGCTTTTATGGAAATAATTGTTCAAAAGCTCTTCTAAAGTCACCAGTTATAAAAACTTGACATGTGTGGTAGTGAAGGTAGTCTGTACCATACGCTGTTGACACACATGCACACACCCTGTAACCAAAGCACTGAAAGTACCTTGACTCATTCCATGCTGTGTATCTGAGTCATGCCTCACAAAACAAATGGCCCGTAGTTTTGATGCGTAGGAAACCTGCAACTCATTCATGTGACCTGCGTTTGAGGTGAGTGAGCATAGCTTTGGTAGCCACAGCAACATGAGTAACATATTTGTAGGTTTACTGTGTTTTATTCATCAAATGCAAGAATTTATATGCATCAATTCCAGGAATTAGGAAAAAGGAAAAGATGAGAATGTCGTCATCAAACATATAAACATTACGTCGGACTGGAACACTCATTCCTATAGATGTTTTTCTGGATTTGAATTAATCACACAGACATGACTGATGTCATAACACAAACCAGATTTCTAGTATGTTTTAATATTCCAAAGACTGATCAGACTTAAAAGTACAATTTTGATCAGATGTTGCTCTATAGGGATGTCATCTGGGGACGATTTGGTGTGGGGGATGGGAGGGGATGGGAGGGGGAGTAATCCCCTCTCTCTGGTTTTGGGCATCACATTGGGTCCTGCGGTGTAGACGGGGACGGGTGTCATGCGCTCAGTTTTTGCGCTCAGAGAGAGGCAAACCCCCGGTCCAAGGCGCAAATTGTTTTTCCCACAAGAGTTCTGGACACCAATCTCATCTCATTAGCATATAGCCAATCAGAGCGACTCTACGTTTCCTTCGCCTGTTTACATTTTCTCATGTTCCATGTGGGGAGTTCTCAAGGAGTTTTTGTCTCACTACTGGAACAACTCTGTCACTTGTTAAGGATCTGTTCAAATAGCTGATATAAATCAAATAATTAACTTTGATTTTTAACTCCACTGATAGCATCCACGATCGTAGTCTAGTTAATTAGGCCTAAGCTATCTGTACGTCTATATACCAACTAATGAAAAGTAGATTATTTAGCCAACCTATATTTTCTCATAATGAATTGGGCCTATATTCTTAATAATGGTAACTTCTAATATCAAGTTGAAACAATAGAACCATGCAAAATAGATACAGAAAGGCAGCTAATCTTGAATAAATATCTAATGAATTAATAGGTTTTATTGTATTCACGTCATACATCTAGCTATCTTCACAAAACCTTTAAAAATGTCCATGACTTTCTGATAACAATGTTGAATATTATCCTGAATGATCAGACAACAAATTCATGTAAATGTACAGTATTTGTGGTACATTTAGAGAAATTGCAAGCAAATCAGTTGTTCTATTCCACAGGCCTAAAGTATACATGTATTGTACATGTATAGTTAAAATGTGTCCATTGTCCATTTATTTAACTTGAAATATAATTCACATAAAAGTAAAATTCATTTCAAAGTTTTTGATAACTGAAAGTAAACGAGGTCTAACTTGTACAGTGCAGCATAACTTAAGTAAACAGACTTAGATAAATGGACAGTGTTTGCATATATTCAGAAGTCACAAGTCTAAGTCCACTAAAAGGAGGTTTCACTGTATTGTGATGACAAGTAGTAAGTAAGAGGAAATTACGCATTGTCTTTACTTTCAGAAGCTGTGTGGATTGAGTTATTACACAGTAATAAGTCAGTATGAAAAGAGTTAGTTATAGGGGAGTTTTTGCCTTGTAACTTTGTATTAATTCTGTTCATCACAATAGAATATCATAAAAAGCCTATTTAGCTGAGTGAATTTTCCCTAAAGCTTAATTTTTCTGAACACACCTGTCAAACTCGTCAAAAAAAAAAAAAAAAAAAAACTATAGTTATTTACTATAATTAACTGATTTCTACCATTCAACAGGCATACGCGCTTTCTGACAGATTGGGGCTTTTTGAACGGCCATTCAAACTTACCGCTAGCGTAACAATTCGCTCTGGATCGGTGTCCTTATTATGGAAATGAAAAGCCACCACACTGCAAGCCATCGCTATGTTGTTGACTGTGGGAGGGCGACGCTGGTTGGCTATATGAGATTGGTGTCCAGAACTCTTGTGGGGAAAAAAAAATCGTGTCACGGGTGCACCGCAGTACTGTGCCCTCACACACTGGCAGATAAAATCAATGAAAAACTGCCCATTCATGAGCAAATGAACACCATGTATATGGACCCAGATGACCCCCCAACAGAGGAATAGGCCGCATGAACTGCACCATCGGAAAAAAGTGTTGATTTGAAATGTTCATTTTCGAGCCTCATCAATGTTATTCATGTGAGAATTAAGGGTCAAAAGCTTTTTTCTCTGGAACTCCCCTCCCCCTTTTCTGTGACCCCCCCCCCCCCTGTTTTTGATAAATTACACCCTGGGTGTCAATATGAACGCATTAATATGGATTAATCCATCGTCATGATTAATCTGATTAAAATGCTAAATGGAACAGTTGTTTTGTTGAAGGTGTTGAATAAACATGTTAGCTGCATATGTATTCATATTTTTACATATGTTTTGGATATTTCAACCCATTTTTTTTGTTTTTTCCCCTATATTTTAGAATAGTTTTTTGAATATGTTTGGGATATTCCATTGCTTTTTTGTGTTAATTTATTGTGTGTGAATTTTTATGTTCTGTATATTTATTTCTCCGCATTTTGCATCTTTCTTAGTGTATTTTTGTGTATTCTGTAGGAAATTTCAATTACAAAAAACTCAGAGACAGAATAGTTGACTGACATAAAGTGTTTTGATGGAGTTTCCTTTTTATCAAAGCACTTCCGGTTTAAAATACCAGATTAACATGAAGCATACATTAGTCTTGGATTCTGCTAATGTGACGACCACAAAAGTATCACATTTGTGTTTGAAAAAGTAAGAGTAGAAAAATAATTATTTTATTTCCTATACAAGTTATTGTATTGTATTTCATTTTGAGAAAGAACCCTCAATAATTTTGCATTTACTTGTGCAATGGTTTTCAATGTCAATCACTGTGTTCCAAATCACGCACTTGTGCACTTCAGACGCTTCAGTTGAGGGTATAGTGCTGTTCCAATCGCAAGAGTAGCAAACGAAGTGCGCCGTAAGTACCCGGATGGCGCATTTCTAACTGTCAAAATTCGAAGTGTGGAGCAATGGACACTTCTCGCACTCACTGGACGCCATTTTTGCTACGTAACGGAAGAGGAGGGGCCACCACCACTCTTGAAAGATTTGAAAACATGGCGGCTGAAACACTTGCAGAGATGGAGACAGTGAGAGCGTAGTCTCCATGCCTTCTGGAGGAAAGGGCTTATAAAAAACAAAAGGAGCAAAATGCCGGTGTCCATTTTTTTTTCAAAGCTGGTCGGTATTTTGGCGGGCGACCGTCATTTCCGGTATGTGCGGACGAAGAGTGTTTCATTCGGAAGTACACTATTCGTTAAAAATTCGTACACTATCCATGTAGTGTGTAGTGTTCATAGTGTATGAAAGGAAGTGCACTACGGGGAGTGCGTGATTTGGAACACAGTGGAAGTGTATGCTGTAATGTGTCCTACACGCCAGTAGGGGGCGAGGTCGGGTAACGAGTTTAGCGTCTTGCATTGTTTGGCCATGTTTGGCCATTACTGCAAGATCCTGTATCCCAGGTTGGTAAATGTACAAATATGCATTGAAACTAGGAATTAGCCATGCTGAAATGTATTTGGGATGTTTGTGAAACATTTCTATGTTTTAAGTTTAAATGGAGATTTGTTATGATTTTTTTTAAGTTAGTTTGAAACACGAAGGCAAAATTTAGCCGAGTAACCGTTCAGTGAGCACGCGCGGTGTACGCGTAATAACAGAAACCGAGTCAGTTAAGAATATGATCACGTGGGGGGAACGTGAACATATTCTTCAGTAATGTTTTAGAAACGTACAATTGTATATGTCTTGTTTATTTTGTCGTCTGTGAGGTCCATATCATTAATTTTAAAATGGGTTCTTGGTCAATGGATTCAGAAGAAAATGATTTGTATAAAATGAAGCTCTGTTTACTTTAAGCACTTAATCGTTTTGAAAGTGAAATGCAGTACTGTCTTCATTTGAAGGTTTAAAAAGTGAAATATTTTCATGAGTTTAAAAGTAACTTAAACATTAAGCTGGTTAATATTACCATTGTCTTTGTATTTCATTTTTGATAAGTAGTTTAAAATTCAAACTTGAAGAGTAAGTGAACATGTATTGGGTAATAAGAGTTTGTTATGGGTTTTGTACTAAAAGACATTATGGGTTTTGTGTTGTCATTGAAAATGCCTAAAGGACATTGAACTTTGGATATGTTGAACATAAAGAAAAGAAACAGAACATATAAAAGTGAATCTTTAATAAATTACAGCAAGATCCTGGAAACTAATAAGCCATCTCCTCTTTTCTCTCCTGCATCCCAGGAGTGTATCTGTCAACCACGGTGCTGTCGCTACGGTACCTGGTACACTGGCACTAGGCTAATGCAACACCCAGTGTATGGTAACCAGGTAAGTGCAGATATATTACCTTCCTTGAGTCTGTTTGCTCATGCAAAATGAAATGCAATAAATTTAGATTAATATTTAATCAGAATTCATTGAAATTAATCCAAGTCCCTGTGATTAATGTGATTAAAATTTGTAATCATTTGACAGAGCTAATTATAACCTTTAATATGAACTGTAATAGATTTGTTTTGTCAACACTAAGACTGTGTGATGTAAATCTCCAGAGCCTAACATTTCCAAATGAGGGGAGTGACCACTGCTACGAGTAACAGTAGGTAAATATTTCGAGTGGAAAGCTATAAATTCCATACTGATGTGAACTGTGTAAACCCAAACAAAGGGGCGCCATGGAAACCACCATGTGACTACAGTATGTTGTCAAAGCCGGCACATTTCTCTTTAGGTTTTTCTGGGATGCATTTACAGACCACATTGGCACAGTAAGAGAATTTACAGCTGCCTAGAGTAATGACTGTTCAGTAGACACATCGTTTATGGGAAACCAATCTCTGTTCAGATTTCTTCTGGTAAAAGTGCTTGAAATCGCTATGTTTCTTAGTTTATAATATGTGGTGTGTCACCACTTTAATGCCTCCCTTAAGGCTATTTTGTTTCATAATATTCTTTTGCACAATATGCTTCCTTAAATCATTACATGAGTGAGTTTTCCTAAAATATTATTGTTTGTTTCAGATGCTACAGAAGTATTTTCTAGGCACAAATATAAAGCTTGCCATCATCATCAACATCACTACGGTGTATTTGAAAAAGAACGTCCACACCTAGAGACGTTTACAACAGATGCTTTGTTAACCCGCAGGGTTAACAGGGGCTATAGTTAGAGGCCAGAATGTGGTTTAACACGGCTTTAGCTAAAAGGAAAATCAGTATCGAATGACAAATGAGATATTACATTTTGGAGGGTGGGGGAGATAGTATGGGTGGGTTCACAGCAAATGATTACACCCTTACCAAATTAATGAATAACCCAGGAGCCCAGACAACGTCAGCATTGCAACCACATGTGCTTTTTATTCATGATTGATTTAAGCAGCCATAAAATGTCTTTTGGACTTCTGGGTCTTAACTGGAGTTCCAGCCAAGGACACGGGTGGGGTGACTTAGACACCTGGCATTGTGAATATGACACAGTGATCAACTTCAATCAGCTCTCTGTCATGATGTTTACATTTCACTTGAAACTTAACAGCTTTATGGAGGCGTAAGTGATCAAAGTTGCACAAAATTCTGCAAAATTATCTGTTCCCAATTGGCAAAAAGTGGGCTTTTAACATCTATTTGCAGATTGGATACAGATGGTGTCCTCAAAACTAGATTTGACCAGCTTAAATAAAAGACGGGCACTTAAAAAAAATTACAAAAAAGTGAAGTATTTGTTGTGAGGGACTCAAAGATTCTCACGTAAGGTGTTGAATTATTTCTGTGAACAATAAGAAAGGAGAAAACACTGTCACATCATAGCTTCACAGTAGACTAAAAGAAGAAAATAGAGATCTCTCTCAAGCCAGTAATATGGGAAAGTTATAGATACCATATGGTGTTGGAGGCTGGAAGTCAGCAGTTTAGGGAGGCGTGTGGCGCACACGAAGATTTTCACACGTGATCACACACGTGGTCCAAGATGAATAATATGTCAAATATAAACTGCGTGATTTACAGAGGTGAGAAGTAACTAAGTATAAGTACTTCATTACTGTGCTTAAGGAGTTTTTTTAGGTATCTGTACTTAACTTCATTATTTATTTTTCTACCAATTTTTTTGTACTTTTGCTTCCTGCATTTGTTCAGAAATATCTGTACTTTATACTCCTTACATTCTCCGACTAGATTTTTACAAACTAAACAGTACGTGGCTTCAGAGGAGAGAAATTGTGAATTTCTACATCATAATTATGCATTTCTTATCTCATATTTATTACTTTTTTAAAAAAAATCTCATTATTTATTTTTTCCCATTTTTCTAAAATTTCCTGTCCTGTGACCTGATCAAACATATTGTCTCTACACGTTATAACATTTTTAAGGGATTTATTTTTGGATACCTTTTAAACTTTTCAGATTTTCCCTGGTTAGATAAGTACACCCCCCCCCCCAAAAAAAAAAAAAAAAAAAATCCAGTTTTACTTTTTACATTATTACAGTTTTTTTTTTACTTAAAGGTGAAGTAGGAGATCTTGTAAAACAGTTCCTGTAAGCTGTATTTTGAAAGTATCACACATACCTCTTCATCAGCTGACCCCCTTGAAACCACACCTTCAAAAATACATCAACGCACATGCTGTCTGGAGCGATCACAGAGATTTACGAGCAATCACGAGAACTCAACGTCAATTATCATCCTAAATAACAAAACAATAATCAACATTTATCAGCCTGTGTCACATGAAGCTTAGCTAACAAAGGGTTTAGAAACATGAAATAAACACAGTGTTGGTCACTTAGCAAAACCTTCTGGAACATTCTGTTTGGTCAATATCTGACATTTTTTCACTGATGGGCTGAATACGATACCCATAACCGATTAGTGTGTCCAAATATTATATAATCCTAACGGTATCATCTTACCTATCGAGTAGAAACATGGTCACCTTAGCATCGGTTTTGAGCCCCTTTTCATTTTTCAGTTGATGCCAGCACTGGAAAGCCGTAGCGATTACCTCCACTGTCCTGTTCTGTTCTTCGCTCATCTTCCTCATGGCCGTAGCTTTTACAGTATTTAACAGTTTTTACTTTGGTTTTGCTGTCGGTGGTCGTCTTTACCAGCATAGCTGTTTATGTGAATATGCAGAAGGGGGAGAGAGGGGTGGCAGTGGGGACGTTTGGGGGGAACTAATATTTGATGGACATATCAGCAAATCAATCATTGTAAAGATGATCACTATAATGATTGGCAGGAGTGTTCCTCTGGTTCCACCCTCTAGACTGGACTAAAACATTTAGGTTATTTTATAAACATTCTATTTCAGTGTGTGATATGGGATCATGAAAATGTTTTGAAGCAATATGGTACAAAAATTTCCTCAAAAATATCTCCCACCTTTAAGTAAAGGAATTGAATCAGTACTTGTACGTTTACAAAGTATTTTTTTCCACAAGAAGCTGTATGTAATGTGAGTATGTTTTACCACCTCTGGTGATTTGTGTTCAACAGAGAGCAGTAATGACTGTAGAGTAGCGCCTACATTTTAATCGATTAGACATAAAACCCATTTACTGAGTCAAACAAAAAGGAAAAACTGATGAGCTCAAGCCCTTTATTCTCAGACAATGTTCACTCATAAACTCACGTGTCTTTTTATAAGGCAGAGTGTAACTATAAAACTTCAAGTGTATTATGAGAGCATATAACCCCATGAGACTTGATGGGCCAGTACTTCAAACAAATGTTAAGAAAAAGGTTAAACGTTAAAAAATGAACCAGGTTCACACACCTGCACTGGATCTACCCTCAAATTTATAGATTCATCTCTGACCCCCTTGTGTAATTCTACTGACAAACAGATGTTAAAAAACTTAACCTCTTTGACAGTAATAACTAATGTCATAATAAAAGGAAGAACAATGGACAGCATAAGCAACGCTGGGACTCTAATGTTACAAAAGTACTGCATGACAGAAGTAGATTACTTTTTGCTGTAAGTAGTAGTACAGTAAGTTATCACTAATCAATTTTCAAAAATATTTTACTTGGTACTTGGGCTGCACAATATATTGAAAAAACATTATTATCACGTTAACAGAGTGTGGAATGTTTGTATCACCAAGACATGGATTAACTTATTTTCTTTTTTTTTTCACATTAACTTTGTGATTTCCACACCATGGGGTACCAGAGTAGCCTAGCCGCGCTAGACCAAGACCGTGACACCTTAAGGAATAAAAATGAGTCGGCAAAGTTCTATTTCCTGTTGGTTTTCAGCAGAAGAAACTACATTGTATTGTATGTTTACTACTAACACTAAGCCGCTTTACAGAAGCTAGCTAACATTAGCATGATCCCTGTGATCAGCGATGACAAGGTAAGCTGACATTTCTATGTCGAGTTGGAATTTTTTTTTATCAGTTGCAGGTTTATCCTCAGCTTCACTCCCCCTGTTTGAACATGGAAAATGTTGGAAAAAATGCAAGTATTCCTGCTGGGATTACTGAGCTATCCATCCACATGTACTTCAGGGCACAAATTTATGTATCCCAAGGCTCTCCTATATATCTTGTATGGGGGGTGGGTGGGTGGGGGGGTTGTACTGTACTGTGCATGTGCCACTTATGACGAGAGTATGTATGGATGTCAAAAGTGCATACATAAAAGGGTGGCCATGTCTCAGTAGGTTTGTCACTATATAAATCTAATCTATTATTATTATTATTATTATTAATAATAATAAAAGTAATACAGGTCTCATATAATGCATTAAAATTCTGAGACAATAACATTAGACATAATGTAGGAACAATCATCTGGCATTGTGACATGTCTTTAAGGATGTTTTGGCTACTTTTCATCTGAATTGTGGGGATTTTCTGACTTTTCTTGGCTGGTTATGGTTATGTTTTGTAAGCAATTAGTTTTCTGTGAAATTTGGCTCCCTTCTGGTTTAATTTTCCCTTTGTATAATAAATGCCATTTAGACCCCTACAGCCATTCGGAAACCATGCCAAAACAGCAACAGCAATTCTGGGCAAAATTTAAGCCATATTCATTTTTGCTATCTGTAGAATTACCTTTAACCATTTAACTCCTGAGACTTTAACAGTTCCAGTCAAAAATTAAAAAGATAAGCAACAAAATGGACAATAACAATATTTTACAAAATGTATAATAAACCAACAAAATAATAAGTAACATGAACAAAATAAGACACAAATGGCACAAAAGGGAAGAAAAATTATAAAATACGATATTAAATATAGAAATATAAAACAAACTAAAAGTAAAATTTACAAAATAATAACTTAACTTAGTTAAAATAAACAAAAATGAAGTATAAATAATAAATAAATATTGTAATTTGTTTCCAGTAGTTTTAGTTTTGGCTTTTTATTTTTTTCTAAATCTGTTGCTTTTTGACAACTGTTTATCTTCATATATCAGATCCAAGAACAAAACTCAGTAAAACCACAGTAAAAAAAAAAGTATTTTTTTCTGAATATTGAAACTAAACCATCCTTTTAGAACGTGTCATCACTGACGCATCAGGGGTTAAAGGGTTAATTAATAGTAATAAGTCATCTGTAATAGTAACAGTTTGGAGGTAATCATAAGACCGTAACTTAAGAAAATTTAAAATTAATTTAACTGGGTCAACAAACGGTTAAATGGCATTGATATAACAGTGATAATGTGAAAGAAAAGAAGGGAACTAAATACATAAGGTAACACTTCTGCTTGTTACCTGCATACCTGAGAGAAGGATGGAAGTAGGTTAGAAGGTTATTCTAAGTTGAGGTTCCATTTCATTTCTCAGTTAAAATGCTAAAACACGCTAAACTGGGGATGAATCAGCAAAAAAAAACCCAACTTTTTCTCTGAAGGTGACATTTTTTAACCTCATCACAATACAAGGTAAATGTGAGGTTCTTGCGGTGAAGCTAAAAAAAAAAAAAAGTGACATTTAACCAACACTGCACCACAATCTGATGGATTTACCCATTTTACCCTGACCCGAACTCAATGACCCCCTCCCCTGCACGTTCTCACAGAGGATCCTTTGTGTATAGGGGAGCAATGAGAGAAAAAAAAAAAGAAGCACTGAGAGAAGAATGAATTTGTTCCATCGTCTTCTCAATTGTGGTGAACAGACCCCTGTTTGGCAGGAAATAATCCTTGGATGGACTGGTGGTTATAAACTCTAACAATCTCAACATAATTACGGCTTCTCTCTCTCTCTCATAGTTTCTTTCTATACGTCTTCGTCTGTCTTCTCCTTCAGTTAGATGTTGATTTAAATTCCCGTGCATGCCTACAGGACACTCTGGATCACACAAAGTGCCCTCTTTATCAAAATAATTTGCCTCTTGTCCTCCTTCCAAGAACGAGACAGAGGCAGCCATGAGAAGAAGTCCTAAATAAATCATGACTCAAAATGAAAATTAACAGCAGACAAGGTTTACTAATACAGAAAACTACTGATGTTTTATTTCAAACAAGGATTCATTTTCATCCAAATTCTGGCTGGTTCTAATCATCTCCAAGGTAAAGTGCAATGATTCATCATGACGTTGACGTACTTTACACATTCATGACAGTCCATAAAAACTGTTTTGATGCATTAGCATTCAACAAAAGCAAAATATTTCGACTTTTACAAGAGTGTCTGAAGCAACTCCACCCACATCCCCGAATGAAAACAGAAAGAGCTGTGGGTTTCCGTGGGTATAAAGTTCAGTTTGTCCTTCGTCTTGGGTGTAATCATAAACGTTCCATCTGTGCACTTAGAGAACAGGATACACTCTCACTTTTGTTTTCTCTTTTTAGTGCTATGTAAACATGATTTCCATACAAGTACATTTAAGCAGCATGAGAAAGGAGAACTGGGGTGGGTAAAAGGGGGCTGAGGTTTAAAGACCACCCTACATTTCTAAAGCTCTAGTTTAGACAGGAAGGCCATCCCCCTCAACCACAAAATGTGTTCAAGGACAGCGTTACAATACAGCAGCCAGCTGTTCTTATTTTCCACTGAGGGCATCAGGATGTGCAACAACTGAAGAAACTTGGAGACTTTAAAACGGGTCACAATTATCTGTTCTGTGGAAGTCGGTAACATATGAATCTGATGTTCTTTTTGACAAGTGAAAATTCAACATGAAGCACAAGAACTGTCCACAGTCTGTTCTACAGTAACATTCAAAGCAAGTACAGATTTCAGATACAGCTTTCCAACATTAATGTGTTTTTGGCAAAGACGTGCTTTTTATTCTCTTAGTTTCTTTGTTACTTTTTTCTTCTTACATTTGACCAATTCCAACTCTTTACTTTGGTACAGCTAAACATACTGTAACACTCCCTCTTTTTTTATGGCTCCACCTCTTTTACCCATTAGCTGAAGATCACTAAGCAGAACAGTCAGGAGTCAAACTTCGTACATCAGGGTAGAGGTAACATGTTAAGCCCAAGGCAGAGTTTGGCGATACATGAATGAATGAATCATACATAAATAAATGAATAATTAATAAGTATGAATTTAATTTAACTACCAAATGCTTACTCGAATTACATGTTTTTGTTCAATTGTGGGTCATGTGACCTCTGGACTCCAATAGACCTTTAATTTATAGCCCTGGTCTAGGCACACAAAACACACCTTGTATATTTCATTTACATCACTTCTTTGAATTTTTTTACTCGTTAATTGCACGTTTTCGTTCAATAATTTGTAAAGGGGGTGGGGGGGTTGGAAGGGTCAATAAGCATCTCCCTGAAATGAGTTTTTAGAACATGGGATGTCTGATAAAAAATGTATACTAAAACAATGTGTGGATACTAAACTAAGGAATACTTAGACCGTGGTCCACAATAAAACAGAAGTCGCCTCATCACATCACGTACTGTACTAAACTCTTACAATGACGATTCACAGAACTCCTTCCTGTCCCTGTCTATTATCCACCCGTCATTGTTCTTCTTTGTCTCTCTGCCTCTCTCTCTTAAAGTGCCGGGCTAGATCCTTAAGGACGTACTGCTGCTGTGGTTTATGGCCCAATTTTCAACCCGTCAAATTGACAGACGGCCTTAAAATTTTCCCGTCGACTCTTAAAAAAAAAAAAAAAAAAATCTGTCAATGATGGAAAATTGTCAGTTAATGTAACCTCTGCAGACAAATGTAAAAGATGCAAATGTATAGAGTCTTGTTTAACTTAATTTCGTTACAAAAGACAGGCTTTAATTTGTTATCATAAATCCCTCCAGAGTCCTCACGAATAAAATATGAAATTTCGGGTTTGCTTTGGGCTAGGGCCTGCAAATCAAGTTAATTGGTTCGGGCTCGGGCTGGGTCGGGCTTTCATACCCGCGGGCCTGGGTCGGGTCGGGTTGGATCATCAGGGTTTTCAAACTCAACTTAACTGAAGCCCCCTGGAGGTAGAGTCTGGGTCAGCCTCTATGAATTCCACAAAAAAAGGGTTTCTTTACTTTTCTCACACTAGTAACATATACTTTGAATGCGTTTCCATCCCTACCGATTATCTCTCTCTGCTTCGACTGTTGCTTCATTCTCTTTCTGGTTTTCTGGAATAAATCTTATTTCCTTAATAGACATTTTTTTAAGATTGATGAGCCTCTTCTTTCTCTCATTTCCCTGTTATTTTGTAAACTCCTCAGCATGTCTATTTGAGTAATGACGTCAGACAGCGGCACGTTTTGAGAGAGACATGACTGGAACTGGGTAATGGCAGATATTTTCCATCTACTTGGTGTCACTGTGGAATATGTTTCAGTAAAGTAGCTCAGGTTCATACTTCCCCAGGTGCTTTAGATGGCTAGCATGACAGACGTGGACAACAAACGCCACCAGGAGCTGTTATGAGACTGCAGTATATATGGTAGCCCAGAAGTGATAAAAATAAATAAAAGTGGTGCCAGGCGCAACAATCATGTACAGGAGCCCCGATGTTTGGAATAACTTGAATAAATCATTGAAATCATGTTCCTCCATTGCTACTTTCAAAAGTCATGCTAAAGCTGCTTTTATAAATAACCCCACATTTTCCTAACTTTTACATTTCCCTGTTTACTATTTTTCTTTAAAGTCTATATTTAATTCATGTACATGTGTCATTCTAGGTACTGGTGATATACATTTTTTTCTATTTGTGTTTTTAGGATATTGTTTTATTTACTAAGTTTAAGGTATTTTTTTTTGTTTATTTGGTTCATTTGAATTGTTAATGAAGGGATCTATATAAGCATATTAAACTGTTGGCCTCCCTTGCACCATTATATTTTATTTGTATTCATACTTACTCATGTATTTGTCATCTTTTAAATTCTCCAAGCACGTTAACATGGTTTACAGGTACGTTAATGGGGGGGGGGGCTGAGACAACCCAAACCAAAATCACTACCCCTTCACCTTCTCTTCAGGCATGGCTTACACTTAGCAAAATGGTTTATATGAGAACTATACACAGGCCGCACTAACACTAAACTGTGATGTCAAGTAGGGGGCCACAAAATATCATCCTGTGGGTTGTAACTGGCTCCTGGGCTGCGAGTTTGAGACCCCTGTCATACAAGACATTATAGGGTGCAAAGGGAGATGACAAATGGCTCAGAGATCTTGTATAGCAGAGTCTTTATTCACTCCCATCCTGTCCTCACCATCTTACAGCTTCTTGTGGTGAATTTCTGTTTTTAATTATCCGTTTTTTAACAGGGATGTGCAGCTGCTTTCTGCTACTTCCATGCTCTGGGGTCTGAATGTTAACATGAGTAAAACTTCCACATGTTTTCAGCAGAGGAGACCCCAGAGATGAATGGGAAACGAGGCAGGGAGACATAGAAGGTCAACATGAATAGTTAAATGAAATGACAAAATCTGTATCTTTACTGAACTAGAAGTGCTGTTATGTTGTAAAAAGAAAAAAAAATCAGCAAGGTATCCATTAAAATGTGTCAATAAATGATGACAATTTGTATAAAACATTCACCGATGTCCTAAACCCTCTACTGATCTAACAGTTTAATAGCTATTGATTTACTAATACATAGATAATACATGGAAATAATTGGTGTAAAATGTAGATTGTTATCAAATATGACCCATTTGGACATTCAGAGTCTCTGTAGTTACCATGGAAACACTGTTATATTCTACAGCATTGATTCGCCAATAAAATCCATGGTGTTGGATCAATGACACTGGATGGAAACATTGGGTTTATGTTCAGTTAATTATATATTTTCAAAAAAATGTTTTTCTTCAGATTTCTCTATTTTTGACATGATAAACCTCAACTTTAAGCTGAGCCTTTACAAACAACTACATTATCATAGAATTAAACATAGGAAAGTACAGGATTTATACTGAAAAAACATTAATATAATAATAATACAACAATATACTAATTCACTGAGGAAAAGAGGGAAAAAAACAATTTTGTAAGTTACAAAAGTATTATTGGGTCTTTATTGGTTAAAATACCACATTGGAGGAAGAACATAAAAAAAAAAAAAAAAAAAAAAAAACTTGATTTGATTTGAATATGTTTTCAACTTATGCATCCAGCCCAGGTAGTTTTAAACCCAATGGGTCTAAAACAGCTTAGTGGCAGGACATGTAATGTGCCACAGTAGTAGTTTAGTTACGCTTGATTCAACTTTTGGCTAGATTTCCCTGAAACTGGGCGACAAATCACAGTGAAGTATAGAGTCAGAGGTCGGGCGTAACAAAGTGATGCTGCAACGATTCGGAGACAGACAACCGGAAACAACCATAGAAGAAGAACAACAACGGGTGGAGATTTCCTTTTTATCAAAGATGAGTGAAGAATGTGAGAAAACATCAGCAATCTTTAAATTATTTTTACAGAAGTGACAACAGTCGTTAAACTCCATAATCCACCATTTTGTTTTGTCATTCGTAACTTTCATCAGACTCCTCCATCAACTTTCCGGCATCTAACTACGTCGTCCTAAAGATTACGATGATTGGTTGTCGTCCAATTGCATACAGAGGATTTGAAAGACAACCTTTAACCCCGCCTCCTCTGCCTAAGAAGCGTACCTTGACCTATACATGTAATGAATAGGGATAACACGGCTAGGCTGTCTAAAACACTGACTACATGAAATATCATGAGCAGTATTTTATCTTTATCTTCCATAATATTCAATCACTTCTATAAAGAAAACAAATAAATGAAAATAAATATTCTTTGAAAGTTACTGTGATTCTTAAAGCACGACTCTTGTTTTTCATCATCTGTGTTTCCTTTATAGTACATACATGAATTATGCACAACATGTATATTAATATGTTGACAGCGATGTACCACCCTCTTTAGAATTTCTTTCTTTCTTCTTAAGTCATGAATCCATGGGGGGGGGGTTGTATATCACCCTCTACTGCAGTACCATTGCATTTCAAGGTATGGCTGTCAGTTCAGGTTTAGATTGTAAAAGTCTTGTTAGTGAATATAAATAAATAAAGAAGAACAGCACGGTCCTCTAGGGGAATCTCTTGAGTGTCTATTTTCTCCATGTAGCAGAGACTCAGCAGTTCATTTCACCTCAACTACTGTTTTCATGGGAATGAAAGTGAAGAATGAGGGAAAACTTGGAGAGTCATATAGCGAGGGTCTGTACAGGATGTTACAGCTGGAGTTCAAAGTCTTACAGCGAAACCATCATTTTTTGTTGTGTGTAAAGTCGGGTGGAGAATGGTTATGCTTTGCGGTTCATATTAACGATCTTTCATCTGTATGTTATAATGATCCAGATGCTGCAGCGGAGGAAAACAAGACCTAGCAAACTGACAATAGAGGGGGCCATAGGATGATGGTACCTCATGGAAGCCATTAGAATACCCCCCCCCCCATATGTGCTTTATGTTTATGGTTTACTTGCCTCTAATAAAAACAAATTAAATTCTCCACATTAATATGATGATGTTCTTGTCAGAGGTCTATACATTTTATATGCCAAAATCCCTGCTGGGCAATGAAAGTCATTGGCTACTGAACACCAAGCTGTTTTCAATCTATCCCTCTGCCTTTCCCACTCGCAGGCAGTAATGTGATAAAAGCACATTGCCCTGGTAAAGCTGGGCCGGCCCAATCTTAAATACATTATTGATGAAGTTGTTTGGGAGGAAAAACATCTGTGGAGAACAGAGAAAACAAGATATTAGTGCAAGGTATTGTCATCTGTCCTGTTTTATTGGCAACTTCCTGGTAACAGTGAGATCTACGGAACATATGGATGATGTATTTATTTATTTATTTTTGTATTTTGAAGTCATCTGATGTAATGTGGAAACTCTGAACGTGCCTCTGGTTACCATCAGAGGCCTGATGTCGATAACAAGTCAAAACACCTGATGTTTAAGTGACATACAGTCCAGTGAGTCATTAGTTACATCACATGTACTGTATACTGCTTTTTTATATCCTCTGTCAACACTACAGCTGAAGAGTCCTGTTCATTGCACAGGATTTCTATATAAGGATACGACGAGGGTGATATAAAATACTGCTAATGTATGAACTATGTATGTAAAACCACAGTGGTGCTAATGGAACTGTTAATTTTATGCAGTTTGTCAAAGGTAACCCTATATCATTTTATATAAATCTGCATGATCATTTCTCACATTCACACAATCATTCAGAAAACTGGTCAGTAAATATAAATATCTACCCATACACATGAAACACACAGGACAGGGGGTTTCACTAATGGTTTTTGGTTTTCAATCTTCTTAAAGGGATATTAAACACTAACACATGTTTTTGTTCTAAACAGAATCATACAGCTCAATTTTAATGACTTGTATTAATGTCTGTGATAATCCTCATAAAAAAAACCCCTGCCTTTTATTTCAACTCCTTATTTTGTTTGGTGATTTTTTTTCTTCTGCCAAACCTCATTTATTTTGTAACGGAAACCACTGGACTCACACGAAGGTAGAGAGAGGTTTTACCTCATAAAAGTCTTAACTTTTCATTATTTATTTGTTGATTTGATTCCAAACATATTAATATAGAGCACATTAAAACACCAGTGACACTGCAACAGTGTTGCAGTATTGCTGTTGAATGGCAAGAAAAGGCTGAAAAAACATTAGATATTTTCTGTGGTTTTTAGGCAGGAAAGACAGGTTTTATTAGGATGTAAAAATAAAATGCTCAAATACCCTTTACACATGATTCTGGCTAAATATCTAGTAATTCTCTAAGATCCATTTCAAAGCTTTACCATGTTAGGATAGAGTGACACCTAGTAGTGAAGTTACAGATTTCAACCAGCTGTACATACCCCTGCCTCATCTACCTCTACAGTGGCTTTTAAAAAGACACATGAAAAAATAATGTTTGTTGTTTGTTTTGAGTGTTTTGTTTCATTGTAGTTGATATAAATTTGAAATAAGTAAAATAAAAACTAACCTCAAATAAAGATACATTTCATTCTTCAGGGGAAAACTTTGTAATTAATTCAAGTTAATAAATACTCTGTAAAAGTTTTTTAAAAATCTTCAAAATATGACATTATTAATAGTTATCAATTACGTGATTAATTGAATGATTTATTTATATCATTAAGTGAGGAAGTACATGGCATGCTCTTTTCACTACACTCACAGGGCATTCACAATCTCGCCAGGATTTCTCACCTAGATCACTGCTCCTTTTCAACATCAGGCCCTTTTGTTGTTGAACAAACTTGTGTCGCAGATTCTTCCACTTCCTCACACACTCGACCGTATCCATGTTCATACGAGCCATCTTCAACAATGAGCTCATGTTCACAAAACAAGAAGGAAAAGTAGGGACGCGGAAGTGTGTGTAGAGCAGATGTAGAATGGACCAATCAGAGGCCTCTTTTTTGGTCACTGTCTATGGTGGGTCACATTTTAGCGACTTGGCTTCGGAGCATGAATCTAGCTTAACAGTGATGTGCAAAGCCAGTAGGGGGGATCACAAATACCCTCCTCCTGGGCAAATCACACCCTGGTTGTATCTATTATAATTATATATATTTGCATTGACCTTTATTTCATCAATGACCTGATGTGGGTCAGTTAGAGTCAGCTATCAGGAAAAATGTGGCCTGTATAATGCCCAGGTTTGTCCTCTATCCTATAATCTGAACACTTTAAATGGTCCTTGATTCTACATATATCCCTTACAAATGCACAGGGACATGAAGTAAGCCCTCTTTACAAAACCTCTGCCATCATACTTCATAAAACAATAAAGCCACACACTCATCCTTTAAGGCTGTTTATGGATGCATTTCCATATCTTTTTGATCTTTTAAAGCTTGTCCACAATGTATTCATTAGTCATTTTTATCATGCTTTTTCTATAAGTTCATATTCTGCACAGTCAGGGAAAATAACTCAGATAGTGCAGCAGCTGACATAAGTCTAAGGTCATAACTGTGTCAACCTGTTGTGAGTCATTCTCAGCATGAGCGGGTTAGCTTTGACGGAGGCCTGGATTCACTTTGAGAAACAAGTGGCACCCAGCAGACCTCAAGATTATGTAACCCAGTAGTCCTATCAGCTAATGCACACATCAGCAAGTCTATAATATGGATCATCTGTGTCCAGTTACAAGCAGAGATGGACGGGCAATATAAACGTCCCTGATTCTAATCTTTATCAAATGCTTGTAAGTGAAGGTATTACAGTGTTAATCGATTTGATTGATTTGCTGTGAGAAATGTAAAAAAAAAGAAAAAAAACAAGACAAGAAAAGAAAAGTGATAGGTAATATCAGTAAATGTTTCATTCATCAGCAGATCTGAAATAGAATCTGTTTCCCCAATGCAAACCAACCCTGGAGAACACAATAAATGATTTTCCCCTGCATATGTTCTGAATTGTCTTGAAAGCCAACTGATGCCAGCAATTGTTGATGAGGGTCCTTTGAGCTTTTAAGATTTGCTGGCAAAGACCACAGATTCAGACACAAACTCTGCTGTATAGAGCTGCTGCAAATGATTCAGCTCAACACTGACCCATTGTTCCAAACGTGGGGGGAAAAAACATTTGGTACCACTTATTTCTGAGAGGTCCTGTGTACTTCCTAAAAGATTTTGCTCTGTAAGAAAAAAAAACACCTGAGGTTAGTCTTTATCTGATAATTCTCTGTGAGAATATTTATCTGATAGACTTTTGTAACAGGGCAAGACGGGCAAACACAAACAAATTACCAATTCATTCTCAAGCCTAACACATAGACAGTCTGCAACAGTATTTTCCTGTTACAGGAAACCATGCAATTCATGGATGACAACACCTCTTACTGGCCCATTGCCACTGATAGCATCTGTCCATATCCAAGACAGTGTAACTACACAGCCCTAGTGTGTAGACTCATTGTATTGTTTGTTTCATTTGTGCTAGGGTCATTTAAAGATTTCCTTTTTAAAGTTTTGTATGTTCAATGTTACGTACTGGAGCTCTAGCAATTGAATTTGTCATGTCGATAATAGGAGAATCAGTTTTTCACTGCCTCCCTTTAGTGGTGTTGACAGTCCACATAATCGGCACATGACACAAATAATAAATACATCAATTTCTCTCAGTTCCCCTCAGCAGGAGCAGTGAAAAAACTTATGTGGAGCTTTTTGAAGATTTGTTCAAGTATGGGAAAGGAGTCCAGTACACATAATGCCCATTTAATGACAGCATAAAGCACCGTGGGGGTTTGTTGAGACACTGTTGTAGAGTTTAAGTACAAGGATACGAGCACATGTTGTATTCTGAGGTGGAATACAACTTGGATAGAACCTAGACAGGAAGATTTACTCTCGCTTTCCCATCTGTTAATTTAGTTGGAAGAGAGAACAGGAAGAAAATCATAATTTTGAGTAAATTCATACAGACACTGGTTGAACATGAAAACTGTGCACACAGAATCTAAACATTGCAACAAACATCCAACTGCACAAGCCAGCATTTCAGTTCAAATTAATCAAAAAACCTGGGAAAAAATCTCTCTGTGTATAAAATTACCAAGACTGTTTGTGAAATATCACCACTAGACGTGTAATGACAGCATAATGAAGAATAATTTCTATGCATTCAGTTATGTGTCTCTCAGTAACAGCAAAAACTGTTAATGTGTCTTGTTCTCTACAGATATTCAAGACTTTATTAGTGGATCTTACACTTAGGTTGTCAATTTACACCAACTTATATATGCAAATAAGTAGCATTAGGCTGTGAAGAACAGAATAACTGTATCCTCCTTTTTAGAGGTAAAAAATAAATAATTAAATAAAAAATATCCAGGCCCACCTCAACAACTACACAGCATTGTAACTGTGGTGCAATTATAACTTTTATTGAAATAAACATCAATATTCTAACAATACTTTTCACTTTTCCTTAAATAAATTGTGCAAATAAAAAAAAAAAATGCTTAAAAGTGTAATTCCACTGAAAACCACTTTTGGAATCTGATGTGTCACCCCGAGTTACCAACACATGCTGCGTTTGATGGGTGGTGTCTTTAAAAAAAAAAAAAAAGAACCAACACACATTGTATTTAAAAACAATGGAGAACACAGCAATATTTATGAAATAACCATGGAATGACTCCTTTAAACAATACAAATAAAGTCATCATAACTTCTCATGGAGACAATATTTTTCAAATAAAAAGAAGAAATGTGCAATTATCTTACAACGATGACAATAAAGTTTCCCATGTTATGGTTTCAGTCATTGACATTTAGTCATCATTAAAGCTGATTAAGGTGTATTTCAGAATGTGCATTTTTGTTCGCAGTTGGTGTAAGTATTGTTAATAAATATCGGACAATAACACGTAATGCATATAATTTCTGGTTAACTTTAAACTTTTTTTTTTTACAAAAACATGGTGGGCGACTGATGAGCTTTACTAGCGGTCCTACCACCAGGCTTAGCAAGATTTCTGGGGGAAACCCTCTATAAATATAAATGAAGTAGCCTATATAAAAACATTTGTGGTTTGTTTTTTTTGGTCACGTAAGCCACCCTAATTTTTTGCCCTAGCTCCCACTATAGCCACTGCTGGCGCCACTGTTGGTGACATATCACTACTGCTAAAACATTACTTCCACCTGTCACCTGCTAATCTAAGATGAAAAATAAGACACCCAGAGGGGATCCCATACACACCCCTCCTAAGGGGTCCACCCCACAGTTTGGGAAACGCTGCGCTATATCCCAGTCTAACTGTATCCTGGTGGTATGTAGCCTGATATAAAACACATACTGCTCTGTCTGCAATAAACTTGTCCTGAATGTTTCGTCGCCCTCAGCAGAGTCAGGCTCTTGTAATTCTAACATCAGTCCTTAGGGAGTTTTCCTCATACATATTGCCATGACCCTGTTGGGTAATTGTCCTGAATTATTTATTTTGTGTCACTACTGTAAATACTGTAGTACTCTAAATGGCCCTTATGATCCATAGCTTCTGGGTCAACCTGAGTGTCACAGCTGCAAACATGCTGTTTGGTTCAAAGGTTACTACTCAGAATTAATTCAGATATTTTCACATTATGGTACTAACAACTGAGCATGTGCACAGGTCATGATTAACATATAGAGGTTATCGCTGAGTGTTCTTCCCAACTGTCTGAAATGGGCTGTGTTCTATAATGTCGAATGTTGTATAAACAGTTAATGTCATTATAATAACAATACAGACCGGTGCAATAGTAATAAAGTGGAATACTGATTACTGATGACCTCCAGACACTGAGCTGCTGTAAATATGATTCAGTATAGGTGGTGCAATATACAGAAAATGTAATGTAATCACAGTTACTCTTTGGAGACTAGTACATGTCAAATCTGTGATGTAAATCATATGTTAATTATTAATAATGTACATTAGTGCTGGAAAAATAGTGATAAATAAATGATTGAATGACAGAAATAATGATTAATTTGATGCGCATATTGTTCTTGGTCTGAGCTTCCATAGCATGAGCCATCTATAGTGGGGTCCATGATGAAATGCAAACCCCTGAAGAACAAGAGCATTAATACAGTTGGCAGTAACACAGATGCAGCTGCAATTTTTTTTCCAAGTCTTCTGTTGTGAACATGCCCATTCAGTAACTCCTACATTTTGCTTAAAGTTCATTTCCTTCCTCTGCTGTGTGGAATCTTTGTGAATGCATAATGAAGCAGAGTATAATAAACTGATATAGGCTTGTGAAGCAGTGATGATCCGTAAAGAGATCGTAGATTCAAACCTTGTGGCAGAGGGAAGATACTGTAGTTTTATGACCTTTGAAAGGTGATAAAGCTGCACTACTGACATTTTTAGTGTTTCTGTGAAGCAAAAAAATCTGCATTAAACACTACCTTGTGAGAAGAAAGCTGCAGTTTTGGGGTAGAAAGGCACGTAACACACATGGCAACACTGTACATTTGCAGTGACCTTTTATATTTACTGCTGACTTCACATCTTTTGTCAGACTGGAGGGAAAACCGATTTTACATGGTTAGCTCGGCAGTATTTCAAATGGACTGGCTTTGTCACTATCTGTCTGTAACAAATTAAGACAACTAGACACGGTTTTCTATTCAGAAGTTTCAGTTAAATAATCTCAGCATGTGATCGATAAAAAAAATAAATAAATAAATCTGACACATGACTTTAACATACTACTGCGATATATTTTATGAATTATCTACTCATAAAAGAGGACTCATATGACAAAAATACCAAATGGTAATTCTGTTGCTCCGATGAAATATGGGATTTTTATGTCAGATTCCGGTATAAAACCCCAAAGTAATTCCTTGAGCGATTTCCCAATGTAGCTTGTGGCAAATCAGCAGCTGGGTGAGGAGACAAGATGGATCGCCTCTGTGACAGCGAACAAAACACCCACAGAAAACCTCGGCAAGAGTCCATGACTGCACAGATAGAGTGCACTGACATAAAGACAGAACGACTTGACAGATTCATGCATGGATTTAACTTGTGCGTCTAAGATACTCGCACTATTACTAGACTTATGCACTGATGTAATGGATGCATCTGCAGCTGTGAAGTCTGTTACCTAATCCGGGATATAAACTTAAATCCTAATGTCATTCCCAAACATCTTGCTAAAAACACACAATATCAAATGCCAGCTTTGAATCTCTCATGTGCAAGCAATAATAATGATAATAAAAAAAATCCTGCATATAAGCAGTGTAAAACAAAGTGTAATGTGAAAAATTTAGACTTAGTATTGTTCAGAAATTAATTTTATAACACCTGTGTGAAAATGATCCATAAACCCTATAAAATTAGCTTAAAAGGTGCTGATTTTACAGGAAATGGAGTTATTTGGGACATGTCATGGGAGGTAAACATATTATGGTGGATGTGTTGAATTCTACGTTATGTTTCTACGAATAGAAGTTGAAGTAGTTGCGAGTGAGATATAGTGAGAGCATTTTAAGAGTCAAGACGGTGAATTATTGTGTTTGTACTGATTGTGTAAACTCCAGCCTGTCAGGACATCATGTAGTAGAAAATGTAAGAACTTTTGAGCTTGGGTGAATTTTGTGAAAATGAAGAGTTGACTTCACAGCTGCATCTGTAACCATTCACTTGTCCATTTGTGGATGTGATTTTACTCCGGAGTGTTATCATCCTGGGGATGTGATGGAGTACACGACAGTTTGATGTAGACTAAGTACTAACATTCCGTAAGACATTTAACATGATATCTTTTCGCTATCATGGCTGCTACAACAGCCTATCACCATAATAATAGAGCAGCTAACTATGTTCAAAGTATCTGTAAAGTAATGAGGGTTGTTACAGCATAGTATGAACAATATAGACTGTTAAGCTGTTGAGCGTATGAAGACATTAACCATGTTTAGTTGTGTAAATCTGAAGGCTGCGAAACCCCTGTCTGGAAGTAGCATTAGCAACTGGCTAACTGCTACAATAACTGTATGGGCATCACAGTAATACAGTGATACATTTTGGGTTTAGTAAGACAAAATGTTGTTGTCCTTCTTCTTAGCTGTTTACTGAAAAAACAAACCCGAAAGTATTAACCATGACAGTACATTTATTACGCTAAGAAAGTAAACATGCCCAATGTAAACTCATAGCATTAACCACTATGCTACTGCTGCATTCACCAGGTATTTTGGCCAATTCACCACTGATTATTAAACTCTATGTCCCTGCTTTGCCCATCATTCCTGTGTCTATCCCTCTCTCTATTGCCCTGGCCTCCCTCTCTCCACTGTTGTTCATAATTATAGGGCTGTGGTCCATCCTAAATACTATCTGCTCTTGTCTCCTCCATGTTGTCAGTGTACAACGTAGTTAGCTTGTCATTAGCTTGATCTTGCGGGACTTCCTCCTGCTACGTAACTTCCAGCCACTCCCTGTTTTTGGACAGGGCCGCTATTTCTTCACATTTTTGGTTAAAAAAGTGTTTATTGCGATGTTGAATTTATCGACATCCTGATATTTTATCATTTATGATTCACGGTAGTGTCTAAATTGCATGTTGCCCTTGAAGTATAAACATCCGGGTCAACAAACTTGCACAAACATCTTTACACACTGGGTACATGTTACTTAAGTTTAATGATGATGCAAACACAGCTCATAAACACCATGTGGACTCAGCTCTGTACTAACTCAAAAAGAAATGGTGTGGTTTTATTCGCGGCATGCACCTCGTGTAAACATATAAACTCAGTCTGTTTGCTTCAGTCTTGTTGACATTGTTGAAAACTATATCATCAATTGTCAGTCAACAGTTTTCCCAGCTAATGCAGGAGGAAGGAACACCAAGGATTAACAGCTAAACACCAAAACCGATATTTTAATCTCATTGTGTTCGATATCACATCATATTTCATATAACTGCTTTTAAGGAGTACTTGAAAGAAAAAAATAAAAGAACAAAAAATAACATAATGCTGTCTTCAACAAATGAGATCCAGCCTCAAAAGTGTGTGTGACATGTTCAAATTAAATACCAAATGTTGCCCCGAGGAAGTGACTTAGTCATGATAATTGGAAGCAAACTTCAAAACAAATGCACAGAGTTCAAAAAGAGACCCTCCCCTGCTTCCTCTGTGAATGTAATGACTCTCTTTCACACTCCTCGGGCACAATGTGACATTCATACCAATCAGACTCAGTCTGCCACGAAAACACTTACACAGCCTGGCTTTCAGTTCCCGTTTCTGCTATTTCTGTTTGCATTTATTTTGAATTGTTTCCACCTTTATTAACAAACAAACAAAAAAAAGGATCTATTGTAACACAGTGCACATGTCTCAGTTACCAGAAAAAAAGAAATAATGAAAAATCTGATTCCAAATCACTGTAAAAGAACAAAGTTGTGACCAGTGGTATTAGGCACAGTTAAATAGACTATGGATATGAATCTTTGACAAAACAACCCCGAAGGCTACAAGATTGTTTCTCAATGTGACAACAAAAAAACTGCATCAGCAACAACAGTTTATAGTGCGCCACAAAAAAAAAAAAAAAAAAAAAAAAAGACATTTCTGTAAGTTGTGCCTGCGCTGTGCAGTAGAGTCATGACAAATGAGGGGACATTGAGTGGAATCCAGGTGACATTCTTTGGCTGACTGCCTTTTCTCTGCCCACCCAGGGGAGTAATTTCACACTGTTGAGAGGCTCCTGCACACATTTTTCAAATGGAGGAAAGAAGCAGCTGGAATGGATGGTAGCATTTGATTTCCCATGTGTGCACCTGATGATAGGTCCGGTTTTTGAAAAGTTTTATGGATTACAGAACTTTGGAGTTTTCTGAAAACAGCTTTACAAGGTGAAATGAAGCAAAGGAGACGGCGCACACATCTGGTATGTTAGTTTAAAAATGAATATCAAAAGTACTTGTCTTTTGTTTTCATTTTGCTCCTCCACCACTCCTTCTCCTCCGCTCTCTCTCCTCAGACATCGCTGGGGAAAGCAGAAGCAGACGACTGAATGCATGGTAGAAATCTGTGCAACGGGGACGACACCAGCCCTATCTCTTTTCTGGGTGAATTCTCATAAGGATTATCTATGGTTATGCTTCTATTTTTTGACAGGTCGATTGAACAGCACTAGCTTGTTTTCTCTCCTAAGATAGGACCCAGAGCAAAGGAAAAAACTTTGTCTGCTATCATCAAAGGCCACAATAATCCCCTGCGCTGAAATATATAGAACTACTGTCACTGTAAAGAAAAGGGAAATCTAGTGGACATGAGAGGAATGAAAAACAAAAAGCAGCAGCGCTAGAATATTCTTAGTATTTCTCTGACAAGGGGTTAACTCTGACACTACTTTTACCATATACTTACATCTGCTACTTTTACTGTTATTAGAGCTTGTGTATTCATTCATTCATTCATTCATTCATTCATTCATTCATTCATTCATTCGTTTTCAGAACGGCTTAATCCTCAAAAGGGTTGTGAGGATTTTGGATCCTGTCCCAAATTCCACCATGGATGTGTTCTACTTCTTCACAGGGTTGAGATGTAAAGAATGCAAACATTCATTCACTTTCACATTCACACCTATGGGTGATTTAGGTTGAACAGTTAATCATGTATTGCTCAGCCATGGAACGACAGAGTTATTTGTATTGCCTGCGTTTGTCTGTCTGTCTGTCTGTCTGTCTGTCTGTCTATTTGTCTATCTGTCTGTCTGTCTATTTGTCTGTCTCTCTGTCTGTCTATTTGTCTATCTGTCTGTCTGTCTATTTGTCTATCTGTCTGTCTGTCTATTTGTCTATCTGTCTGTCTGTCTATTTGTCTATCTGTCTGTCTGTCTATTTGTCTGTCTGTCTGTCTATTTGTCTATCTGTCTGTCTGTCTATTTGTCTATCTGTCAGACAGATTTGGCTGAAATGTTCAGGAAATGATACAGGTACAAGAAACAATTTATTACATTTTGGTGGTGAATATTGGAAGTATGGCAGGGGGGGGGGTTAATACAGTTGCTTGCACAAGTGAAGTGGGGGGTGATCTGCCTTGGTGGAGGCTGCGCTCTCCGAGTGCTTTTCTAATTGGGTATGTGACTATTTTTTGTTAATTCTGCGAACATTACAAGACAGTGACGGCACACACTTCTAAAATGCATCTTTCTTTTACCTTACATTTATTTTTTATTTATGGGCTTTGAATTTGATTTGCCACCAACGGGTAAGGAACCAAATATAGTAACTTCATTGACCTCAATTTTCTACATAAAAACAATGCACTGTAAAAAACTTATCTCAGTTCTATCTAAATTTAAATCTAAATCTCAGAATCTTTATTACCTCCGCCAAGGAGGTATTAAATTTGCGTCCGTTTCCATCCCATTCCCTCATTTTGCATGAGTCTAACACCATCACTTTATTTTATTTCTGCCCCCTTTACCTCAACTCACTCAGCCTCAGTTCTACTTGTGTTGATTTCTTGTGTTTTATTCTGCTGTTCTGCACTTCTGCTTGGCTGTCAAAACATGTTAAAACACTATAAATGAAGTAATAATAATAATAATAATAATAATAATAATAATAATAATAATAATAATAATAATAATAATAATAATAATAATAATAATAATAATAATAATAATAATAATAATAATAATAATAATAATAATAATAATAATAGGCTAACCCGTGCACTAACCACTGCATCACTGCACCACCACCTGATCATTATCATACATATTAAAAGAGTTCAGTTCCTGCTGACCAAAGAAAATTACAGTTTGCATGTGGAGAAATGCTCTGGGCAGAGATGCAGATGAAAATGAGCTGGGGTTAAAATTTTTAAAGCTGTTTTTTAACAACCGTTAAGTCTGCCAGTCTGTGAATTTTCTCCTGCTCTAATTTACATCTGTCAGTGTGAGAGGAGAAACTCCAGCTTTATGACATGTGGTAGGTTCAATGAAAGGGACCATTCTACTCATATTTACTCGAGGTCAAAAGTCAAACATAAATATTTCGAAGCTGAATGCTGAATGCAAGCAAAGCTGCGCTTAACATTTAGAAATAAACATGATGATCAAACACAATTACTCTTAACACACGTTGTGTTGAGTAGCTGCAGTGAAGACATTAATTGAATATTTATTTAATTATTAGATATATTTACGTAATAAAAACTAAGAATGTCACTCATATATATATATATATATATATATATATATATATATATATATATATATATATATATATATATATATGCAATAACTTTAAAAATAAATCTAACAGGGATCCATATTAAAATACATGTATAATTAATTACCACTTTGAATAGAATAGAATAGAATAGAATAGCGATAGTGACTAATGTAAACAAACATGTAATACATGTTGACGTTGCATTTTTACAAATAAAACACGCACCCTGGCGAAGACCAAACGATAATTATCACTGAGCCTTTTGGTAACGAGGTTGTGGACCCACCCGCTGCCAAAAACGTTCTATGCCTCCAAACCTTTCTACGCTTTCATCTGCTGCTGGTGTAGTAGGATGTCTGCAGGACCAGGTAGTTAGTAATACTCGAAAACTCAGGAATTTTTATAAGATCCGGGTCATGTCCAATACATTTTTCTAACTGTAGGTATCTCTGTTTCGACACTGGATCTAAATCTGTACAATAAACACTCTCTTCAATAGTTTCCTCCATAGCGACATTCTTCATGGTCACTTCCTTCTCTCCAGCTGAAATCGTGATGTCATCATAGTCATGTGACTGTAATCTACCTATTAGGACAATTCACTCATTTTTCATAAAAAAAAAAAATACAAATACATTCCATCTTTTTAAAATGTTTCACTACTTTTGAAAGACCAACATATAGAAACATAACATTGAAACATAACATAATATGTCTCAACGTAATATGAAGGGGGTGATCACTAATATGTGAGATGAACCACTTTTATATTGCAGGTAAATTACACTGGTTAAATCCTTCACACCTGTTGTTGCAAATATGCAACATACTGAAAAAATTTTGTTACATGTGCTGTAGTCAAAGTAATTATATCCACTTAATTTAGCATATATATATATATATATATATATATATATATATATATTTATAAGGCAAGACGAAGACGTTTCATCCAAACAAATACTTTTAACTGTTTTTCCTTAGATGACCAAACTTTAAAATGGTGTCAGTTTAACCCTTTAAGTGTAGTGTAGTTTAGTTTAACCCCAGTGTAAATCTCCTATAATCAATACCAAGGATGAAGCAGTGAAATATTACTTGTGCGACTGTCTTTTTTTCCCCAGGCAGTGTATGTGTAGATTGTCGGTTTTGCACATTATGTTCTTCCTGCATTTTTCCTTGATATAACCAAACTAATGTATATATATATATGCAGCTGCTCATTCATGGCATCTGCAGATTTGCTGGTAAAGCTCCAGGGAAAGTTAAATTCCACATATATCAGAATTTACGTCCGAGCCAAAAAATTTAAGACAGGTCAAAGTGCAAAGACAATCTGTATCATTCAGTGATTGTGACAAAGTAGGAAGCACAAGTCAACATTGACACTCTGAGAACCTACATTCTTGCCACTGGGAGACCTGAGGCAGACAATAAAGCTGACAGTTTTCATCACCTAGCGTATTATTGGAAGACGGAAGGACTCAGATGATTTAGTTTAGAAAAGTTCAGATTTTATAGAGGGGGGAGAGTATATATATATATATATATATATATATATATATATATATATATATATATATATAAAAATCTGTCACTTGCTGAGATGTCAAGAATCGTGTTGATAAGAAAGTTGTCACAGGCGCAGACTTTTGTTCGCCACAACAAACATTAGGTCCTCTCTGGCTGTGATAGGTGTATTTGAACATGTAAATGACAGCACAAGGAAATCACAGACATCCTGAGGGTTACATACCACAGAGCAGCAGGAAAGAGACATGTGTGAATGCAGGTAAACATGTTTTTATCCTCTCCTCCGTTCCACCAAGGGCACCAGACTCCTGCAGATATGAATCTTCAGGTCTGCTCTGACATTATTTTCACACTCTGCAGGTGCAACATGCGAATAAGCACATACAAATTATACTATTACACCCTGGCAACCCCTATGTTTTCAGCCACACAGGCCTAGGCGGCAAACGTCGCTGCTTACTGTGGGCCTTATTGAGCTATGATTGGCTGCTCACATTGACCTCAGTACATCATCAATCACTGCTGCCTCTAGGTGCCCCAGTTTTTTCTTCTCCTTATTAGTCTCTGAAGGGCCAATGCCTTGATGGATATCACCATAAGGATATTGTTCATCTCTTTTGGGGCTGTTAATAGACCACCCCCCACACTGAGGTGGTGAGAGGAAGAAAAGCAGAGCAACATTAAGAACATGTACACACCAAGGATGGAAGCCAGAGGGGTTAAATAACAGAAAAACTGCAGCTGCTGGTGGGATGATAGAAACTGCTGCTTTTTTTCCTGAGTAAGATGTCTTTGAACTGGCAAAACCTAAATATTACTAAGTGTATTTTTCTCATTTCTGGTCAAAATATCTCATTACAATTTAAAAAAAATAAGACATAATCACTGAAAGAGTAACTTTTAAGTGACAAATAAGAAATATATTTTTTTACAATAGATATTAAAAATCATATTTCAACAAATCTTACCAAGATACTTTTCCCTTTTTTGATTGATTGAAGTTTTTTTTTTTATTTATTTTACGTAATTTCAGTAAACAAATAAATAAATTCTGTCAATGGAACATATGGTAAGAAAGTGAGAAATAAACAATTTTTATACAATTGATCTTAAAAATTATATTTCAACAAATCTTACCAAGATACTTTTCCCTTTTTTTGATTAATTGAAGATTTATTTGTTCATTTTACGTCATTTCAGTAAAAAAAATAAAAATTCTGCCAATGTGGTAAAACTTCTTGAAATAAGAGTTACTGTCTAAAAATATGTTCTTATATCTGACTTAAAAATTACTATTTAGACAATTATGTCTTATTTTAAGTGTGATGAGATATTTGGTCTAGAAATAAGAAAAAATACACTTGATAAGATTAAGATTTTTTACAGTGTATCACCCCTTTTGAAGAGATATGTGTTGCATTTAAAAGCTCTGAATAAAAGATAGATGAAGTGGGTTCATAGAAGACACTGTAGCATCCTGCTCCATTTGTTGTTCAACATGCATCTTAGCAGAGGTGCTGTGGGTAATAAATAAAATCTAAACAGCAGGTGGAGCTGTCTGTACAGTTAATGGACCTAGCAAAGGAATGAAGTAGACAACAGTGTGTGCTTAAATAGACTGCTATGTCTGAACTTACTGTTTTGCATCTCTATCACTGCAGAGCTTCTTTACATAATGGTTTTTTAAGATGAAACAGGTTGGATGAGGAACAGAGTTAGCAATGACATTGAAGAAAACTTTTTACCATCATGGCAATATTTCATAATATTCCACTTTTACCTGGTTTATAACCTTGAAAAATGTCACATTAATATGTAAAATGTGTTTTTAAAGAGGCTGCTCTACATGTAGCTCTGTCATGTATATGCACTTAGTAAAATCCAAGTCTTATTTTTAAATTATATTGATGTTTCTTCACTGATATTTTCTAACCTTCATTTTTCAGATGCATCTTTACATCCAAATGTAATGTAAAATACCTGCAGTGTGACACAGTGGACAGTAGATAGCACCATTGCACACTTCATGCTCTGATTTTTATTTTTTTTTTCTTCCTTTTTTTCTTTTAACAAATGAGCTTGGGTAAGGAGGTGGGTTGAAAGGGGTAGGTGGATGCAATCACTACTTTCTGTATATACATGCACAGCAGCACTTCGCCTGACCTTTAATACCTTAACAATACATTTTCTGTTTGGAATTCTCATTTTGTCGTGGCACTAAACAAAATATGTGTATAACGAACAGCTCCTTTGATACCCATAGTTCATGTCTGTTCTCATATGAATGCGATGTACAGTACATCAAAGAAGTGTAAGCCCAAGAGAATGTTGGGTGAGGAGGGGGATGTACACTAATCTTAGGCAGTGTACAGAAAAACATGCAGCATTGCATAATGTTACACCGGGGTGACTCATTACATAAACACATGTGTGCTGTAACAGTGCTGCAACAAAGTTAAAATGTGATGGCATACACTGAAGAAACACTCTATAACAGATCCTCAGATATTTGTTTGTTCTTTTGTATGCCTTCAGCTGAGGCACAGTCTCTTGAATAATAAAAGTCAAGAATGCACATTTTGTTTTTGTGCCTCTGTCATACAAATACACTATGTTCCAGTGATGGAAAGTACAGGGTTTACAAAGATGATTACACACCAAAGTTCAAGTCAAAATGATTATAAGTTTTAGTCAATTTCATTTTTTTTTTTCAATAGTTATGTTTCTCGAGTTAGTCTAGTCAAATTATAATTTAAAATACTAAATATAATCAAGGAATAGAAAACAGAAGAACCCAGAATGAAAATGGTTGACTACATAACTATTATTAAAGTACTTGTGTTGGCTTTTTGTTTATAGACTTGTTTTGGCCAAGATCATGACTGCAGGAATATCACTAAATTGCCTGAGAAGTGTTTGATTTATTTGTTGACATAATTACTGTGATTTGGAAAAGAAAAAAAATGGTGTAGAATATTTTGCCAGTTCTTCATTTGGCATATACTTCATCCTGCCCACGAGCTAGTGTGGAACATTATTTCACCCTGAAACCAATGATATTTTCATTTTCAGCTCCTTACAGTGATTGTATCTATCTATCTATCTATCTATCTATCTATCTATCTATCTATCTATCTATCTATCTATCTATCTATCTATCTATCTATCTATCTATCTATCTATCTATCTATCTATCTATCTATCTATCTATCTATCTATCTATCTATCTATCTATCTATCTATCTATCTATCTATCTATCTATCTCTCTGTCTGTCTGTCTGTCTGTCTGTCTGTCTGTTGTCTATTTTTGTGGGAAATTTAAGTTTTTAAAAAAAAAACAACATGCCAAAACAGTTGACTGACACAGATCATGATCTGATTATGATGAATCAGAATTAATCCAAATCAACCATGTGATTAATCTGATTAAAAATCAGCCGTAATATATATACAGTGATAGCAAAAATGTTTTTGTTTTATATGCCATGCATTTGTAATATATGACGTTTATAATTCTTCTTCAGTCATTGAAGTCTACTAAAGTATTGTTCCATTCTCCAAACCAACCTGTTCCTTTCTGAATGTTTCAGTCGATAGTGAAACATATCCAGGATACAACATGCTGAAGGGTTCAGTAATTTAGTTTTGTTCAGAGGTGGTCAAGTACTCCCATTCTGTACTTAAGTAGAAGTACAGCTAGTTGTGCAAGAAAAAATACTTTGGTAAAAGCAGAAGCAATTATTCAACATCTTTACTGAAGTAAAAGTAAAAAAAAGTACAACTTGTCAATTGTAATAAAGTAAAAAGTAAAACTGTGTTTTTTTTGCTATGGATGAAATAATACTGATTTAAGCAGGAAGTAAGTGAGTTACTATATAAATGATGTTTTATTGGGTCATGGTACTCAGTTTAGTTGGTATGGACAGGATATTTATGAGAAATGAAAAAGTCATAAACAGGAGATTTAAAATAAAAAGCATAATTATGAGATTTTAAAAAAATCTGAATCATGAGTTTGACAATTATGACATAAAAAGTCTAAATCATGACACAAAAAGTCAAAATTATGGGATAAAAGTAAAGATTTATGAGGAACAATTCTGAATTATGAGATAAAAAGTCAAAATTTCAGATTTACGACTTATTTTTCCTACTATCACATTTGTCTAGTTTGAAAAAGTACACAGTAAATTTTGCAGTGTTAAATCAACACTTAGAGAGTTTATTTAACTTCTTCTAGAGTGTATTTGGTCCCATTGTCTCCAAATTAACACTGCAAAATCTACAGTGTAATGAGTCTGAGAATGTAAAGAGTATAAAGTACAGATATTTATACAAAAATATAGGGAGTAAAAGTAAAACGTTGCCTGAAAATGAATACTGAAGTAAAGTACCGATACCTAAAAAATATACTTCAGAATAGTAAAAGAAGTACATTACTTCCACCTCTTGTTTTATTATTATTAACAACAAAAGTTATTTAAAAAAAATGTATTTGCAGCCACACCTGCTAAAACACAAAAAATATTTGTATCCAAATATTTCATGATAATATTTGAGACTATATAACATTTTAATGGTCCTCAAAAACATTTTTCCACTCGTGTATATACTGTAGTTATTTATATAGTTCCAGTTGCCTTGAATTACTATATGCACAAAGTAACTTAGACTGAATGATGGAGCTGATACAGTTTTGTGTCTTTAATTCAGAGCTTGTTGAGACAAATTGTTGTTCTTAAATTGCATTTTTGCAGATTGGAAAGGCCTATGTAATGTTTCACCAAGTCTAACACCAGTGTGACAGTAAACTAATCAGTGGGTGTACATAAATCTGCCACTGTTACCAGTTTCACTACTTGTTATTTCAGTGTTATGGCAAGAAAATAAACTGGTTTGTCACATAAAACCATGTTAGTCTGAATACGGCAGGAAAGTCAAACTCCGGTCCTCGAGGGCCAGTGTCCTGCATGTTTTAGTTAGTCTTCTACAGAGATGATGAAGAGTTGATTATTAACTCTTAAGTGTCAGAGCTGATGCATTCTGAATGGATAATTTAGTTTAAATATTCAGAAAAATTAAACCATTTTCCTTTCCTTTCATTTTATTTTCACTGCATTTCTACTGAGTTTTGTTCATGGAACAGGTGTCAAAAGGCAACTCATATATTTAAAAAAAGGCAAAATGAAAACTGCGAGGACCAAATTTCAATACTACCTTTCTTTTTCAGTATTTTTTTTAAATGTTCCACATTGTTTATACATTTTTAAATATTTATTAGTTTTTGCTCATTTTGTTCATTTTTCTACATTTTTAAAATTTTATTATTGTGTCTTACTTTGTTCATGTTACCAATTATTTTTAATTTATTATTCATTTTTGTTCATTTTGTTGCTGATTTTATTCTTATTTTATATTCTTTTTTTCCTTTGTGGAATTGTTAATGTCTCAGGAATGACTCATGTGGAAACATCCAGGTCACCGGCCCTCAAGGACTGGAGTTTGACACCTGTGGTAAAACGGTGTAGCACTAGCGAAACCCAGACTAAGCAGGGGCATTATGAGGAGACATTCAAATATAACACACATTATGATATGATACCACATAACCAGTTATTTTCTTTAGTAAAAGTGTAAAAGCATGTATGTTAAGGTGGGTATAGTTGTGAATAGAGGACAGTTGTATTTTCCCGCTGTGTAAGATGAATTAATTTCCTCCCAGTGACAATGATGACAAATAAATCATACAGTCAGCAGTGATATGTCTGCAGATATTAGCTGAGAGAGATGAGAAGTGCTATCAGGAAGATGATCCTTTCCACTTATAATTTAAAATTACAAATGTGTTGTGTTCAAGTTCTTTTGTTGTCATAGTGACATGAAAAATGGTTGACACAATTTATCATGACCTGCTACTTGAGTAAAAAATAGTTATGGACCTGTTACTTCATTGGCACTTCACTGCCACATTGTGGGTTTTTTTTGTGTGTGTTTTTTTAATCATACATGCTACTAATAAAAGGGATGTTTATTATTTACAATTGCCGAAAAGTTCAAAAGGTTATTTTCATCTCAGCCGCTCATGTATCAAAAGTTTTTCCCACTTCCCCAGTGGAAAATCTGGCGTTCACGTACAGTTTTCAAACTTGTTGTAAATAGTATTTGCTATAATTTCCATCGCATTTGAATTGACTCACTGCTCCCTCTAATGGTCACACACATGTGTCAGTTTATATCAATACAATACAATAACTTCACATTTCATTAATATAAACGTTTTAGTATTTCACAATAGAAATGCCACGTATAGTCTCTTTAATCCAAATATCAAATCTTTTAAATGAATAAAATTCACATCTCTGTCTTCATCTATTTTTTTTTCTCTTTTAATGTCACAGAGTTGATAAATAGATCAAACAGGAATGACTTTTAAATGAATGCATTGGGGTGTTCCTAAGTGTAATTCAGCAGATATGTGAGTATTTGTCTGTTTTTATTCAGATGAGGGGTAGTCAACTGTGACTGTAGAGTTTGCTTTTTTTTATTCTAGCGTTTGATAATTTTTGGATATTCACTGGTGAGCCTCTATTTTGTTCGTCACTCTGCAGTCTTGAATGTTCTCCAGTTCTGTCTGGAACTATATCCCTGCTTTTATGTCCTCTCACTGAAGACCACACAACAAAAGATATAGTTAATGAGTTTATTTGAAAAGGAAAAATATGTTTAATGGAAATGGATTTATAATAGCAATGGGATGAATAGGCGAAGCAGCATGAATAGAGACTTTGGATAGAAGCTCTCTCTATTTAAAAGTAAAAATCATCCATGTTGCTTAAAGGTTGAATCCTGGACAGAATGAAAGGCTGGATTTGAGCATTCGCTTGGTGTTATTGCTGAGAGTTTTGGTTGAGGCATCACTTTTTCCTCCCACAGACGATTATGATGTATGGAAAATAGAAACAAAATAATTGGATCCAAACAAAGTTGATAATAAACCACACAAATCTGTGATGAGCCTTTATAAGGCACTCGAAGAAATACTCATAAATTCAGAATTTCAACCTTTGCGTGTTATTGATTGACATAAGACTGTAGTACTTTTGTGAACATTTTCAAAATTGTTTATTGTCAAGTAAAAAAAAAAACAAGGTCAATGAAGTTAATGTATTTGGTTTTATTTTATTTTATTTCTGGGACACCCTCTGACTCTTTTGTTTCAAGATGGGTCAGGTGGGTTGCCAACATAACAGCTGACACCTGGTGCCTATTGTATGTGGGCTGGTCCCTGCCCTGGTGTGACACGGTTGGTGAGCCGGGGGAAAAGGGGTCCCGTCCCTCCATAGGCCTCTAACCCAGGGGAGAGAAGGTGCAGCGAGTCTGGGAAGTGGCGAAGTCCGGGCGGAGGGTGCTGTACCCACAAGTCACTGTTGCCCCCAGACCCTTTCTGGCAGACCCAGAGCCAGGAAATCCGCACATGCCAAACCTGGGGGGGTTCCTTCCAGCACCCACCCAGACCCGCTGAGGTTGAATCCCTTCACTTAGTAACATGCTTATAATCATCAATGGTATTTTTTCACTTCCTTGCCTGCTACCTGCCTGCACTATATTTAACTTTACCACTGCCCCTTCCCCAATTTTCCCCCAAACTTAAATTGTTTGCACTTTGAAAGTATAATTTGTTTTTATCAGATTCATTTAGGTTATTTTTTAGGGTCTTCTACTTATTTATTTTATTCAATTGTAGAATACTGCACATATTTATGTATGGGTCAGTGTTTTTCTGATCAACTGTTGCTGACTATTGTTCTCCATTTGAGTAACATGCACTTGATCAAGCCTTTTCTAACATGACATACTACAAAATGAATACTAAAAGTACACATGATCATGTCTGATGGGACATCCATATCGGTCAATACTCAAAGCTGTAATATCAGTATTGTATTGGAAGTGAAAAAGTTGTATGTGGACATCTGTAGCATCTAAACCAGGTGATTATAAATTCCATTAGAAGATCTTCTGCTGTGAAAATCTCACCTAATGGTAGTGATGAGCTCCACTGGGTCTTTAGTGGGCTTGGGAGGCAATGGTCTATGCTCAGCATTCGCCCTCTTCCCCTGAACTGCTCACTCCAGTTGTGAGGTCAGTGAGCTCCAGCTAAACCTCAGATGGTCTGGTAAAAAGAAATTACTTTTTTTTCCTCTTCATGATATTAAATGCACTTGGTCAGTTTGGTTTTAAAGCCATCCTGTCAGACTCTCTCTGGTGAACTGTGAAGTACAAACACACACACACACACACACACACACAGGAACATTCACTTTTAGTAATTTAAGTCCATTTTTATCCTTTTTTTTTTCTTTTTTTTTTTACATTGTCCACATCTTTGTGCATCCAAACATCTGCACTCATGCTGTCTTTTTTGTTAAGCTCTCCTTTTCCTGCTGATCTCTTCACCTCCTGCTCTCTTTGCTGAAGCGGTATTGAAGAATACTCTTAGCTCATTCCCCACCACTACTGCTGCCTCATAGCGCTGCATTATTGAACATGCTGCAGCATGGACGTGAGCGCAGACACCAGGTCAGAGTCACAGAATCAGGATCAGTTGTAGTGGACAAGCTATATTTAAATCAGGGTCAGCACTGCTCTGAGACATGCAACACATTACCATTTGAATCAATCCTGTTTGCCTTTAAACATCATTGATGTTGAGTTCAGGGGCCCTAATCCCCATCAACAAGAGTTAATGGAAAAACGAATTGGAAGGTAATACACCCAGATTAAAGACCTAATGCAATTTTTGTTCTTGTTGTTGTTTTACAGGCACTGATGATAAAAGAAACATGAGATTGTGCAGTTCTATAGATGTTCTTGTCAGATATTTTGAGTCAGCAATACTTGCCCTGAAGAAGAAATACCTGTTCTGTTCTATCGAGTAACTGCTGCCAAGTTAAACTATAAAACAGACAAGAGATACTAATACCGTCATAATGCCTTCTTCCTAACACCCCTGGGGCGCCCCTACACTTTTTCACATGAGTGAGCAAACTATCCAATATCCTGTGAGCGCCAGAGCTCTGCAGTATCTGCACTACTCAGGTCATCTAATGTCATACTGGAGCGTTCCAGATGCCTAATTTTTCTCTGTTCTTTTCTTCATCAGTCATTCCTTCCAGAACATGACTTTCCAGTCAATTGTGATACCACTACCTAAAGAACCACTGGTAGAAGGATCACAGGAAATGCCACAGCAGTTAATCGCTTGACCTGCTCTGGGTCATAGACTCACAGAGTACATGGGCAGAATTGTTCTCACTCCAAAAGAAAAAAAAAAAGGCCAGAAATATAAAATCAAACTCAAATCAAACTCAATAAAGGAATTTTATGACTACGGTTTCCACCCCAGGGTCCAAGACGACAAGATAGTTTTTTTTTCCTACAGTAAGAGTGTGACTGAAGTAAAACACAATAAAAAAAGTACACAAATCAAAAGTGTAGAGAAAAGTATTTCAAAAGATTTCAGTCCTTAAGTGTTACAAGAAGAGAAAAGAGGAAAAAACCTAGAATTGATTTTGCCACTGAGGATTTGAAGCCACTTTATTTGTTTTGTAAACTGTGCATGAACAGGTTTTGGGGGCTCAGAGCAAAGGGGGTCTCAATATTTTAAAAAAAAGAAAAAAAACCCGACCCTAACGTCACCAGGAGAACATCTCTTGCAGTCATTTGGTGACCTCTAGCAGTTTACTGAGGTACCTACATGTATAAAAAGGTTTTTTTCTAGAAGTTTTATAACTTTATTGACACTTCTTCTCTAACAGTAACCCTTAACAATCTATTTACCATTTTTATGGCAACTTACAAATCCAAAAATTTTTCCAAGTTGTTGCTAATAAAGTTAGAGTAAAATATTCATTACCTCCTAAATGATTGTAATAATATGACTCTTGATAGAAACAGTTGATAATAAATAAGATAAACAGGGATAAAAAGATTAATTTATATGAAAACAAAATGAATGGGTAATGCTAAAGTACAGTAGCTTCTGCATGTTGTATTTTTAAGTGAAAAGCAGTGTTGTTGAAAACGAGCAGGGATCCAGGTGGGAAATCCTATTTGCGATGTGGTGGTGAAGAGGGCATGTTATGTTCTTCCCACACTGGGAAGTGGCAAAGTCTGGGTGGAGGGTGCTGTAAAGCTGGAGCCACAAGCCACCTTCACCCCTGACCACTTACTGGCTGAGTCAGCACACCGCTGTGAAGGACATTAAAGAAAAAAAAAAAGGTACAACAAGTTTTGAAACCGTGTCAAAAAATATTATGTAAAAATTGAACTGTTTCAGTAAAAATCTGCGTCAGCATGGAGGCAAAACACTTGCTGAAAACGATGCAATTCACATGCCACAGCACTATGTGCGCTGTAAGCCAGTCCCACTGGATACAAGAAAAGAATAGAAGAAGTAGTGCACATGCGCCCACATCCCTTTTTCTACCAGTGCAACACACACACTGGACACAAACACCAATGATAACACTGTTAACACCCTAACCCATTCACCACTGATACTCTGTTGTTGCACCATTGTCACTGTCTTTTCATTGTCTTTTGAGCAGAATGAATGCTACAGGTGCAAGACTGTGGTTTTTCCCAGTCTTGTGGTCATGACGTGGGTGTGAACACACAGGGATATTTGTCAGTATGGATACGGAAACGACACCGTATCCAGATCTTCCCACTCTAGGACCCGTTTTCTAAAGAGTTCATTTTGGGGTATCCACGAGATAGGTCCCATTTTGATGAAAGGTCAGTCTGTTAAGAATGTATGTCAGTTTCACGCAAGCTTGTTTCCATGCAGACGGGGCCTGAATGTCCAAAGGGGTAAAGTCTGATGCTGTTGAAAAGATGAGAATCTGGAACAATACAACCAATATTTTTAATGCAATCATTAGCATTATTTGTCCACAAATGTTATATGTGTACTTGGACATATGGGAGCAACTGGACCTGCTCTACCACTTAAGTTTGAAGACAAAATGAAGAAAGGCTTTAACCTTTCTTCATTCAAAGAGTGATGCAAAAGGGATACCTGACCAGTCTGTGGACCCTTTCAGTGAAATTACTTCCACCCATTTGCAGGATAAAACCTTCAAAGAACTGTTACAACCAGCTGAACTGGAGATTTTCAGAAAAAAAACAGCATCTTATCTCCGGTGAGAGTGGATATTAGGGTTGAATACTTTAATGGAAAACACTGTAATTGATGGCAGGATTCATTTTCACTTTAAATGTTAAATAATTTGGTGAGGTTTGTTCAAAATACAAAATAACAGAGAAAGAAAACATTTCTTTTGCCTCTATCTTTGTGAGGTGGTTTGATAGAAATGGAAGAAAAATGGCCAAACTGCCCCAAAAAATGTAAAATGTTTTTGATAAAGAGTTTACTTTGCTGTGGGACTTTATTAAAAAAATGTATGACCTCTAAGTTTAAGCGTATTAAGGCCTAAAATAAATGTTCTACAATGATCTTTGACCTTTATTTTGGGGTACCATCATTTATAAATGATTTTGTCCTTTTAGGATATATATATTTTCATGAATTCTTAATGTAAAAAAACAATTGATAACAGAAGAATGGCTTCATTGTCCATAAACATATTTGACTGAAAAACACACATTTTATTTCAGAATGATTCTAAGATCATAAAATAAATGCAATAAAACATTCATGTTACTTATGAATTCTGAAAAGTTGATGAACATAAAGTTGAATGGACGGCTACAGATGACATGTGGTTCAACTCCCACAAAATTAAAAGCAATGCAGATAGTTAAATTCTTTAACATTTTTGGTACAATACGATTGGTTAGAGGCTTGTGTTATTTTTTTAAATCTGATTTTTAAAATGTCATCTATAAATCACATAGACTATAGACTATAGATGGTTAATGAGATTTTTAATGAAGAAAATGGGTCTTAATTCAAAGTAAATGTAGAATGACAAGTCAAATAAGTATTTTTTTTATTAGACATGTAGTTCAAAACAAGATGTTTTCAAGTTTCTTTGACATAAGATTTTCAAGATCTATTATCTACTGTTGCATACTGAAAAGTTAATATTCAGGTGATTGTGTCTTAATAACTCCACCAAGGATGTGGTTTCATTGGAGTTTGTTTGTTTGTTTGTTTGTCTGTTAGCAAGATCACTTAAAAATTAGGGACAGATTATGATTTCAGGAAATTAGTAGCACAAGAAAAAAATTATTAAATTTTGGTGGTGATGTAAGAGGGCGTCTAGCTCTCTGAGTGCTTTTCTAATTTTTTAATGTGAAGGCATATTTTGAATAGAAATAACATTCACATCCTCACATTCATCATTAGGCATATGTATATTTTGCTATGTTGTTCTGTCAAGTAAATGTTTGCATCCAAAATAATGCCAATGAAAACCCCAACACAACAGATTTCTTAGAACTGTGCATCATTGATGAAATAACTGGAGGAAAAAAATGAATAAAACTACCATCTGCAGATCTTGGACCACTGGCCTGTATTCAACAACAGACACAAAAATGGGTCACATTGTGTTAAATTGTTTGACAAACTTTAGCTAAAACAGAAGACACTGAACTAACTTCTGCAATAAAGAGATGGAAAAACTGCCTAAGTTTTCAAGTATTTACATATGAGTCATTATCCAATCACTGCCACACACCAATGCACTAGATGATGAGGGGTTTAGTGTGGTGTACTGGGAGACACTGAGCTGGAAAGTGGGTGTGATAAGTGAGCGGGTGTATTTCTGCGTGTGATGATAGCGGCAGCACTGACTGAGCTGTTCTATGTGAGTGGAAGACCAGCTGGAGTTGAAGTAAGGATCAGGTTTTTCATTTCCCTGTTTCTCCTCCAGGTGTTTTAACAACATCCGTGTGTTCACTTTGACTCTGTCTTTGAGAGCTATACTCATACAGCCTGTCTGCATCTGCTGTAACCAAAGAAATGAGCAGAACAGAGGTGCAAACCAAGTGTAATTATTATTAGTCTTATTACTTCACACATGTATGGTAGTAATAATAAAAATTATGATTGATTGATTGAGATAAAGCTTTATTGTTCTTGGAATTACACTTTATACAGTTATTTAATACAACAAATAGGAAGTGGGAAACTGCCTCAAGTCTGTGCAGGAAAAACATGCATGCAACATTCACAATAAATACACAAAAAATACACAAAAAATACAATAACCACAAGGGTGCGTGGCAGTACAGGCTGTAACGACTGCACGTGAAGCAGTCACCAAATTGGCTCCCTCTGATTGGCTCTATGTGCTGGCTGTCAGCTCTTAAAAGCCCCTACCCGTGTTGCTGATCTCCCTTCTCGGCTCCATGCACGTAGCCCCGCCCACTAGCTGCCACTTCCGCGTCACCTCACTGCTCGTGACAGGGAAGAAGTTTCGTCTCCGCAGCAGTACATATTATTATTATTAAATATTAAATATGATATGAATCGTGTAGTGTCGTGAGCATTATCTCAATAAGGGTCGTCAGGTGGTCCGGTCAGCGTTATAGTGACCGCGATTTTATAGATGCCACTTCTCCGCTAGCTAACCATGGCCAAAATGGAGAGTGTATCCAGATGTCCGCGGTGTTGAAACGTTTAAACGACCGCATCGTCTAACTAACTTATATCATCTCCTCTTACCTAGACCCTGCTGTTTGGCCCTTGGTGATCCGTCCACTTTACACGCAATATCGGTGTCAAAGCGCTGAGCACCGACACCGGAAGACGGTTGCCTTTTTTTACGCCGTCCCTGAACGCACCGCCACCGGCGATACTGTAACGACGAACTGAGGCTCGGACGCGGACACAGTTTCCCCTGACCCGAATTATACTGTGGCTCGAGTGAACCCACGAAGGACCTTTTGGTGGCAGTGGGTGTTTTATTTTAAGTTTACTCCTCTGCCTATTGAGTTTCTACCCCTGCTGATCATACGCATTCATTTCTTGAGATTTTAAGTGTGTGTGTGTGCGCGCGTGCATGTGTATGCGCGTGCGTGGGACCATATTGTATTTTTTTAGGTTATTGTATTTTAAAGGTTGTTGCATATAAACTGTTTTAAAAATGTAATAAACCTCATGTACTTGATGGAACTGCCTCATGCCCATGGTGTCAAAACAAAACTTGCGTGACCTTCAGGTTACATTTAAATTCTCCACTTGGGGAGAAATGCCCAATGGGGATTTCTGGCAAATTCTTCCTAAAATGCATGCCCAAATGAAAAAGGCTATTGCTCTGCAATTACAAAGATCAAAGTCATGAAACTTCACCTGTGTGAAGATCACACCTGTAGGTTTGTAAATAAACTGTCATACATATATTTATTGCCCAATAACTCAGGGCAGAAAAATAAAGCAGAAAAAACTCAGCAGAAAAATAAAAACAAATCTGCCTAGATTGAAAAATATAATTTTAAACTTAATTTAGAGCCTCAAAATGTAACTTGACAGTGAAACTGTGAATTATGGATCAGTTTCTCAATTTCTGAACATCTACCATGTAAAATTTGAGGTTTGTACAATTATTTTAGTAAGGACAGGACTACAACTTGGTCACTTGGAGAGCAGTTTAGCCAAAGGTATCCAAATGTGACTTATTTATTTTTTTAAACCTAACTTGATACAAATAACCAAATATTGCTGAATGTGCCTAAATCAGAATGATTATCAATACCCGGAGCCTGGCAAAGGTTTCCCCACAGACCTCTACATTCGATGGGACCAGTTCCGCCCAGTTCATCCCAGTACGCCATTTTAAAACGGGCATAACTTATGAACGGATGGTCCCATCGCAATTTAGTTTGTTAAACTTGTGAAAGCATATAGAATATGACTTCGTTTTATCGGGAGTTTCTAGTTGCGTCCGATCGAATAGGCATTACGCCTGTTGCCCGGCCATGGAAACGGAGTGCTGTGCGAGAGGACTACCGGACTTTTATTCACGTTTTCTACATGCTAATATATGTTAAACGGACTAAAAAAAGTTTCATCATCCTCTACAAATGTGTGGACAATAAATCCAAGTGGAATTTTACATCTACTAGTGACCTTTGTTCCTAAAACACCGAAGGTAAGAAACCACTCAGAGCTGTTGTGCAAAACTAAATCCTACTTTTCTAAGTATTTTTGTTATAATTTGGTAAATATTCATAAGATTTTGAAATAGATTACACCATTAGAATCACTGAAGTGTTGGCTTTCTTTATAGTACACATGTATTATGAAATATAATGCGATACTAAATTACTTTGTAGAGTATGTCATTGTACATGTATTTTTTTTACATTCCTATTTACATCCTCTGCATTAGAACTGTTTGACTGAGGAAAAAAAATGGTTGACATGGCATGTAGCCTAAAAGTCTCACCTTTCCAATGATATAGAACATATGAATATTAAACCAGATTTCAGACTGGTGTTTAGGGTTAGAAGGAGCCAGGTAGCAGATGAAGTGAGATGGGTCCCTGTGATTGGGACCCTGGGGTGGAAATGGGTAAAGTGGTGTTTAAATTCTCCAGGTGAAATTCCTGGGGTGGCGTAGTCGACACACATTACACCATACTACACCACCCAGCGACGTAGGCATACAGAATAAATATACATATAACATGAAATATAGTGCACTGTATTATCAGCTGAAGAATTATGGATGAGGAAATGTATAAAGTATGTGAAGAAGAAAAAAACTAGTTGTCGGAGGCAATTGCTTGGGTTATATCCAAGCATCAACCTCAGGCAGACAGAAGTGAAGCCAACCCAGAAGTGTCAAAAATTCCAGTTCACCATCTTCCGCTAAGGGGTTTGGCTCCAAAAGGGAATCAATCCCCATAGACTCCCATGTTAAAAAGGCCAACTTCACAGCAGAAATAAACCGGTTTACAGCCTGGTTTAAAAAACATTATAGTTGTAATAGCACAATTTACCTTTAAATGAATTTGTTTAGAACTGTACTATTTAGCTGTTGTTTCATCTTAAAATCATGAATTAGAGGTGTCATTTTGATATACAGGTACCAGCTCTGGGACAGGCCTCAGCGTCACGTTAAACTACTTGGGTTGGTTTCACTGAACTGACCTGTTTTTTTTTGTTTTTTTGTGCTCTTCGTGTTCATTTATGTTGGTAGATTTTATGTGCATTTATTGGACAAATGACTTCCGTTATTGATTTAATAAAGAAATAAGTCTGTGCTTCAGTTTATTACCCCCCCCCCCCCTACCCACCGAAGGGGAAAGGGGTATTGTTTGTAAGAAAGTTTAGGCAAAACTACTGGACCAATTACCATGAAACTTTCAGGAAAAGTGGAAGGTGGTCCTGTAATAGATCCCATTAAATATTGGTGAATGTGGGTCAGTCACTAAAAATGTGTTTTCGTAATAAGAGGGCAAATCATCCTAAATATGTGTGAGGGGGGGAGTGTTTTTTTATTTTTTTCTTTTAAGTGAAATTGTATCTACAATCTTTAACCCAGGTCAGTCAGCTGAGGGCCACGGATACCATTTTGGATCGGTGGAGGGTGCAGCGAGCCTGAACCAAGCCCCGTCTGGGTCGAAGCACTGGCTGGACCAGACCCTGGCTCAGCAGTGATGGGATCCACTAGGAACTGAGGTTCTGTCTCCATCTGGGCTTCGGCCTCATTGTGGTTTTTTTTTGTTTTTTTTGTGTCCCTTGCTGGTTTGAGGTGTTTTGCAGCAGCTGTGATTTTCAGCTTCAGTCAGTCTACCTCCATTAGCTCATATAGCTACAGGAGGTGTGAAGTTTAAGTGTCATTTTGTTCATTTTATTTTTCTTCAATTGTGTTCCGTTAGTGTTTTACTTTGTTCAGGTTACATATTTTGTTTAATTATTTTTCTTCATTTTACTGATCACTTTGACAGTTTTTGTTCACTTTGTTGCTTTTACTGTGGAACTGCCTAAGTCTCAGGAGTTAAAGGGTAAAAAAAAAAAAAAAAAATGCCTCATTTCAGTCTTATGACTCAATCACTATGATTCAACAACAGATTGTTTATTTAAAGAAATCATTCAATTGAAGTTATTTCCAGCATTTGACAGAGGAATTAGGAAGTTGGCAAAGAGAGCAATGAAAACAACTGAACAGCGTTAAATTGAAAAATTCTGAACTTTATGTTTTAAGGCTTGGGTAAGACTTAATGGAAAAACCTTCAAGCTGAAACCATATAATAACGGAGTTTGATGTGTCGTGAGTTTGTACAGCCGCAGTTTGTGAGAGTGATGATAAGACAGTGCCTTCGGAGTCTCATTTGTTGACATACAGAACGCATGTGCAGAGGCTGTGAGAATTTAGCAATTATCCATGTGAGCAGGAGCAGCGCTGTTTGACTGGGATCTAAGGTGTACGTCCAGTTCCTCGACTAAGACTGGAAGAGGAACTTCTACAGTGCAGCGAGCATTGTTGTTAGCAGGGAACCAGTGAGCAGTGTGTTCTATACAATCACAAAATCATATTAATGATGTCTGACTCTACTATATTTCCCAGTGATGTCCGTCCCCGACAATGTCGTCGTCTGGAATGCTGTTGTTTTCTATCATATAATGTGGGTTAGACTGTCTAATGAGGCTGCCAAATACACTACAAGTAAAACAATAGTATTTTAACCAAATCTGTGTTCAGGTTTGAGGAGTTTGTGGTTATTTAATGTAGAGAACATCATATGCTTATTCATGACTGTGATGAGTCCTGATTTAGTCCCATGTGTTTATGAGAACTAAGTTGTGACTTAACGCAGCTCTTCTTCTTTCTTTTTACTTTTGACAAAAACAGCCACGATTTATGACTTTCCTGGAAGCAATGAATGTGTTAAAGGTGTCATTCCGCTGAAAAACCACTTTTCCACGCTCCTTTTGGAATCTGATGGGTCACCTCGAGTTACCAACACATGCTGCCTTTGAAAGTAGTTTGTCACCTCCGCTGGCTGCATACCACATTCACAGAAAACAAGAGGAACGAGGGACCCAGAATAAACTGGTCCGTCTGATGTTGGATGACTGTCATTTTTAATTATCAGTATTTTTATTATTTTTATTTTATTTTTTATTGAATTTTCTAATTTATATTAATACTCTTTTGTATTTAATTTATGTATTTATATGTATGTGTACTTATATGTGATTACATTCACTACCCAATGGCTACTTGATTACAAACTTGATCCTCATGTTACATGGAAACCAGTATGTGTTTGCATTCCTATCTTTATGGGGACATTGGTTTGTTTACACATTCCCACCATGGGGACCAAAATCCAGGTCCTCATGAGACTCCAATATAAATGTGAGTGAAATATGTGAAGTATGCAAATTCATGTAAATGTTATCCACTATAAACACATTAGCTTGTTTTTTCTGGAAGTCCCCATAAGGTGAGGGGAAATGGGTGGAAAGCAAAATATGTATTTTTCAAAGGTTTTAAGAGGTTTACTTTTTTCCAATGTCATTTATATATGTGTGTGTGTGTGTGTGTGTATGTATGTACATATAGTTGTGATGTGTGTAACATGTTTTTTTTTTATAATAATGGCTTGGATTTCTGTAGGTCTTTTGTTGGCAACTCAAAGTGCTTTACATTAGTGACCCAATATTCATTCACTCTCACATTTTCCTTTTGTTGGTGGTAAACTACATTTGTAGCCACAGTTGCCCTGGACAGACTGACGGAAGCGTGGCTGCCATAATTTTAATTTTAAAAACAAGTTTAAATTTTTCCATATTTTTATGGAATTTAATAATTATTTATTTTTCTTAAAAAATTTTTTTTACCCTCACTACACAATGGCCATTTTACCACTAAGTGATGATTTTAAACCCATGAGTATAACAGTGTGTTTCTGTCTATAGGCTATGTGATGGAGTAACTGACTGAAGAGCCACTGCATGTTTTATTTTGCTGTAAGTATATAACCCTGTACCTCTTGAACTGATAATTTAAGAAACAGAATATTTTTCTGACAGCAAGAAATTACCTGGTGTTGTATTTTCTATAATTCTCTCGTTGTGGCATTACATATTTATAAGGCATCAAACTGAAAACCATCTCACCTCTTTCCCTTGCATCATCTAAACTGCATTACCCTGAATATGTCCAGCGCTTCTCTGTATCCGAGAAGACAACACTCAGAAGTGTTGAGAAGTGTATTTGGTGGTTTTTCCTCTTTGTTGGCAGAGAGGGCAACGCTGCCAGCATAACAGACGTTTCATTAGAACATGAGAAAGATGTGGGGGGCGGGGGGGGGATCACATTTGCATAAAAATAACATTAGTGAAATCGCAATCAGATATTGCAGGGCCATGCTGGAAGTGTCATCCTCCTGAGACAACACCGGGACTATATCTTTAATTGAAAAGAGGACAGGGGATAAAACCTTTCGTAGATAAGATGCACACGTGCTTTCATCTTCTTTTTTTTTTTTTTTTTCACTCTGTTCTGGTATTGTCTCCCATACTTGCTGCTGTTTTTCTCTCCACTCACTTCTTCATTACTTATTTATCTCTTGTTTTTTGGCATATTCTGTTCTGGGATTACTATGCTGTGAATGGAATGACTATGAGCTGCTATGCAACTGTCTGATGCCAAAAAAAGATTTTACCAAAACGCTATAGGCTAACATCAACATGTGAATCATAGCGGGCAGGAACTGGTTCTCACTGGACCATATATACACCGGTCTGCACGTGCTTCTAGAAATACAATGAATTCACAATTGGATTTAGACGTGTGATAGATACAGCACGTTTGCTCTTTATCCAAATATGAATTCCAGACTTTAGTTTAGTTCAGACACAAAGCTACAGTAATACAAAACATAGAATTTTATACAGCAGTGGTTTTCAGTGAGGCAGGCTTACCCTGGGGGGCACTAGAGGACTAAAGGGCAGGTGCAGTGTGAGGAAAAAATAAACCTGAATAAAAAAGAAAATGGACAAACGTGGCTGCTTAAGAATGGTACATGTGAGAGGCAAAAAGAGACGTTAAAAAACACAGATATGGAAATGTATTTAAAAAGATGTCTTAAAAGAGATGTTAAAAAGCATATACAGATGTTAAAATTAGTTCAATAAAATGGTAAAAACACAGATGTAAAAATTATACTAGAAAAGCATTTAGAGCGTTCAGACTCTAAGGCAGATCACCCCCCCACCCCCCCATCCACCATCACTTGTTCCTTGTGCCAGGGTGAATATTTCCTGACAATTTCAGACAAATCTGTTAACTTTTTGAGTCATCACACGTACCAGAATCCCACCACCCACCTTCACCGATCACCACCAAAATTGAATCTGTTGTTCCTTGTTCCTGTATCAGCGTTTCCTGAAAGTTTCCATCCATAACTTTTTGAGTTATGTTGCACACAGTCAAACACACAGACAGATAAACTTCACCATTCCTTGATCGAGTAATAAAAATGTAAATGTATATGATGTGCTCCCCAGTCTAACAAACATCTTCTGCTGGGGCAAGGTCGAAACCGCAGCACGCTCCCTATACAGAGGAAGAGGGACCCTAGAGCATATCCTCAGCAGCTGCCAACGGCCGCTATCGTTGGCGCCGCAACCAGGTGCTGAGGTGATTACTGAGAACATCTGCACAGCGGTTGATCAGACCAAGCGATCACAGCCAGCAAGGAGTGGAATGGTGTTCATCTGAGCAGGTGAGTAGCCAACTTGTCCGAACTGTTTCTGTTTTATAAGTGTTATAACTTCCTCCCACTCCTCTTCAAACATGCAAATTAACTTATTATGTTTCCATGAGTAAATGGTTTCATATGTCCTTGCAATGGGTTTTCTTTTTTGTACGGTCTTTTTTTTAGCATCCTAACAGCAGAATGGTAGTTTGGCTGCCTTTTGGTGCTGAGGAAATTTACTTTGCCAAGGGGAATTTCAAAACATCATAAATGAGGCTCCTCTTCATACTGTCTTTATTATGAGTTTTGATAAATCACATGTTGAACCCAATATGGACTGGAATTTCCCCTCAAGGGACAAATAAAATAAAATCTTATCTTATATCATATCTTATTCTTTGCCTTTGTGTATGATTTAAAATGACAATGAGATAAGCTGTTTTTCTATAATATATAAGTATGTATATTACATACCAAAGGAAAATGACCAGTAGTGCAGATCTCTGTTTAGTGCATCCTGTATAAAGAAAAAAAAATGAACATCCTCTTTACGAGTTTTCCTGTAAAACCTGCATTTTCCAATAAATACATCTTTTTAGCCCTTATGGTGTTGAACAGCACCATTCTTCAGCATTGTAAAATGAATGTTACAGTGTGTCTGATGTCACAGAGGTCAAATATCACTCATCAGAAAAAAATGAGTCGAGGGCTAACGAACTAGCCGCGGTCCGCCGCAGTATCGTGTGGAGCCACATGGTCCTGTAATACTGTAATTAGAAGGAATGGCCGAGGCATGAAGAGAAACTAAGTGCTAGGGGTGAAGGCGACTAATTCCCCCTCGTCTGGAACCAGAGATAAGAGACAGATTAAGATTAACAATGTCCAGCCTGTTGAAAGACTAATTATGAGGCACTCTGCGCAGTCACCAACTTGTGTAGGTAGCACAGTACAAAGGCAGCTCAGAGTACGTCCACTTGTGGTTTGTAGGTTTAAGCCCGTATGTGTTTTCTTTCCCTCCCGCCAGATTTCTCTTTGGTCTTCTCTTCTGAGTCCTCTGAGTCTTAGCAAAGCTTTTCTCTTCATAGGTTTCACATGTCAGCTCTTTCCACCCTGCTTGGCTTCACACTGTAACTCAGCTCCTCTCATCCCCTTTTAGAGTCAGGATAGAACTGTACAGCTGACAGCCCAGTGTCATTATCACTTTATATCTATCAGCTTCCTTTAGCTTTACTTTAAATCATCCTGGCTTTTTTTAAATTTTATTTAATTTTTTTTTTTTTGGGGGGGGGGGGGTTGCTGTCGAAATCAATGCATTAATCCATCATTATGATTAGTCTGAATAAAACGGTTAACGCGATTAAATCAAACAGTCATTTTATTTCAAGTTGCTTTGTTGAAACAGTTGAATAAACATGTTAACCGCTTATATGTTTTTGCATATGTTTTGGAATATTTTATCACAGTGTTTTTTTTTTAATTTGTATATTAGAAGACTTTTTGAATATGTTTTGGACTTTTCATCCCTTTTTTTGTGGATTGTAGCAGGTTTTATAGATAGTTTTTCTCCCTTTTTTTGTGCTTCTTAACTAAAACTGTAAGTATTGTTGAGCAGGACCTTACACTTCTGAGCCTTGGCTCCAGCCTCCACACTTTATTTGTCCATTCCTCCTTTCATCCCTCTAGAACACAACCCCCCACCCCCCCTCTCCTGAAACCACCAGAGCACATTTGGGCACCTAAGAGTTAATGTTTTATATTCTATCAAATTTTTTACAGATGTGACATGCATGTCAAATGTGGTGAGTTTTTGAGCATATCTAGGGAGTTAAATTTCACTTTAAATTGGAGTGAAAGAAGAAAATATGAAGAAAACACAATAGAGCTGTCTTTTTGCCAAGTGAGAGGACTTGGAGAGAGGTCCATGGTAAAGGAAAATCACCACAACACTGCAAACACGAAAAAGAACACAATAAGGAAAATAGTTTTAACTCTTTAACACCTGAGACTTTAGCAGTTCCACAGTTAAAAAAAACAACAAAAAAACCCAACAAAATTAACAAAAACTATCAATAAAAATGAACAAAATATGAATAAAGCAACTAAAATTAACACTAACAATATAAGACACAAACGGAACAAAATTGAAGAAAAATCCTAAAAACACAAAAAAAGTAGAAAAATAAACAAGCAACAAAATGAACAAAACTAACATATTTACAAAATAACAAATAGTGTGAAACAATTTGCAAAACAATTAGGTAAAAATAAATAAAATGTAAATTGGTTCCAATAGTTTTCGTTTGGGCTTTTTCTTTTTTGGTAAATCAGTTGCCTTCCAACATCTGTTCATCTCCATAGCTCAGTTCCATGAACAAAACAATAATTTTTTCTCCAAAAAATAGAATTTTTCTGAATATTTAAACTAAACAATGCCCCCCCCCCTCCTTCTGTAGGCAGTGGGGGGTATACTGAGCATGCTCAAATGTTTATGAAAAAATAAATGAAATTCTAACTATTGAGAAAACAGAAATTATAGGAACATTTAAATCATTTTAAATCATAGATATGTCAGGGATTAAAGGTTGGAAAATATTTGACTTTCACTGAAAAAACTGCTACAGTAACTATATAATAAATGGATGATGAATCACTTAAAATAGAGACAAATAAGGAGACACATTAATTTGGAAAGTTCCACAAAAGGTGTTGGTCTTTATGGGTTAAAGGTCATCCAGGTCCCAATCATCTATCTGAATTCATAATTGTCTGCTTTCGTTGCGTTAAATGTTAGGACTCATTGTCAACTTGTGAACATCATGATGCATTTAAGATGGATTGACCAAATCACCCTAATTTCCATAAAATTAACTTGACACAGAGGAACGTGAAGGAAATCTCTCTGCAAATTAATCTGCATAATTAATCTTCTGTAGCTAATTGGAGACATTATCAACACCTGTACCAACTGAGGATAGTTAGCACTCTACACGCAGAATCAATCACCACAACAAAGGAGGACAAACAAGAGCCTGCGAGGCGTTCTCTGTGGGACTCTGCTGGATATTCTATGCTGCTGCTGACATCAGGTGTGTAATTTTTGATCACTGAAGCGATTTTACTGTAGCTCTCATTGTTTCACCCAGACAGAACAACAGATGGAGAGGCCTGAGACTTTCCTTTTAAAGCTGTTCTCAGCCGTTGGGCACTAAAGTGCAGCCTCAGACTGCCTTTGGAGCCTGAGGGAGGGAGAGGCTGCACCACGTCGGCTGTGGTGGGGGTAAGTTGAAGGCTCTTCATACACATGCACACACACACTCGAGCTCAAAGAAGCATTTTCATGCCCTATATAAACAGCACACCGTACACAGCTGCGCTTTCTCTTATGTTAATGTGTTTGAAACCTTGTGCATACTTGTCTAAGTCTATTTAATAAAGTTGCACATCTAGCCAACAGTACAGTCTGCCTCCGTTCAACTGTATAAGTGTGAATATCTAAGTGTTCTTTTTATATCCAACCTTTCCTTCCTTTCCCATGTATTATGCATATCTGTCACCTGTGCTCTGTCTGAGCGACTAACTCTGTGAATCAAAGAATTTCCTGACCTGTAGAGGACTTATTTTCTAAACTAGTAGTGTAGACACAAGCACACAAATATAGGCCTGAGGATGCCTGCCCAAAATATGTTTTGATGACTTCGGTATAAAGCTTTATTTTTATTCTACATTTACTGGGTTTCCACAAGTTTTAGTCTTTTTATAAATGTTTCCATCACGTTCTACGCTAATGCTTTGCGATATAAGAATTTTATGTACAAATTGCAAAATAGAGTGGTCCTCAAGTCACTAATAAGAATCCTGATTTTCTGGTATTTACACCAGAAGACTTATGTGAAATGGGATGATTTCACATCTGCCCCCTTTAACGTATGCAATAGAGTTAGGCAGGGGAGTATTTTATCTCTATTTCTTTTTAATGTTTATATGGATGAGTTATCAAACAGTTGCAGAACAGGCTGTGTGATTGGAGATGCTATTGTGAACCACCTGATGTACACAGATGATCTGTTTGTCCTGTGTCCATACAGTGCTGGCCTCCAGAATATACTCTCAATATGGCTCTGACTTTGACATTAAATTTAATGGAAAAAAAGAAAGAGTAACATCATGATCGTCAGAAGCAAGGAATACAATAAATCTTTTCCTGTCTTTTCTCTCTCCGTTACTGTCCTAAAAACTTGTGAAGAAGCTAAATATCTAGGACATTATTTGAATGATGACCTGTCTGATGATAGGGATATTCAAAGACGGTGCCATATGATGTATGCACAGGCTAATGTGCTGAAGAGAAAATTTAGTATGTGCTCTTTGCATGTTAAAGTGACTTTTTAAAACTTTCTGCTCCCCAATGTATACGCCACTACAAAAGCAGGTCCATGCAGAGACTCAAGGTGGCATATAATGATGGCCTGAGAATGTTGTTCAATGTGCCTAGAGGGAGCAATGAGTGCTGGTGTTTCTACATGTCCTGCAGGAACCTCATGTACAGCTGTATGTGCAGAATGTCTAAGTCAACAAACGGCATTATTTCTGCACTAGTAAATCTGGTTAGGTTCACCTCAAAACTCTGGAGCCATTGGTGTTTTAGCCTGTATGCAATTACGTGATATTAGAAAATATATCTGTTCTTTGTAGATGTGTATGTGTGTTCTTGTCTCCTGTTTTATGGACTGCCGCTGTGTCCGAAATAAAGAATTGAATTGAATATTCTTCTATCTGCTCCCTTCTATTCATGTAAAAATGTAAAACCATTATACATTGGACAGGTTGTGCATTGACAAGGTTTTCATGAATGGAACAAAAAAAATGAATGAATTGGAAAAAAAAAAAAATTATATATATATATATATATATAATGTTGGACTATGGAATCCATTCTTGCATGTACATCACGAACAGAACATTAGACACATTTGATTACTTCCACTTTCTCAACAGTCTTCAAAATTCTTCTCATATTTTGACCCCCCCCCCCCTAATTAGGCCCATTGTGCTATTTTTACACAATACATTGTTTCACAACCAGCGAGGGCTTTGATGTTCTCATTATTATGCGCCTTTTCTACAATAAGAAATTGTCTTATTATAAGAATGACAGAAATATCTGCATTTCGCAAATTATGTTCTTGTGAGAGATGAAAAAAATCGCAGCAATTATAAGAAAATATAGAAAGTTAAGAGGAAAAACTTGTGAGAAATTTCATTATAATAGAGCTGTTAGAGGTGGTTGAGAAGTGAATGTGAACAGTTTACTAATAGTCTTTGAAGTTGGTGAAGTCAGAAAACTGACTTGTTGTAAAGGTCATCCAACATCTACCGTGACTGTGGTGGTTTGGTTTGGTTTATTCAAAAGTTTGGTTTATTCAATAGTTTGGTTTATTCAGTAGTTTGGTTTATTCAATTACACAATTTATGCCATGGTATCACTGAGACAATTTTTCATTTTGATATAAAGACTATCAGACTGAATTTGACCAACAAAATTGTCTTTGTTAAAGGTGAATTTACACCTTGTACTTGTTCTTTATTCCAGTACTATTTAGAAGCAAAACTCTGCACAGATAACTTATTTTCCCACTATCTGTGTGTTAGAGCCACAACAAATGCAGAAATCAATATAATATATTGATAACTTTAAGTGAGGATTTAAATTTATTGATACTTTATTTTTAAATCTTAATTTAAAGTCAATATGGAAATGACTAAAACATTTATGTTATAGGTTTGTAAGCACACAATACAGTTTCAGTTACTATTTTTCATTTTAATTAGTTTTTTTTAAAAATTTATTTCAGAAAGCAAATGTTTCTAGTTTTCATCGGTTCGTTTTTCTTAATCCAACCTTATCTAGGTTTTGGAAAAACCTTTCTATGACTATTTCTGCCAAAATTACTCAGGAAAAATAAACATTCCCTGAACTAAACTTTCACTGAAATGAGTATCCAAAAAGAGTTTGGGATTTTTCAGATCTCCCAGTATTCTTGGTGGTGGAGCTGGAGGACAGTGATTGGTGGAACACCCATATTCACCTGTAGTGTTTAAACCGATGTGCTGCTGCAAACATCTTTATCCCCTTTTCTAAAGCTACACTTTGTGTTTTGAACATTTGGGAAATAAAGCAAAATATGAGAAGCTTTAAGTGAATTTTAGACTGTATTCAGCTCAGACCTACCAGTGCATTGGAATAATGTGTCTCTTTCTGAATACACTGAAGAGCATACGCCGGGCAAATATCATGCAAACAGCATGGATCTTGTTGAGCATATTTGCAGAATATTCTCTGTCTGTGACTGGAAATGATAAAAGCATCATCTCTTGGATCTTTGAGGTGTGGTGGAAACACAAATCACAGATTACAGCGATATTTTTTACCGATGTCAATAACTTCCTGGTAATTAAAATTCCTAGGAATGTTGGTGGTAAAGCTCGTTTTCTCACTTCCACTCCAACAGCAACACATTCACACTTATATTATATAACACTTATATAAAATATTCACTGTACATGTCTGCCCCTCAATGGTAACTGCTAAGAAAGGGGGAAAAAATACTTAAACCAGTCCCATGCTGTATTCTGAAGATAAATTACAATCCTAGTTTTGAAGATAAATTACTGTACAACTTCAGTTAGTCACTATTGGGCAGTGTTCATCCTTTCTACATCAATTATTGACATTAAAATTTGTTTTGCCAAATGTGGGGAAAAAAATCATTAAAATATTTACATTAGTGTCTTTTTTTTTTTTTTTTTTTTTTTTTTTTAAGAGCGTTACTTTATAATTTGGTATTTTTACCGTGTGTGTGTGTGTATGTAAATTTCATTGTCACATGACTACAGTGACAATAAAAAAAATATTTATTCAAAATTGTATTTATCTGATGGGATAAAATTCATTGAAACCGTTAATTTCCCATTTCATGTAAGTGGTTTTAGCAGTGTGTCTTGTGTGTGTGCATATGGATTTCCATGGACTTCCATACACTCTGGGTGACTCAGTGATTTAAATGACCGGAAAATCTGATCCTCTTTAGTGACTGGTATAAACTTGAGTCTGTACAAACAATCGATTTTTCACATCACTAGTGTGGAAAGAGAGAGGAAAAGAAAAGGTTTTGTATTACACAAAGTTAACCCATGAAGGCCCACTTCTACTTTTGTTGCAGTTCCCAAATGCATTTGTCTTTTTATTTAACCTTTACCCTCCTTTTCTCAGTAAAATTATGCGTTTCGATATATTTAACCCATAAAAACCCAGGCATCTATCGTCAACCAAAACAATATACCGATCTATGTTTAATATTAATGATATAGGATGTTTAATATTGACAGGCATATATACAGTTGGATGGGTAGAGATATGATCCATTTAGATGTTCAGAAGCTCCACAGTTGCCATGGAAACACTGTAATCTTCTACCACATTATTTCAATAGTTAAATAAATGGTCCACAAAGCCAGAGCAATTGTAGCCTGGACAATTTATTTTCAGACTTTTCCCTCATTCCCTTTTGCCAGTGCTACTATGCAACCCCTAGGACAACAAACAGATGCTCCAACTCATTTATTCCCTCAGAACTCAGGCTGGGAAGTGACTTATATCATGATATCATTATTTCTCTTCTGTCTCTTTTTTTTTTTTTTTTTTTTTTTTTTTTAAGCATCTCATTTCATTCTTGATCCTATTGTAGTTCTTTGGTTACCAACAGGTGAATGTTATGTGTTTGTTTGTCCCCAATTGTCTGGGCATCCAGTAAGACCGGATAAATGTGAACTGAATTATCCACTGGGGATTAAAGTAGCCTGGATCAGTGACAGTAGATTCACACACAGGGTTTATAGTCAGTTAATGATACATTTTCTTGACTGAAAAAGTCACATTTTCCTCAGTTTTTTTCTGATTTAATAACCCTCAACTTTAATCTAAGAATTTATGAACATCTAAATTAGTAAATAATATAAGAAAAGCACACCTTTGGTGGGGGGCTTTTGTAATTTCCTTATAGCAATTAAAACAATACTATTACACTGGCTGTGAACACATGTTTTCTTTTGTCTAAAGTTACTTACATAATGTGTTATTGAGGAGATGTTTATATTATTTTGTCAGCAAATGTTTTAGATGTCATCTTAGTATAGTTAATAAACAGTAATATTCAATGTTAAACTAAAAAGGTCAAGAGTCTATCCTATAGCTGAAGTCAAAAAATATTTCAGGCTTCCCACAGCCCACCTGTGGAGTTGATGCCCGGACTTACTATATACTATTGCATTAAAATGAACATTACATTTATTATGTGCTCATATACACTATTCTGTCTTTCAGTTTCCCAACATAGTGTAATATTGATTAAATAAAACAGACAAGGTGGGTTAACTCACATTAACCTTAAATGAAAAAGTTAGTTCAAACACACACACTCATACAATTCTCCAATTATCATGAATGCAAATTATAATGAAAATGACACGAAGTCCAAAACTATATTGCACATGGCCCTGCTGTGAGATATATATATATATATATATATATATATATATATATATATATATATATATATATATATATATATATATATATATATATATATATAGATAGATTTTAGCCAATCCTAACTAAACTAAATTTAAATACAAAAAAATAATAAAAGCACAATATAAATCCAATATTCAACAGAAATACAACTATTTTTGACCCCCCCCCCCCCCAAAAGTGCTGTGATCTAAATAAAAAATGTATAACATAAATGATAAACCAAATCCTAAATGCATGTGATGCTGTTGTGGCAGCTGAGCTAACAGCAGTACCACTGTGGCTGCTGCTGGATTTAATAAACGAGTCAGATAATTTGTAACCTTTCACCCCCTCCTCCTTGAGCAACCTTCTTTTTCTTTCCAACTCTCACTGGTGTCTACTTTTCCTTTTCTTTTTCTTAGCGTTGTCATCCATTATTTAGTGTCTGCATGTAGCCTACTGTGTATGACGGTCAGTGAACTCTCAGGCCACACAGGCCATTGAGCAGGACCTGAATTTTGATCCCTATAGTGTAAGAGGTCCCTATGGTGTGACTGTGTAAACGGATCAATGTCCCCATAAAGATGGGAACAAGCACACACACAACAGAAAAACAGTATAATTTTTTTTTTTGTTTTTTTATTTATATATGTAGGTTACTATCCAACAGAAATGTATTTGGGACTTTTCTAGTTCTGAACTGTTCTACATCATTTGAGAGAAAAGAAAATGGTTAAATGAATATGGAGTCATTCTTCTATTTATTTATTTATTTGCAAAAAGTAACCTACAGAACAAGAATGGGACAAGCTCAAATAAATTGGGAGACAAGGTGGAAATACTACTGAACACTTGAAATCAAATTAACAAAAATATTGACATTTCAAATGTACTGAGAATATAGGAAAAAAAAACATACACATGACCTATTAAAGCACAAAAGACAAGGCAAGATACAATGAAAACCGCAAGGACTTGGATACATCCTAAGCTTAGGAATGTGCAGTAAATAAAGTCAATTCATACCTGAGGCATAGTCTACATGTAGCACATAAATACATTATATACAGTATATATACTACACACATAATGCAGAGGTAATTGTATTAGTCACTGTCAGAAGTTAAATGTGCACAAAAAGTGTACAACTAATTATAAAAACCTCACACAACACAGCCGTTGCATGAACTCCTGTTAATGCTCATGAATAGCAAGCGTACCATGAAAACAGCATGATTATGCAAATACATTGGTTTTGGTAGATAGCACTATTTACACAATTTTTATTCTCAGACATAAAAGAAAAACCTTAAAAAGAACACATGGCTGAACATGAAATTATGCCGTATGTACTAAAGATGACTTTTTCATTCACAACAGCTTCTTAAAATCTCTACCGTCCACTGTCTATTTGAATGAACGCTTTTGCCCCAGTTTTCAGAACTGAACCTGCCCACCATCTGCTGATTAGTTTGTAGGTCTACTGAAGATGCCTCAGCTACTAGGCCTATCGTCTTTTTCAAACAATGTAGTTCAATAGTAGTCTATATCTTGCCAGTAAGTTGGAGCCTTTGTTGAAAAAAAACAAATCTCTACAGCGATTCCAAAATTATCTCCACCCACCGCACAACGTGAATGTGAGTGGGTATAACCTTACCCTTTAAGATGTTTTTAATTTTATAGATGCTGGCATATTACATCTGTCCTGGGGACAATGGTTGAAAAATAGCTTTTTTTTAAATTCTAATACTGACACATTTACAGAGATGTTCCTTAATAATAATCATTAATGTGTGCTCTGACAACAGCCAGTGAATGACAGGCTATTGTGTGATTTTAAAAGGCTTTTGGAGTCGTTTTCCTTCATTTATTTACCTTTGGAATAATATGGAAAAATTTTTTTTTGTTTTCTTTTATTTGACTGCTTCAAACACAACACGAATTTAATTAAAATAATATTTTTCATCGCATCATGCACCTGATCCGCACTGCCCGCAGATGTACGGTTCAACCTAGTATGTATGAAGCGGTTTAAATTAGTAAATGCTGTTTGGATCTTTATGGGCTAAACAGAATTTGAAACAGTACTGTTACATGCAGGGTGCTATTTAACAGAGGGGGGGTTCCAGAGAAAAAAGCTTCTGACCCTCATTCTGGCATGAATAACATAAACGAGGCTTAAACTAAACTAAATAAACATTGAGAATCAACTGTTTTTTTTCAATAGTGCAGTTTATGTGGCCTTTTCTATTTCCTTGTTAGGAGGGTCATCTGGGTCTGTATGCGTGGTCTTCATTTCCTCATGAATCAGTTTTTCACTGATTTTCATCTGCTAGCGTGTGAGGGCATGGTACGGCGGTGTGCCTGGGACTGGGGGTCACTTCCCTCTGAGCACAAAAACAGAGTGCATGAGACTGGGGGGGTTGAGCTGGTTGGAGCAGTTGGCCACACCGTCTCTTCGCCCCCCAGGGGGAGAAGGTTGCTCGCAGATTTGGCTGCAAGTTTTACAGCCCCCTCCGCCCGAATTTCACTGCATGTGAAGTTCCTCATTCAAGCATTTTGTGTTCACACTGTCTGAAAGACTCATAGACCACAGGACCCAAAACCAGAGCCCCCCCCCCCCCCCCCCCCCCCCCCCAAATCCCTTCCAGCTAATCACACCCAGGTCACAAGTATTCATACTGTAATAGACAGTGAAAAATATGAACAGAGATGCTTTAAACTTAACATTGTAACAAATGGATTTTTTTGGGTGACAAACTAGGATGAATTCTGAGGGTATTAGAGTCAGAATGAAAAAAAAAATAACAAACCACTTGAACCCCAGAGTCCATTTTGTGCTGACGCAGGTTGCAGCAGACAATACTATGGAACTGGAATCAGAGAATACTTTGTGCATAAAGACTAAGGTATTGCACAGAAAAAGAGGAGATAACATAGAAATGACACTTCTCCACTGATGCTTTAATGAACAAAGCTTCCAATAAGGCTTCCATTTTCATCATGACTGATTATGGTTTAAGAAATTATGTGGAGTGTAAATTTGAAATGAGGAAAGGATGAGGTGCGAAGGTGTGAAGATGAAGGATGTGTGAAAGTAAGTGAGAGAAACTTTATAACAAATGAAAGAAGAAAAAAAAAAGTACCAGTGATGTTCATATTGTTCTTTATAATATTTCATATTAAATGAAAGAAACTTCATGGACATGGTCTTCCTTGTTTTCGGGTCTTATAACCCAACTCACTCATGTAGAAGAAACACCAACATTACAGCATCAACTTCTGTTCTTTTCAATAGACCTTTCTCACAACTTCAATATTTCATACCAGAAATATGCAGTTGTAGTGTAACCCTACTTCCACACTGGTCATTTTTTCTGGTCAGTAAAACAAAGGCAGAGGAACTGTGAGCTGGTGCAGTAACATCTCTTTCATGAGTGTCAGAGTGTGGAAACTGTTCATGTTTACCACACTTGCATTGAGTACATTTACATCAGTGGCGGCTGCTGGTCTTTTAAACAGTAGAAGCTTGTTGTCGGCTTACATCATAGAATTTTTGACTTTATTTCCATGTAAATCTTGCTTCTGTTCCTTTTTGATAAAATGCTCTGTGACCCAAGGGCACAGCTGCTCTAGTTTGTGGCACATGATCAAAATTTATTCTATCATGGGAAAATTAACAATTATCCATAAATGATTAAATTTTTTATTTTAAAAAAGTAATATATGGTGGAAAATAATAACAAAAATGTGTTTTTCTTCAAATATTTATTCAATTCAAAAGTCAAAATTATGTGATTAAAAACTTAAAATTATGAGATAAAAAGGATATAAAAATCAGACACTGATTTTACAGACACTGTACTTCTTTTTTTCTTACGAAAATGTTTTGCCCATGTCAGGGGAGACGACTAAGAATATGTTTCTCAGGGGGAACATCACTGAAAAATGTTTGAGAACCACTGGCTTAGGGTAAATGTCACGAAGCAAGACATAGTTTAGTTAACTTAGTTTAACAATGGCAAATTTTCTCATTACTTACAGGTTGATGACTGTTTGCTAACACTGCGAAGAAGAGCTGTTTACATTTCACACTGCGAACTGAGGTGCGCTTCATTTAAATATGATGTTGTGCCACCCGGGCGGGTAAACAATTAAACCATATTATAACAGTTATTGCTGTTTGTTTGGTGTGATTACGACCGACAGTCACCATTTATTCTCAAATAAAAAGTAGGTGAGACGAACTCTCCGTCCGTTTCCTGGATCCAGTGAACAATGAAATATATAACCTGAGGAAAAAGTTGGGGCTATGAAATCATCTGGTTGGAGAAGTGGAGGTGTCGCAACACCCCCATCCCCCATGGCTGTGACGCCCATGCTGTGACCCTATTGTACAAGTAGGCTTGTTTTCCACGGACTTCAACAAGGACATACTATGAGTGTGTTTTATTTACAGTGTAAGAAATAAATAAGTAATTTTGCTGTTCAAATACCAACAATTGTGTTGTTGTTTGTTCTGACTTTTCTTGCAAAGTGATGGGACTGAGCAGAGCTGAGCAGACAAGTGACTGTTTTCTATCTCCAAATACCTGTCGGTCAAAACAGGATCCAATCATTATGTAGAAGCCCAGTGTCCAGGTCAGTTGATAATTTGGTGCCATAAAAACAGAATGAGGCCTCCCCATGTGTTCTAGTGTGAACTCTAGGAACAGTTGGATTACTACCTGAGGACCTGAGGGTCAGAGCGGGCTCACACATTAAAAGCAGATCAGATAAATAAACAAGGCGAAGACCATAAAGACTTTTAAAAACCAATAAAAGTGCAGCGAAAACTGTAAGGTTTCAAGGCAATGAAAAAAAAAAACTGCACGATGGGGTTCCATTGAAGCAGCCACGATGGCCGACAGCAGTGCACATGTACGGCGTAAATCGATTAGGTGTGCAGATGGATTAGCCACACCTTCCACCAAAGTCACAGAAAGTGATTCTGGGACTTTGGTCAAAGGTTCCATGGTGTTAGTTAAGAGTAAAGTAACCTCTATTCTACTTCACTGTGATATAAAAGTCAACATTCATCCATGTCAGTATGGATGCATTCAATTTATCAGTTTACATCATTTCATTACTTTTTACTCTAAACAACTAATTTGAGGATTTTTGTTTTTTTTTTTGTATTTCAAAGAAGAAATACTACATGCAGCTCCTAATAATAACATCAAATGTCAACATCCAGCTTTGAATGTTGACCTTAACATCACAATGAGGTTAAATGGGTGGATGCAGCCTAGAGGTTATTTTACTGTTCCTTTTGTAAAATAAAAGCACAGAATCCAAATAGCTCAGTAATTAAAATGTCATTAATGTGTGGTTCCTTATCAGACCTCACAGACAGCTCCTAATTCAGGCCTGCGAGGAAGATAGAGCGAACCACAACCACATGGGCCATCTCAATAATAGCATATATGTGGCTCCAACAGCCTGCGTGGCATTTTGACAATTAACCAATTACATTTCATTTGTGTAATACTGGGATTGGTTTGCAGCAATAGTCACTCACTACACATATCTCATTAAAGGAGTAAATTAGCTTTCATGATCACTAGCTTTGGTGATTCGCAACCTTTTCACTTCACATCACAGACACATGTTCGCACACGGATTTAAGCGTGTGACTGTGCGAATGCAAACACATCTCCTATCAGATACATATAAAGTGGCCCAAGCTGGCATACTAATATTCTCCAGTTTGACGTCTTCATCTCATCATAAATGGAGGCGCTGCCTCCTATGTTCAAACTGCTATTTTCTTGGAATAATAACACAAAATCATTTACAAGAGAAATCCACTGCTGTCTCAATTTTGTCTGGTTTCCATTTCACAACATGAAGCAAAAAAGGATAAGCAATGTAAACCCACAGGAGGGGAAATCAAAAGATATTTTGATTGGTATTTTTAGATAGAACTAAAAAAAAAAAAGCGGATAAAAGTACAAATTCTATCATTTTACAACATGAAACCTGCATGAACAATTAACTCTCTATGGACTATTATAATAATAATAATGATAATGGACCCAGTTGCAATCAGTATTTGATGTAAACCTGCAATAATAGGATGTTTTCATTGTTTTATCACCTTGTGAAAAGGCAATACCTGATGATTTGGTTTGTGAAACTATGCAAAAGATGCACCTCTTGATGAAATTACAAATGTGTCAACGTGGCTGAGGTGTTTTTCCTTAAGTGAAAATAAAAGATAAAAGAGCACTTGTAGAGTTGTAGACTCCATGGCGTCTTGGCCTTGAAACACATCCAAGATGATGTGGGTACATCAAATGTCCTCTTGTGAATTAAACTTTAAACATATCTCAAAGACAAAAAGCGTTTTCTAAAAAAAATAATAAAGCAAGTGACTTTTTTTTTTTTTTTTTTAGACTAGGACCCAGTTTGAGACACAAAACTAGAATAAAAGAAGGCAAAACTCCAAGGAAAAACTAAATTGATAATTGATCTTGTTTGACAAATTGCTTTGATTTGATATATAGCCTGTATCCACAGTTTCCATCTGTTTGACCAGTGAAAAGAATGTAGCGGCTCATGTTGGAACCATCTGAGCACAACTTTGGCCGTTGCTCATGGGAGTCATGACGGGTATCAAACAGGTTGAGCGATGAAACCAGCCAAAGCGTTTCACCTGCCTCCATAACCATACAACTGGATCATTCCTAGTGATGTTTCAGCCTCGAGCCAGAAAACGGAGGTGGTGGTAGGAGACCTGACCTGAGCAGATGAGAACACGAGCGAGGACAGCTGCTGGGCACAGATGTTGTCATTTGCAGAGCAATAGTGGGTTTTAACCGTCCGTGTTATTAGGCTGGGTTGTGGAAGCAGCTCTCACACTGGAGTCACTGCTCACACTGGTACCCTTTTCTTTTCTCTCAGACATTACAGACTTGGTGGTTCTGCCCCAACAGGCTGCTTCATTAAAACACTATCTAGTCTTTTTTTTGTTCTGTATGGAAGAAGAGTTGTGTTGTTCCTTTCAGTACTTTTTCTTTACTTGAGCGTACACTGCTGTACTTTAAAAAAAAAAAAAAAGTTCCTTCAGACATTTACACGAGGACGATTGCGACTAAAAATTATAAAATATTTTAAAGTGTCGTTTACACAAGAATTGACCTTTTACAGGTTGAAAACAAAATCTGAAAATGTGAAAATCTTGAAAACTATCCACTGTTGTGTTTCCATGTCACCGTCAAAAATGCTAAAATATTGCTGTTACGTATGTGTGTTGACAAGGCAGTGTTTTATTACAGCACCATCTAGCAGCCTAGCATAATAATAGAGCCTCATTTATGCTATGTTTCCATTAGTACTGGCTCAGCTTGACTCTACTTGGTAGTGTTTCCAGTGTAGTACTGACTTTATAGTACCTGGTTGTCATGGTGATGCAATGCATACTTCTGTATCATCTGCTCAGGAAATTGCTGATGAACTCACTTGTTTCGATTTTTTTTTTTTTTTTTTAATGTCAGTCACCAAGGACTGAATCTCCTGGAATGACCATGGTGTAGTATTATGGGCCGTCATCATGCGGATTAATGTACCGATATGTTTACTGCCAACCTCCACATCTGTATGTTGTAAACCAACAGATCAGAGTCAACTGGTGCGAGTAGAAACACAGGATGATAGGGACGTGTTAGTTAACTGTTAACGGCAGGATCTTCATAAACCTGTTCCACACACACCTGGTATGGAGAAAAAATTATACAAATAACAAATTATATATATTTTAACATCTATACATTTATAAATATCAGAATATAAAAATGTGACATACAAATATGTACCAGAAGTGTCATAAACTGGATTGGATATGTAGTGTTTTGACTAAACCCCCCCCCCCCCCCAAAAAACCCATTTTGATGTCTTAAGGTAAAGGACATAATTTCATATTTTGTATAAATTACTTTATGTTAAAATGGAGGGTGACACGGTGGTGCAGTGGCTAGCACTCGTGCTCATGTTGTGGTAAAGCATTAGATCCTGCTCTGATCAAATAAAATGTGTTCAGTGTTTGTGGTGTAATTAAAAAATTTCCAGGAAATAATCTTGAAAAAGAAACAAACAAAAGAGGAAAAAAAAAATCACTTTGTTAATAGTATCATGATATATTGCTATGTATCGTATCGCCAGATTATTGACAGCCCACACCCTGAATCAGTAGATAATGATAATAACAATAATACTAATAACAATACTAATATTACTAACAATAATACTACAATAATTGTAATAATACTTTATTATTATTATTGTGATTATTATTATTATTATTGTATTATTAATCGTAATCATAATAATCATAATCACAATAACAACAATAATTACAATAATAATAATAATACTTTAATAATAAAACTTTATTAATGCAGTAGTACCTTATGACTGGTTGCCAGTGGCTGTTTGGATTTTTAGGCGTTAACTGAGTTTGCATGAAGGTAACTGAACTGAGGGCATTAAAAGAAATCATACAATAATGCATGCGAAGCCTCCCAGCTGTATTGTGTATTATCACCACTTTTCCTCGGCTGTTTGACTCTTATTGCCTTTTTGATATCACTCACTGATACTTGTAGGAACAGAATATCTTCTTTTTGTGAAATAGCTCCTCAAATCACAGTTTCTCTACGGTTCACTCAGTCAGAGTTCTTCACAGGCCACAGGAATGTTCTCCATGTAGTTGATTTAACTGTCATATCACATCTGCATCAGCGGCGGTGGTGCTGAATCTTGTGTTGAAACCCCTCATTAGTGTTCCAGCTCACTCAGATTGCAGATTGACCAGATTGAGATTGCAGGCATCGAAGCTGTTTCCTCTTCCCAGTCACATCCTGCTCCATATTCACTCCTTTATCCTCCTCTGTCTCTAAAGCTTTAAAGGTTTCGCAGGGTTTGGTTCAGGTCAGATGTGATTACTCTTTATTCAGGTCTGCTCTCTCCTGGTTTCTTTGTGTAATTTAAACAGCATTTAAGAATGAAATTAAAATGTGGAATAGACAAAAAAAAGGTTTCTTCTGAGTCATTTATCATCGCATTGGGGTACAACAGCATGAAAAGTTTGCACAGAGATTTAGCCAAAGTTAAACACAGTAGAGCTGAAGAGGAAAGAAGATTAACTTTGAATCATATCTTAGTGTATGCTCACAAAATAACATTGTACTGAAGATTAGAAGATTTCACTCTTTTTAACAGTGCTTAAAAAGAAGACAAGTATTTCCACTGCACTGTTGTCAAAGTTACTTCTAAACTGTATATATTACAGGCAGTGGTGTACTGTAGTGGTGCTTATAGAGAAATGAGGATACTTTTTTGTTAGTTGTCGTCCAGAAAAACACAATTTTAGAAATATAATATAATCAGATTTTTCTTTGTTATTTGTCATGTCATGAAAACATATCAAACATAATATTTGCACAGTTCCTCCAAAAACAGTGACAACTCTATATGGTTTACCCAAAAATCCACTAGTAGTAATTACTCACTCTTATATTCTTCTAAAAATACTGGATATTTTAAAAAATGCCTCAATGATGAGATGCAATAAAGTCTATAGCAGTGGTCCCAAAAACAATACCAGAGAGCATTTAGATTTTTTTTTTTCATATATGTGTATTTGTATTTGATAATAAAGTTGGACTTTTGCAATAAAATGTTCCTTAGTTTTGAACTATTTTTATTATTAGCTATTAGTTTGTGACTAGTTTAACACAAGAACTTTGACAGACTGTTCATATGAGTCATTAACTAAGCTGAACTTGGACCTGTTAAAACGAAGAAGTTTATGTTCAATGGACTTCTTTTCTGTGAAGAACCCAAAGAGGGTTATTTGATTGTGGCTTTCTGGAAAACAATAAATGTTTACATTTGAGCACTCCTGCAATCGTCACACTTTTTCTGTTACAAACTGACCCCGGCCCCTCATCATTTGAGGACCCCTGATCTATAGTGTTAAAGTTTATAGTGTGACAATATTGAGAGGCATAAAAAATAGCACTTGAGTTATGAAATAATGTTAAACTAGAAAAGCACTCGTGCCTCACAGCAAGAAGGACCGTGGTTCGATTCCCACACCAGACCTTTCTGTGTGGAGTTTACATGTTCTCCTCGTGTCTGAGTGGGTTTTCTCCAGTTACTCCAGTTTCCTCCCACCATCCAAACACATGCACTGATAGGTTAATTGGTTAATCTAAATTACCCATAGGTGTGAATGTGAGAGTGATTGTTTGTATATATACGTACGTTCAGCCCTGAGATGAACTGGAGACTCATACAGGGTGTACCCCGCCTTCACCCATTGTAGCTGGATTAGGCCCCCAGTGACCCCTAGTGAGGATAAAGCAGGTTCAGATGACAGGATCACTATCAAAATCTAATAATTTGTTGATCCCCCCAAGTGCCACCATAACCTGAAAATGTCATCGGAATCCATCCATAACTTTTTTACTTAGGTTGTACACAAACAAACAAAAACAAACAAACAAACAAACAAACCAGTGTTGGCAAAAACATAACCTCCTTGGTGGAAATAGTAAAGGAAAGAATGGGACAATTAAATAGATATTGAGAAGGATATGACATGTAAATATAGATATAGCCCCCCCCCCCCCCCACCAAGTTCCTTTTTTTTTTTTTTTTTTTTTTTTTTATAGATTCACCTCTGCAATAAGAGAATATATTGGCATCAGAGGTAGTAGATGCTGCATTACGGTGATGGACTCCCATGGTCAGCCACATTTTACATCACTTCAGTAACTAAAATATTGCCCATTTAAAATGTGGGGGAAATAAAAAAATAAATACATAAAATAAGAACATATTAAAATGTGATGAAAATAAAATAGAAATACATAAGAAATTAGATAAATGTGAAACAATCTAGAAAAAAAAATTAGGGATAAAAATAAAAGAAGCAAAAGTGTAAATAGGGAACAATACTCCCCCACCCCCACCCCCACCTGATCAAAACCTAAAATCTAATCATTTCCAGATCTCCCCATTACCAACCTACCCTGTAAATGTCATCAAAATCTGTCCATACCTTTTTCAGTTATCTTGCTAACAGACAGACAGAAAGACAGACAAACTCTGGCAAAAAACAGAACCTCCTTGGCAGACCTCTATTCATTCAAGGGGGGGTAATACATTACTCCCCAACATGGTTCCAATGAGATTTGGAAAATATTATTGCCTCCAATCTAACACCTTTACAGTTCTGTTGCCATGGCTTCTTACTCTGCTTATCTTAGTCCATCTGAACATATTTTTGAATATATTTAATTCAATGAAACATGCATAATTGCAGAGATAAAATGTGAACGTTTTCCATCTCAGTCTGTTTTTTCCACCACTGACCTAATGGAGATTTTCAGTCATAATTTCCACCTCTTTTCATAAAACTACAGAGTTGCTTCCTGTGTTTTGGCATTAAGTTTTAATGACATGCAGCATTCATTGGCAAAGATGAGAGGGCGGTTGGTTTGAAAGGCTCTCTGAAGTGTAACGCTGCACCCAAATGGCTCATTGAGCTTTCATGCCAATTTGGTATGATCTGTGCCATCTCAAATTGTAAATAAAAACAGCTTATGCAAATGGTGGCGTTTTTCGATTTTTCCTGCGAGGATTAAATATTTGTTTGTGTACTCATATGACTCGGTGGAAGGGCGCATGTGTTTGAACATGAAGCTGTGAAAATCCTATGAATGTGCAGTGTTTGATTGATTTGATGACAGATTTGGATGATCTTTTGGGGACATGATATGAAGTCAGACAGACAAGTCCAGGGGCGCAGATAGGTTTGTGAAACTGGGGGGGACGAAGATGCCAGCTAACACCCCCCGGCCCCACCATTCTGATTGGGGGGGGTTATTACTCCTCAAAGACGAAAAATGCATTATCTTACCTAATTGTGATGTCTGATGTTCTCAAGTGCTATATACCACTGACATGACAGGATGATCAATATGGGTGTGTGTGTGTGTGTGTGTGTGTGTGTGTGTGTGTGTGTGTGTGTGTGTGTGTGTGTGTGTGTGTGTGTGTGTGTGTGTGTGTGTGTGTGTGTGTGTGTGTGTGTGTGTGTGTGCGTGTGTGTGTGTGTGTGTGTGCGTGTGTGTGTGTGTGTGTGTGTGTGTGTGTGTGTGTGTGCTACATGACTGCTCACTGTTTGTGTATATTTGGACTGTCAAACTTAATTACCCATTATTGGAAGAAATTATTTATTGTATAAGTATTAGATAAATTATTATTATTTAATAAAGTTTATTAATGCTGATACTAATTCAAATTACTCACTAAACATACCATATGCTGTTTGCAAAACTGTTTTATTTTAACACTGACTTTCAGCACACTGATTCTTTCAGAAATGTCACAGGAGTGTAAAAAACATATAATGTAATTAAAACTTCTAACACACTAACAACAAACACAAAATAGGACACAGCCTCCATATACAAATTAAATTGTAAATAAGATCTCTCCATGAGAGTTTTCAATAATGGTCTCAAAACTGATTAAGTGAAGGATCCAAAAACCTCTCTCCTCCGATCCTTGCCCTGAATATATGTCTGGGGCATGTACAGGTGGAGGCAGAAGAAGGTGACAGTTTGGCTCTGGTCAGCTTTGTACGATTCCTACTCTCACTGCGACATTGCTTTGAACAGAAATTGCAAGGTGATTAACTTTTTTCATCACCAGCCAATGTGGCTAGTAGATTTTTTTATCTTACTCCCCTATCAGAAATTCAACTAGCCATTTTTCCCCTGACCAAATTTCATTAAATTATTTTATTTAACCTTTTCCTCTTGAAATAATTCATTTCTTTAAACATATGTTCTTTTTTTTTACATTTTCACATTTAACTCTTAAAACTTCTTGCTTTTACATTTTCTCACCTTTCACTGTTAACACTTCTTTACTGTTCTCACCTAGATTACAATTTATACAATACATACACTCACATCTTGTTGCTCTTACATTTTCTCAATTGGTCCCCATATCATTTCTTCAAACATATGATCACATTTTTTTTTTTTTTTTTGCATTTTCACATTTAACTCCTAACTTCTTTACTTTTTATCTCCACTGTCCCCACTGTAAACATACACTCACATTACATCTTGGTGTTGTTATAAACTTTCTTAAACCATCTCATTTCCTTAGCCTATTTGTGGACTCACCAACTGACCAAAGATAGCACCAAATCCTCATATAAGCCCGTTATGATCAATTCATTTGGGCTTATTAGCATTCCTGTCAAACACACAAGTAGGCTGTAGGCGCACTGGCGCGCGCAATGGCACGCGTGCTAGTACGCGTGCCATTGCGCGCACCAGTGCGCTGCCAGAACGCGTTCTGTAACACGTGATATAATAAACACAACGCGTGGCTATGTGAACACTTTGGCTTTGCCATAGGGGCGCTGCCTGGGCCGAAGCAAGCAAGACAGGAAACAAAAGACAAGGGAAGGATAAAAAAATAGGACGGTCATATGCTGGCGCCCCATAGAGGATTGTTACAACCGGGTCTGCACTCGCCAACAGCCAAAGTGGCTAGTAAGTTGTTTTTTACCCGCCAAAATGGATTTTCACCCACATTTGGCGGGTTGGTGGGTGTTAATTTAGAGCCCTGGTGATAACGTAAAGTAGCAGTTTACTTACAGCTGTTGCTCTTTGAAAAAAAAACCACATGATCGTTTTCTGCTTTTTAGCTCGCCTCATTATTCCATGCCCGTGTTGGGGTCCTCCTGAACGTGCACCCTGGCTGTCCAAGTAATGCCTGTCAGACTGTAACTGTGGCAACCAAAGTTAACGACGATGCCGCCGCACAGCGCAATAACCGAGTCACGTTATTATGTAAGTTAATTCATATTTTGGTTTCTTCGTGATGCTTGACTAAGTAAGAAGTAAGTAGTAAAAGTTTAAAAAAAAAGTAAAAAGAAGAAGTAACATGGTTTTTTCTTAAATAAAAGTGGGTGGGATGGATCTAAGGGCATTCAAAACTGGGTGTGTCATGACACACCTGACACCCCCGCTATCTGCGCGCCTGGACAAGTCATAGATAAAAAAAAAAAAAAAAGAAAGAAAATCATGTCAGTAAAAGCATTTGTTGCTTTTCCTTATGCTTTTTGAATGACTGTTGGTGAAAAGTTGGATATATGGTCGAGTGAAGATTAAAGAAAAACACTGAAATTGGTTTAAAAAAAAAAAAAAGTGACTTTGGATTGGCTTGTTAAAATTCACAGCACTTACAAAGCTGTGTTTTATCAGTAAATGCACCACATCCATCACAATGACCCCAGGATTCAATCTTTGTCTGGTTAAATGTCCTTGAGGTTCCGATCATGAATGAGATAGTATGTTTACCCTCTAGATAACAATATCACCATTTGAACATTTTACTAAAGGGCAGGCGTTAAAGTACATGCACATTGCAAACAAAAAGCTTTCAGAGTCAAATCTGACTCACCTTCTGCAGCGGTGACACGCAAACAAAAGCAGGAGCTGGACTATACAGCAGTGTAAGGATCACTGGTCACTGCAGATTGTTTTCTTTCTTTTTAATTACATCTGGATGAATAAAAAAAAAAAAAAAGTCCATAGACAGAGTTGAATTAAATGGTAATGGGAGCATTCAAGCCAATGGACACTAAGAGCAGAGTAAAATCACAGTCTATTGAACAAATGTGCACCAAGTACTTAAATAGACATTAAGTAACTTTAAAGTATTTGATACAGAAGTGATTTTAGTAAGTGCATGATGTCTTAATGCAGTGGTTTCAAAGGTTTTCCAGTTTAAAAAAAGGGTTTCTCAAATTTGCAAAAATACATCATAAATTGCTGTGTGTGTGTGTGTGTGTGTGTGTGTGTGTGTGTGTGTGTGTGTGTGTGTGTTTGTTTTACATCCCCAAGTTTATTAATTGTGCTCATGTTTCCTCACATTTGTACATGATCACCTTGTGTCTTTGTCATTCCGTTGTCTTTTTCCATTCCTTCTGCTGAAGTCAACAGTTATGAACTCTATTACTATTTTGTTTAGGAATATAAATTCACATATCATTTATTTTCATATATTCTACTCTGACTGTTGGTGCCCCAATAAAAACAGCTGCATGACCCATTTTGGATCCAAGCCTGAGTTCAGAAAAGGCTGAGTTAATAATGCAACTCACTTTTTTTATTATGGAATTTGATGTCTCCTAGACTTTGTTCCTCAGAGGATATAAAACAAAGTGTATACGATTGTAAGGATCTATGAAACCATAATTAGAACAACCTTTATTTTACCAACACTGTTGCCCAGGAAGTTGGAATAATTTTGTTTTTAGACACGTTCTTTGTGTGTGTGAAGAAAGTATGGTGTTGTACAACTCAGCAACAGCTCAGTGGACAAAAAACTATAAACCTGCCACATTCTACGTGTTAAACATCTTTTCAACGGCTAAAATTTAATTCCTCACTTCATACAGTTAGGCCTATTTATGACTAATATATATCGTTTACAAGTTTGACTTTGAAAACAAATATATATATATATATATATATATATATATATATATATATATATATATATATATATATATATATAGTTAACATGTACACACTTTCAACAGTTTGAACAAAACATATTTAAACAACTGTTCCATTTAATTGCATTCAAATTTGTAATCATGATGATGAATTCATCTGTGTTAATTTTGACATCCCAGGTAGGTAGGTAGGTAGGTAGGTAGGTAGGTAGGTAGGTAGGTAGATTTTCATTTGTTTATCTCAGTGGTTCTTAACAGTGTCTGGTTCGGCAGAAGTCAAGACACACACCTGACTCATATGATGCATGATGAGTTCATGCTTTGTCTTATTGGTTTTGTTCTTTGAACAAAGTGATGTTAATGCACAGTTCATTTGGTCCACCAATAAAACATATACCTATGTTTTGAATTTTTAAAAAAAATCACATTTTATTTTTTGTGACCCTAGTGAGGTGGGTTCAGAAAATGAATGATAAATGCAATAAATAATAAGTATAATAATAGGTATGTAAATTCATGCACTTCATGCATTTTATTGGTTTTGTTCTTTGAACAGAGTGATGTTACTGCATAGTTCATGTTGTGCAGCTGTAAAACATATACCTGTGTCTTGAATTTGGAAAAAAATGTTCAATAAAGAAGGGTGCGGTGAATGTGCATATGAAACTGGTGGGGTTCACTACCTCCAACAAGGTTAAGAACCACAGATGTATCTATTTTTAATGGAATGTCCTTTGGAATAGACAGTGTTTAAGTAAAACTGAAGCTTTTGTCCACTGCAGAGGACAAAAATGCATTGCTGGGTCTCAGGAGGATATAAATGGTCGTAACACTGTAGCACTACACTGAATTATCCCTGTGGCTCCAGGGAGAGGGTGGGATGTCAATTGTGTTTTGTTTTGTTTTTGTTCAGCAATGTTTTTGTTTTGTTTTTTTCCTTTTATGTCTGAATGTGTTTATAATGTTAAGAAAAAAAAAAAGTACTAAAATGTACTAACCAGGAATAAATAAAAAATATTGCAATAAAAATATCTGAAACAAAATATCTGTAAAAGTTAATAAGAAATGTAATGTTTTCTAATGTTGTAAATGTAATTCATAAAATAGTGGAGGCCAATCCTGAGTATAAATGGTGTAAGGCCAAAGTACTGGAACAGAAAACATGCAGTGGAAATGCTTTGAGCAACAAACTCCCCCTATTACAGCAGATGCTAATATCCAGTCCACTATCACTACCTTGTGGGACTGTGGTTGTAATATTTGATCCTAATTGGGTCCATGGAGGGTCTGCAGAACCGTGCATATTTGAACTCTAAGACAAAGAAATAATTGAAACACACTGGGCTGAGTTTTACAAGCCTACAGGATCAACACAAAATGCACATTATTTATTTCCAAATTAGGCAAAAGCTGGCGATTCTGAGCGGTGGCTTCATAAAGACATTTCTGAACAGAAAGCCAGGAGAGCAATGTTATAAAAGAACACAGTAGATTGTGTATATTCACATTTATCAAAAGCATAACCTGAATATTTCCTACTGATGGAAAAGCAGAACCAGTGACCATGAGAGAGAAGAAACTTTCTTTCAAAAGAATGCATTATGAAACACTTACATTCTAATAAAAAAAAAATGTAATAAATAAATAAATAAACACTGTGAAGTTGCTGATTGTCTTTAAACAATTACCACGTAGAATGCAGAACATTTATGTAAATACATGTAAAAAAAAAAAAATAACTGAAAAAACAAACTAGCCTTGACATAACTTATGCAAATCTTTTGGGAGAACACTACACTTTATTGTATTTTTGTGTGCTTTCAAATGGCTCCTTTCATTCGTCATTTGGAATACAATTTTGTGCAAAATGGGGCAAAAAAAAAAAAAAAATTGTCTCATTGCAAAAAGTGAAATGGAAGCTGGAAGAACAGTGTGAAATGCTGACCTAGAGAAGTGCAACTTACTTGAGGGACTAATTCTTTCATTCCACAGACGTTTTCACTGTGTCCACAAAATAACACACACATCACCTACTAAGTAGTTTTGACCAATTTTCAACTCAGGCTTTGAGAAAGTGTTTAAAGAGGCGGTTCTCACAGGCCCTCGTCTCTAGATTAATCTTGACATGAACTGGAGCCAAAGCACGCTCATGTATCTTTCATAAACTCTGCTGCAAAGTTTGTGTCACCTCCAATGGAAGCGTTGAGGGACAAAGGTTTCATCTGCAGACTTTTATCATTTATCTCATTGTCTGAAAGGACTGGTTTTGATCATTTTTTCTTCTCATCTTTTGTTTTTGGAGTGAAACTTTGGTGTGTGTGTATGGCATCTGATCGGTTTTAGTGATGAGATTAGTAATTATGTTTACATGCCTGCCAGTATCACATTCAATTTTCTGCTGTTACACATGTACAAGTGCATGGTAATGAAACATGATTTAGCATCTGTCCAGAAGTGCAATATCAGCTAATTCCAGAAATACAGGGTATGCAGTATGAACACTGTATACAAAAATGTGTAATATAGGGACATGGAAGTGTGATGTGAAGTGCATTCATAATATATACAGATGTAGGTGCTATGGACAATGAGGTCTATGGTGTTAAAAGAGATGACTACAGGTTTAGATTAGATTAAATTAGTACTTTATTGTATATGTCTGAATGTCCCCAATCCTTTATGATGTGATGACATGAGGTATCCCCAGGTCATGACCTTTCATTTGCACTTGATTTGAAATCAATCACCCATAGTTCCATAGATATGAACAAAAAATGTTCCATTTAACACATACAGTATACACTAATGATAATAACAGATGACGCTGGGCCTGGTCAGGGGGTGTGGGTGTGAAATGTAAATTTAGACACGTTCCTCTACTGTATGTCTCACTGCTCATTTCCTATTCTCTACCTTCGAAAACTTTTGCCGCTCGAGTAGTGTCTCAAACAGGTGACATTCCTGCAAATGAATCACACACTGTGGACAAATGTTGAAGCATATTGGAAGGATTTTGTCCTTTTTTGAAGAAATAGAAGCTTTACAAGTGTTACAAGTGGCCCTTGGAACATTTCTGCCTCAATGTCATGTTGCCGATGTTCTGACCAAAATAATGCAGCGTGCATGAGATGTTATCACTGAAGATGCTGATATATATATATATATATATATATATATATATATATATATATATATATATATATATATATATATATATATATATATATATATATATATTGCCATCTTTCCCAAATTAAAATTTCTAATTTCTAAACTGATACCCCCCACTGCACCACTGTGTCGCTCAATATCTCATACCTGAATAAAGATAGAAGACAAGTATATCTAGCTTATGTTTTCTGGATAAATAGCTTTCATTATTTGCTTGAATTTGGATGTGTTAGAAAACAAACAAACATCTTTCCATCTACTCATCCTGATTGAAAAAAGAAACTCTTGAAAGTGGCTTGTGTGTTTGTAGGTGCACACCACCTTTTATATTCATTACTGAGTCACATCTACCTCACTCAACCAAATACAAACAGAAGCATCACTTTTTTCATTTCTACTTGGCAGATTAGATGGAAACTGCATCAGAAAACTGACCGTTCCAAAACCACCTACTGGATATAATGCAACAAGTCAAGTCACAGTGGAAAACACTACAGAAACATATCTATGTGGATTAACATTCAAAGCAGTCTGAACTCTTCATGATGACTACTTTACCATTAGTCATCCCTCTATATCTTCCTCCTCCTCCTCCTCCTCCTCCTCCTCCTCCTCCTCCTCCTCCTCCTCCTCCTCCTCCTCCTCCTCCTCCTCCTCCTCTTCCTACACAGTGACACTGACAGAACAGCTGGAGGACATGTTTACCTGTTGATCTCATCTCCATTACTGACAGGAAATGAATACCACAAATAAGTCCACAAAGTGATGTTGACATTTAATGGAGCCACGTCTGCTGTAAAGCAAAGTGGCCTTGTTTTCTACAGCCGCTGTAACTTTAAGCTCAGGCAGCAGCCACTGTAATGTCACATTAAATTAGTACGTCACACAAACATTACAGCCGCCTCCAGAAAACAGCACAAGTAATAAGTAGCGTGGATACAAATATCTATTGTGTTAACAAGAATATAGGAAATCCTTCCTCCCACAAGCCATTGCATTGTTCAAACACATTTTATTTCTGTTTTACACTATTGGCTTTCTGTAAATAATAATGCTGTAATTACATTCTTTTACTTATTGTACTTTGCACAATACAGATATTTGTATTTACACTTTCATATGCCATTACACCTTACTTACTTTGTTTTGCACCTCACTGTTTGTTTTACTTAGTATGTGAATGCTGCTGTTATTAACCAATTTCCCTAATTGTGGAATCAATAAAGTGGCTCAGTTGGTAGAGTGGGTCGCCCAATGACCAAGAGGTTGTCGAAGTGTCCTTGGGCAAGACACTGAACCCTGACTAGACTCCCAGTAGGACTGACAGAACCTTATAAACCTACTGGTAAATGAGTGTGTGTGTGTGTGTGAATGTGAGGCTAATGTAAAGCGCTTTGAGCACAATGGAGGTGGAAAAGCACTACATATGTGCAGACCATTTACCGACTATAAATGTCCACCACTGCTCTGTGTTTGATAAACAGTATATCCAGATGATCAAAACCAGGATAAATGTTTTAAACATGATACAATGGTCCAACGTGGCCCATGGGATGAATTAGGGAAATGCAAACATTACACTGAAATTCTTAACAGTCAAAGATGTCAAATCATTTATGTTCCATCCCAGCAGACACATCAATGTGGGCGCCAGAAGGGTTAGTTACATTTGGGCTGCATATATAAGGATCCCATGTGGATGTGTCCGCCGTTTCCACGGTGATTACACATGCATTTACACATATCAGAATCAGAATGACTACCTTTTTTATTGTCATTGCACTAAGTATAAAGAAATTGAGGAGGTTCATTGCAAGAATTTAAAAGTCAGAAAACAACAACAAACAGTAAAATAATAAATATGATGATGATGATGATGATGAAAACTTTATTAATCCTCAAAGGGGAAATTAAATATCCCCTGATCATATATACAACACACAACAGTAACACGGGACACCACATCATAAATAGATGAAAAAAATATAAATAAAAAACGAGATAAAAAAATATCAGTAACAGACCAATTTATTTACAATAAAAAAAAAAGATATTTATAAAACCTGATTCGATTTCTATAGTGCTTTTCAAGGTACCAAAGCTGCTTTACAGTATTGATCTATTATTCATTCACTCTCACATTCTCCCTCTGGTGGTGGGTAAACTATCTTTAGACTGAGTTCACACCAAACAGCCTCTACGACCACTGATATACATTCATACACCAGTGTGAGCGTCAGTGTTTTGCCAAAGGACACAACAGTTTATGACAGAGCGGGATTTGAACAGTAATAGTGCAAATAACATGAAAGATAAATATTGTGGGATAAATAGTGTAAAAATAAATAATATAAAATGTTCAGAGCTCTAATTCTGATTTGGACAAACACAGGTGGAGCCATCGTGGACACTGTGGACAAACCCACATTGGACCCTTATTTGATATACGTCACTGTACCAACATGTTGTGGGTGAATTTTTTTTTGTTTTATTTCAATTAATCCATGACAGAAGAAACTTTTCTGTTTTTAAGTGAAATACTCAGTTATTTATCTATCTATCTTAGCTCATGCATGATGTTTTGTGGGTAACACACTCTGAATATTAGAGCTTTTTGTTTTGTTTAAAACAGATTAGGATAAAAAAAATAGACAAAAATGATGTGACAGTGTATCCTATAGTGATGTTACAGGCCATAAAACCCAATCAGTAAACTGGAAGAATCACTGTGTAGAGGAACGCTGCAGAGAATAGGAATTTATTTGGCTATTCAGGCTGTTTACATTATGCATTTTCTGAAAATAATGGCTTTTCTGGGAGACAACAGGTAAACCGTGTAGGCCATGAAAGAGGTTACTGTATATTAAGTAATGTTATGAAGCCACCTGAGTTGAAGAACAGATGGTATCCAATATGCCTCTCAGACGACCATGTGATACATCCATTCTGACTGAACTAGGTTTCGCTCTATGTGTTCTGTACTCACAAAAACCTAATTGCCAAAGGAAGGCTCTCCTAAATGAGACTTGCTTTGGCAGACTGCTGGCACAGGAAAACAACGTTCAAGCTGACCTCAATAAAAAAAAAAAAAAAAAAAATCACAAGTGCTAGTCTGATACTTCTAGAAGGTTCTTAATGGTAATTTCTGTCCCACTTGAATGTTCTACAGGTACGTTAACTCAACCTAAAATAACGTTTGCATCAGATTCATTAAAGAGGTGAACAGTGCACACAAGACTGGCCCAGTTCTGCCAGAAAATCCCAGAAGACTACACAAACAAGCTAACAAGACGGATATCACAGGGCACTTCAAACTCATTTGCCCTCAATACTCATTGTGACAAACAAATTGCTAGGCAGATAAATTTAGTCCATATGATAAGTACCGCTATATATAACTCAGACGTTGGGTGGTTTTGTAATGTTCTAGATCTAATTTACTTTGGTGGAGGCATGAGGAAATTTGTCCTCACAGTGGGTTATAAAAAGGGGGAAAGTCAACAACTATGTTAAATCATTACTGAATGAATACTCTGGTTTGATTTGTCCAACGGAGAGTACTTCACTTACACTGGTAGCATCAAGGCTACAAAGACATAGGGGTTCTCTTTACTTCCTGGAGTTCATAAAAAATTGCCTCCTTTGATCACATATAGTCATGGAAAAAAATATTAGACCACCAAAAATAATCAAAATCAATCAAGTACTTATTATTATTATTATTATTATTATTATTATTATTATTATTATTATTATTATTATTATTATTATTATATATAAACCTTGATATTGTGATGTTGTTATATTCCTATTTTATTTTCTTGGTATGTAAAGTTAGGTTTGCATGAATGTGTTTGTGCATGTGGAAAAGTGAACTGAATTGATCCAAAGGACTTGATTTTTTATTTTTTAGGAGAAGGGGTAGGATTCCTGTATGTATCATGTGACTAAAACAGACAGAAAAGAAAATATGGAATGTCTAAAAGCACCATTTTTGACACTGCAATGTAAGAACTGAAGGGATTTTGGTTAATATCAAGAAAACCATGGGAAAATCAATAGATATGAGCTCTGAAATTAAACTCTTAAGAGCCATTTTTGTTGTTATCATTATAGTTGTTCAAACAGATATACATTTAGTTTTACCAGGCATTAAAATGAATAAGAAATTGAAGAAAACCAGGACGATCCAGTCATTTTTTCACATGACTGTAGATGACTTTACTGTGAAAAACCCCAATATGTCTTTAGTTTTCAACTGTTTTTGGAATATATTTATTCATTTAGATGTAAGTACTTAGTGGAGATTTAATGAATACACAGATACACAGCTATACATACCTGTGTCAATAACTGTGGCCTGATAAAAAAGAAATTTGACACTGGATTTGACTTGATAACATATTCTCTTGATGTGATTTGAATGTTCATTTATTATCTATACATAATTCAAGATATTTCAATTCAGATCAAGCTACAAGAAGATCAGTTTGCAATCTGGGATGATTAGATCTTGTGAAAAACATGGCCACTGCTTTAGCTAAATTAAGTTACACTGATTCAGCCATGTTCTGATATGGAATGTATGAGATCCTCAGTAACTTGAAAAATACAGCTACCATGTGAGAAAATCACAAAGTCATTTGCATAAAGTTGAATGTAACACTTGGGACACACTGCAGGAAGGTAATTTATATAAAGCGGAAAAATGTATGGGCCCAGAATGGACCCTTGTGGGACACCTGAAGCCTTTACATATCCAAAACCCCCACAGACAATATATTACTCTAATTTCATATTTATTTTTAATTTGTCCTTGGTGTTTGGTCATCACAAAGCTGCTAAATTCTCCATTATGTTGGCTGTGGTCATTTATATAATCTTTATTACATGTATTGTTGTGCATGTGACAAAAAAAAATTAAAAATTTGGTATTGTATTTTTCATATTTAAAGCAGGTTTTTACATTGAACACTTATTTAAGAACTAATTTATTCTTAAATAAGTCTTTACCAACTAATGAGAATAACTTTTAATTAAGTAATTTTTTTTAACTTGAATGGTAAAATAAATAGAAATCATCATCAAATCCCTTGTGTTTTACGTAAGAGGTACTAAGTCAGCATAAAATCCAAATTATTTAATTATTTAATTAGAAAGTGAAACTCATTTAGGTCATTTAGAGGGGGTGTCTTGGCGTAGTCTGCACTCTATGAGTTCATTCATAGGTTTGATGCCTTCAGTGAGAATCTACAATGTACATAACCATGGAAAAAAAGAAAAAAAAAAAACAGGTGTGTCCAAAGCTTTGTCTGGAAGTGGTTATTAGTCATAATTGAAATTTGAGCATAGAGTACATGTACTGTGCACCTGATACTAATGCTTATTAAACTAGTAACAAACCAAAAAAGTTTTGAACATTCCTTACTATAGATTACCAGGTTGTTGGAAAAGAAGACATTATTTGGATTCCAAAGCATTAATCATATGCTATAATTCCTTATCATATCCTGTCAGTTGTGTAAAATGTTAAAATAGAGCACTTTCCATTCCTCTACACCCTCGGCCAGAATGACACACTTACATTGGTGCCTGCAAATCATTTTATGTGTAACAGCTGCTGTCTGTAGGCAGGAATCTGCCAATTGTAGTTCTGTAGCAAATCTTGTTAGGATAGTGAGCTTGACCATGTGAGCTATAGCAGAGACACAAAAATGACCCGCTCCCTCCCTGCACTGACGGCAACTCCCAAACGGCAGGAGATCCATAAACATAAGCTCAGGAGCATCCAAAGCTTGACTGGCATGTTAATGTATTCCACTGTGTGATCAGCATATTGTTATCCATGATGGATCACAATTTGTTCATTCACACTGTGAAATGTTATTGCTGTGGATTTACTGGCTTATGTTTCAGCAGCACTGGAGGTATGTGTAGAGCATGCTGGCAGGAGGGGTGTACAAATAAAGGACTTTGACACAACCTTTCATTCCAGTTGTATAGTCTTATTGTGTACTGAGAGGGTAGTATTTACATGGTAAATATGGTAATAAAATCCAACAGGGAAGAAAATACCATAACATAATCGGTTCATCATTCCGATCTTGTGATGAAGATGATTAAATTATTTAAAGCAGCAGGAGCCAAAATCAGGGGGAAAATGGCAAAACTGGAAATATACTCGTTACTTTTGCTCCCCTCTTCTCTCAGTTCCAACTAAAATAAATACATATAAAAAAAAAACCTTGATTCAACCAAACAAATATTTAACCATGTATGGGTCACTCATAGAAATAATTTGAAATCTAAAATCTTAATCTTAGTGTTACTGGATTTTGTGATTTCAATCAATGTCAATGAAGTTAGTATATTTGGTTAGTGAGGGAAAAATATCCAAGAACTACATATAAAAAAATACAAGAAAAACACATGTAAGTTGAAAGAATTTAGAATATTACTATGTCAAAAGTGTTGTTCCAGACACATATCCACATTCACATTCTCCTTTTGAACATCATTCCTTACATACTTCATGGTGTCTAACAAAACAGGTGTACTGTTTATGTAGAAGTGGACTTTACCAGTGATGGGTTACTTTGAAAAACTAATTAATTACAATTACTAGTTACTTCCTCAAAAAAGTAATTATTTACCAGGAAAAGTATTTTTGCGTTTTTTTCCCCCTTTTTTTTTGCTTAAAAAGGATAAAGAAACAAAAAAAACCCACTTAAACAGGGTATTCATCCTTGTACTGTGATGTTACTTTAGATGTGATTTAAGATACTTCCTTAAAAACACTATCAAAAATTCTTCATGACCTATTATCAATGATAAAAGTGAAGCAACCTGCAATAGATTATAAACAGGAAATACATTTTAAATACTGAAAATGTAATATTTGTTCAAAGTTACTTGAATTTGTTCAAAATTTTTGCATTTAAGTTTACAGGTGAACAGGTAGTGATGAAATAATGATGTCTGTTAATTCTTTTTATATTATTAGTGGAGACAAAAAAACAATACAATGATGTCTGTATATTGTTCTTCTATTATATATTTTTCTACTGAATTCTCATCAACAACAACTTATGTTACAATCATTTGAAGTGTATACACCTCCCTCAGACTCCATCAGGTAGTTTACTGTACGTTATAGTCCGTACTCAACTACTAAATCACTGCTCTGTCAGGCAACAATGGTCAGAGACATGTTGCCTCTTTCACTGGGATGTTCTAGCACTGGTGCTGGTACTGACACAGACTTGTTATATTGTCCCATGACCAAGGTTACAATAGACTTATTGACCCTGTGCAGCAGACGCCAGCCTAAGATGACACATTATCTGCCAGTGGTGGATCGTGTCTCTAAGACAATGGCAGAATACAAAGCTTACGGCAACATAAACAAGCAGAAACACAAGCTTTACACTCAGTCTCACTCACTCACTGCTGCTTGTTTACTCACACTCGTCACATAAAAACAATGAGTGGTAGTCAATTTTGGACGGCAATGGCTGCTCCTCATAAGCTCTGGTGCATTCATGGCAATTTTTAAAGGAATTAGCACCTCTCCTGTTTATAAGGAATGCACAAAGCACAACTACTGTCACAAACGTGATCGTTA